>CM059818.1:49272489-49732489 GCA_030435695.1 Brachymystax lenok tsinlingensis
AAAACTAAGCACATGTTGTTCTCTAGAGCACATACAAATAACTCTGATGATTTAAGCATATGTACTTTGGATGGTGTACATATCGATCACGTCCCTGTTTGCAAATATCTGGGCATCTGGAAAGATGAAAAGCTGTCTTTTAAAAAGCATATTGATGAGTAGGTTAAGAAGCTGAAAATAAAAATGAGCTTCTTCTATAGAAATAGGTCCTGCTTCTCAAATAGTAGAAAGCTGACGTTCCTATTGGTCCTAGACTGTGGCGACATAATCTGTATGAAGGCAGCTGCCACTTCATTAAAGCCGTTAGATGCAGTTTTACGGAGACAATTTTAGTACTACATTCTCTAAACAGAAAGTTGGTTGGCCCACTTTGATGTCACGTAGGTTGATACATTGCTATGTTTTCATTTGTAAAGCCCTTTTACAGAAAGTCTCACTTTACATGATTACTCAATTTTACACATTAAAGTGACCTCACCGGCTCTTAGGGATGGCTAACTCTGGAATGTTCTTAAATGTGATGTGATGTTTTGATGCCTAAAGGGCAATTCAGAACGTTGATTCAGGACCTTATTTCTGATGAAAGTGTTTTGTTTTTTTATGACCGTGTTTTTATTTCTACTTGCATTTGGTATTTATATTATATGTGTGTATTTTCTTTTATTTACGTAATTCAGGGTTCATCCGTAAAAGAGACCTTGGTCTAAGTATGACTCCCTGATACAAAAAAAAAAGAATGTTAAATAATCATAATCACTAAGAGCTTTACAGATACCCAGCCTAAAACCCCAATGAGCAAGCAATGCAGATCTATGAGCACAATTTCAAGGCTTCTCAGCAAAACATACCAGTATAAGCTAAACGGAAAAATAGCTGAGTGGGCATTTAACATAATTCACTCATATTCCAACTGTTATAAAATGATGGAACGAACGCTAACAACACTTGACACACTACACTAAACATCACGAGTCAACGCGGGAAATCACATAGAATGTCGGTGATCCCAAAGCAAAGGGGCTCCCAGTCCGTAGCGGATAACTTTCACAGTTTTGGAGATATCACCTGATTCGTTACTTCCCGTTTTATATTAATGAGTTCATATTTTTTTTAACGAACCACACCACCATCTGTGAAATGTCTAAACCTGCGGGGAGACCACTCCTTTTTATAGCTGCATCTTTTCCCGTCTCCTCTCTTTTCTCCACACACTCTCGCTCGGTTCCTGAGGGGGTGGTCTTGCAGTCAGTCAGTCAGTGGATGTGAGAGGAGCAGATTAGTTGCGCTTTTATTGCGGAGCAGCTGCAACGGAAGAAATAGGCACCGGAGAGACACCGCCAACTGACAGTTTTCTCTTTCTTACCGGGTGATGTAAAGAAAAACGGTGGATGGAATATCGAACATGGATAGAGGGAGACCGCTGAAACTACTGGCTGATTCTCTAACTTGTTGATGCACCGTTATTTACCAGTGCTTTGCTTTGAGGATTGTCCCTGCTTGTTGGCGTGGTGGAACAGAAGTAGTCTATTTGTCCTCTTATGGAGACAGATTGTGTTTCACTGATTTAACTATGCATTGTGAAGAATAAGTTATGGTAAGATTTCTATTAAATCTATATATTTTTTTCTGTTTCTATTGTACATTTTTAGACTGATGTGTGTGTCTGTGTGTTTAGTTCCCGTATATATTATTTGCAACAAAACAATTGACAACTTTAACTGAAAATCAATGTAGAGTGATTGCCATCCTCTACTCCCCGACCCCAACCATATTACAACCAAAAACTGCGTTTAACATTAGACCATCTGAGATAACCCACATTAGCCTATAGCCAACATGAACTTAAACTTTTGAATATAGTTTTGCCTATGCTATTCTAATACCTGGTATTGTCCCCTCTGTAGATGTCCATTCACCTATTCATTTCCAAGCCATAGCACTGTGATTGCCGAAGCAGCGGGTTCGTTCAAAACACACCGGCTCGTTCCAACCGGTCAGCATGGCTGCAGGAGTAGCAGCATGGCTCCCCTTCGCCCGCGCGGCGGCTATAGGATGGATGCCGGTTGCTACCGGTCCTATGCCCATTCCTCCCCGGGAAAATAAGAAATCCCAAGACCAGGGACTTATCATCCTCAACGTCAGCGGTCAGAAGTTCCAGACGTGGAGTAACACTTTGGAACGCTACCCGGACACTTTACTGGGGAGCACCGAGAAGGATTTCTTTTTCCACGAGGAAACAAAAGAGTACTTTTTTGACCGTGACCCTGATATTTTTAGGCACATTCTTAATTTCTATCGCACGGGAAAACTGCACTACCCACGCCAAGAGTGTATTGCAGCTTATGATGAAGAGTTGTCGTTTTTTGGGATCATACCTGAGATTATTGGAGACTGTTGTTATGAGGAGTACAAGGACCGGCGGCGCGAGAACCAGGAGAGGCAGCAAGATGACGAGGACGATGAGAAAGAAGACATAGCTCCGCTAAACATGACCTTCCGGGAGTACATGTGGCGGGCTTTTGAGAACCCCCACACGAGCACCACGGCCCTGGTCCTCTACTATGTCACCGGGTTTTTCATAGCCATCTCAGTCATGGCCAACGTGGTGGAGACGGTGCCGTGTGGAATCCTCCCCAACCGCGCCAAGGAGATCTCATGCGGAGACCGTTACGCAGTGGCCTTCTTCTGCCTGGACACGGCCTGCGTCATGATCTTTACCATCGAGTACCTCTTGCGGTTAGTCGCAGCCCCCAGCCGGTACAATTTTATGAAGAGTGTGATGAGCATCATCGACGTGGTCGCCATCATGCCTTACTACATCGGCTTGGTCATGACGGACAATGACCAAGTGAGCGGGGCTTTCGTCACCCTCAGGGTCTTCAGGGTTTTCAGGATTTTCAAATTCTCCCGCCACTCCGCGGGGCTGCGTATCCTGGGCTACACACTGAAGAGCTGCGCCTCGGAGCTGGGCTTCCTCCTCTTCTCCCTCACCATGGCCATCATTATCTTCGCCACTGTGATGTTCTACGCGGAGAAGGGCTCCGCTTCCACCAAGTTCACCAGCATTCCCGCTGCTTTCTGGTACACCATTGTCACCATGACAACGCTGGGGTAGGTGTTGCCTCTTGGTGGTTGTGCATGTGTTCAGTTCACAACGTGTCGAAACGAGCAAGGCTACCAAAGAGGTTCTTGGTAGGCCTACACCACAGTCACGTATCACTGCAGTTTCTCACTGATAAAGCCCAATCTTCTGCGTTCCAGGCCTATTCTATTCTATCATATGAAATCTATGCCCATCGTAACTAGTTCACACTCTGTGAAAGCTTCATGGTACAGCAAATGTTTTTATTTATAGACCCTCTTATTACGTAACTGAATAAGAAACTCCATACCACGTTTCAGGTGGCTATATTGGACTATCATGAGCCTTCTGACAAAGTTAATGAGGGTTAAAAGGTGTAGGTGTAATTGACACCTCTGTCTCTCTCTCTGCCCCTCTATCTCTCTCTCTGCCTCTCTGTCTCTCTCTCTCTGCCTCTCTGTCTCTCTCTCTGCCTCTCTATCTCTCTCTCTGCCTCTCTGTCTCTCTCTCTGCCTCTCTGTCTCTCTCTCTGCCTCTCTGTCTCTCTCTCTGCCTCTCTGTCTCTCTCTCTGCCTCTCTGTCTCTCTCTCTCTGCCTCTCTGTCTCTCTCTCTCTGCCTCACTGTCTCTCTCTCTGCCTCTCTGTCTCTCTCTCTGCCTCTCTGTCTCTCTCTCTGCCTCTCTGTCTCTCTCTCATCCCTCGTTGTCTCCAGAGTGCCCATGAACAACGCAGCAAATCGTCGGATTTGCTGATGCTGCATAAGTTAATTAATCATGGTTAAGGCGATCATTTTAATTAATGTAGCCGATATTGATGTGCGCACTCATCCAGTCAGTAGCTTATATGAGTGATTGATTGTTCTTTGAGGGGAATTCTCTCTCTCTCTCTGCCTTCCAGTCCATTATGCGCGCAGCTCGAGTGCTGCGACAGTTGCTCTCCATGGTGCTGAAAACCTCCTTTGCGTTTCATTTAACGCCACGCTTGCTGCCAGCGTTCGTTGCCATACTGCTATCTCGTGTTGTGCTGCTGCCGTCAAAATAATACCGACAAATACCGTGTGAGTGTCTGCCTGGCTGAAGCATGCAGCGTGAACATAAGTCATGGCCTATTCTGAAAATAATCAGACCATTCCTAATTCGTGTGTTAAAAACACCAGAGTTGCTACCTCGATCATCGCGCTCCTCTGAAGTCTGTTACTTTTCGTGTCTCAAAAGAGAGAGGAGAAATACAACTCGGCTTGACAGTTCCCTAGCCACCTTCTCGTAGTAGCAACCTTCTCGTAGCACATTCAAGTTTCGAAGGTATTATAGAAAAAAATGTAATAATTGAAGTTAGGAGGTTTTTGGACCAATGATCACAGAGAATTCTGACCACTGACAAGGATGACAGGGGAGTGTGAGAGAGAGAGAGAGAGAGAGAGAGAGAGAGAGAGAGAGAGAGAGAGAGAGAGAGAGAGAGAGAGAGAGAGAGAGAGAAAGACCACTCAACCACTGCGACATATCATATACAAAAACGCCTAGAAAACGTCCATCTTCTTGGCAAGTGTAATGACAGTTACAGTAATGTTCATGCATTAAGGAAACATATTTACAGTAACGTTCATGCATTACTGAAACATATTTACAGTAACGTTCATGCATTATGGAAACATATTTACAGTAATGCTCATGCATTATGGAAACATATTTACAGTAACGTTCATGCATTATGGAAACATATTTACAGTAATGTTCATGCATTATGGAAACATATTTACAGTAACGTTCATGCATTACTGAAACATATTTACAGTAACGTTCATGCATTATGGAAACATATTTACAGTAATGCTCATGCATTATGGAAACATATTTACAGTAACGTTCATGCATTATGGAAACATCTTTACAGTAATGCTCATGCATTATGGAAACATATTTACAGTAACGTTCATGCATTATTGAAGCATATATACAGTAACGTTCATGCATTATGGAAACATATTTACAGTAACGCTCATGCATTATGGAAACATACAGTACAGTAACATTCATGCACTATGGAAACATATTTACAGTAATGTGCATGCATTATTGAAACATATTGTTCAGTAACGTTCATGCATTATGGAAACATATTTACAGTAACGTTCATGCTTTATGGAAACATACTGTACAGTAACGTTCATGCATTATGGAAACATATTTACAGTAACGTTCATGCTTTATGGAAACATATTGTACAGTAACGATCATGCATTATGGAAACATATTTACAGTAATGTTCATGCATTATGGAAACATATTGTTCAGTAACGTTCATGCATTATGGAAACATATTTACAGTAATGTTCATGCATTATGGAAACATATTTAAAGTAACGTTCATGCATTATGGAAACATATTTACAGTAATGTTCATGCATTATGGAAACATACTGTACAGTAACGTTCATGCATTATTGAAACATATTTACAGTAACGTTCATGCATTATGGAAACATATTTACAGTAATGCTCATGCATTATGGAAACATACAGTACAGTAACGTTCATGCATTATGGAAACATATTTACAGTAACGTTCATGCTTTATGGAAACATACAGTACAGTAACGATCATGCATTATGGAAACATATTTACAGTAATGTTCATGCATTATTGAAACATATTGTTCAGTAACGTTCATGCATTATGGAAACATATTTACAGTAACGTTCATGCTTTATGGAAACATACTGTACAGTAACGTTCATGCATTATGGAAACATATTTACAGTAACGTTCATGCATTATGGAAACATATTTACAGTAACATTCATGCATTATGGAAACATATTTATAGTAACGTTCATGCATTATGGAAACATATCTACAGTAATGTTCATGCATTATGGAAACATATTTACAGTAATGTTCATGCATTATGGAAACACACTGTACAGTAATGTTCATGCATTATGGAAACATATTGCGTTTCAAATGGCACCCTATCCCCTATATAGTGCACTACTTTGGACAAGGGTCCATAGGGTTCTGGTCAAAAGTAGGGCACTATGTAAGGAATAGGAGGCCATTTGAGATGCATAAATACTGTACATCTAGGCTAGTAGCAGAACGAGGACATCCATTCTATTTGTTTTCATCTATCGACGGTCACACCAGTCAGCAGCCTCTCTCTCTGGCAGCTGGTTACCCATCAAACAGGTTTAGAGGAAATTATTGTCCTTAAATTATAGGACCATCTGTGTGTATTTGTGCTGCATTTCATGTTAATTTATCACCATTTAGAAATAATTGATCATCATTTACAAATCACTTATATTAATAGCCACATGGTATTATAATGAACCCGTATTTCAGCTGGTTGGTTGACTGGGAATACATGATGTTTCACAGCAATGACCTCTTTAACAGCAACAACCTCTTTTACAGCAACTATTTTACAGCAAAGGCCTCTTTTACAGCAACAACCTATTTTACAGCAACTACCTCTTTTACAGCGACGACTTGTAGAAGAGTTTCGACCTGAGGAATAAATAAAGACTTTACAAGTTGTCCAGTCTTTAATTTGATCAAATCAGTTATTATCCATGCAGTGAATTGATTCAAATCTTTAATTATTTATGATAAAATGTGCTCATATTCCTGTAAGCACTTAAAGGCTTGTCAAAATATTGATGATTACCAAGGCAACAACACTCCATCCATTTTCCCCCGACAGACTGCAGTTGACTGCTCCATTCTCTTAAATCTTATTTTACTGAATTTAAACGAAATTGACCTCAACCCTGATTGTTAATCCCTACCATGTTGCTTATTGGCTTGATAAAGATGTTGAATGACTGTTGTATGCTGTAAGCTGAATCAACCTTGTTAATGGCAATGCTTTTGTTAGTCTGCAATACCCTCCTGTAACCTTAATGCTCTCTGAGGATAACTACTAGACCTGCAATGACCCATTAGAACAGCAGCTTCATGAGTGTCCCGTTAACACTGTTTGCAACTGTTTACAACCCCCGTAAAGGTAGTATAATCATCATTATCTTCCAGAGAGAAAATATGTGGAAAAGTAGCTGTAAAACCCTCCTCTAACCTTCCTCTAACCCTTCTCTAACCCTCCTCTAACCTTCCTCTAACCCTCTTCTAACCCTTCTCTAACCCTCCGTTAAACCCTCCTCTAACCTTCCTCTAACCTTCCTCTAACCCTGCTCTAACCCTCCTCTAACCTTCCTCTAACCTTCCTCTAACCTTCCTCTAACCCTGCTCTAACCATGCTCTAACCCTCCTCGAACTCTCCTCTAACCCTCCTCTAACCGTCCTCTAACCTTCCTCTAACCCTGCTCTAACCATGCTCTAACCCTCCTCTAACCCTCCTCTAACCTTCCGTTAAACCCTCCTCTAACCTTCCTCTAACCTTCCTCTAACCCTCCTCTAACTCTCCTCTAACCTTCCTCTAACCTTCCGTTAAACCCTCCTCTAACCTTCCTCTAACCTTCCTCTAACCCTCCTCTAACTCTCCTCTAACCTTCCTCTAACCTTCCGTTAAACCCTCCTCTAACCTTCCTCTAACCTTCCTTTAACCTTCCTCTAACCCTCCTCCAACCATGCTCTAACCCTCCTCTAACCTTCCTCTAACCTTCCGTTAAACCCTCCTCTAACCTTCCTCTAACCTTCCTCTAACCTTCATAAAGCAATCAGAGGACATATCCCTTATATATCGAGTGATTCTGATTATTATGGTGTGGATCAGTTTGTTTCAAAGCACAGCACGGAAACTAATTGATCAAAGTTAACCAAATCCTGATCCAGTTCTGATATGGATATTAACTTTCTAGTTTAGAGAGATACAGGATGTGTCCCAAATGGCACCCTAATCCCTATGGGCCCTGGTCAAAAGTAATGCACTATATAGGGAACATGGTGCCATTTGGGAAGGAGTCATAAGCAAACCAATTCCAGAGGAGGTAGCAGCAGAGAAGCTACCAGCAGTTGAAACAAACCCCAAAATCAGATCTGTTTGATTTTTGTTACAATTACCTCCTCACCACAAACACTCTATAGTCAATTACTGCATCCTATTCCTCCTCTTCCTCCTCCTCCTCCTACTCCTCCTTGGATCCTGTGGAGGTAAAGACAGGACAGTGTCTGGACACTCCTCTCCCCCTGCTGATGGGTCAATTATTGTGCTTAAGCAGACGTGTAGACACCGGGGGAGAGGAGGGGAGGTGGAGGACAGAGAGAGAGGACAGAGAGGGAGAGAGAGAGAGAGAGAGAGAGAGAGAGAGAGAGAGAGAGAGAGAGAAAGCAAACTAGAATGCTATTTGGCCCTTAACAGAGAGTACACAGCGGCAGAATACCTGACCACTGTTACTGACCCCAAATTATGGAAAGTTTTGACTATGTACAGACTCAGTGAGCATAGCCTTGCTATTGAGAAAGGCCGCCGTAGGCAGACCTGGCTCTCAAGAGAAGACAGGCTATGTGCACACTGCCCAAAAATGAGGTGGAAACTGAGCTGCACTTCCTAACCTCCTGCCCAATGTATGACCATATTAGAGACACATATTTCCCCCAGATTACACAGATCTTGATACTCCCATATCTATTGGGTGAAATACCACAGTGTGCCATCACAGCAGCAAGATGTGACCTGTTGCCACAAGAAAAGGGCAACCAGTGAAGAACAAACACCACTGTAAATACAACCCATATGTATGTGTATTTATTTTCCATTTGCACATTGTTACGACACTGTATATAGACAAATATATATATTATTTTGTAACTTTTGTGAGTGTAATGTTTATGGTTAATTTTTATTGTTTATTTATTTTAGTTAATTATCTATTTCGCTTGCTTTGGCAATGGAAACATATGAGGAGAGAGTGGACAGGAGAGAGGGAGTGTCACGTCCTGGCCATAGGTAGCCCTTTTGGCTGCTCATTTGTGTTTTGGTCAGGACGTGATCAGGGGTGTTTTGGTCTATGTTTTGTATTTCTATGTTGGTTGGTTTGGGTTCCCAATTAGAGGCAGCTGTTAGTCGTTGTCTCTAATTGGGAATCCTATTTATTTCCCACCTTGTTGTGGGATATTATACTTAGGTTTGTAGTTGTGTGTGTACCTGTGTGCACGCGCCATACCTGCGTTACGGTCGTTGTGTTCTTTCTTTTGTTTTGGTGAGTTGCATATAAATAAATATGTTTCACTCAACCCTGCACGCTTCGCCTTGGTCCAATTCTGTACAAGATTGTGACAGAGAGAGGGCAGAGGGAGAGGACAGACTGAGAGGAAAGAGAGAGAGATCTCTGTGACTGGGGGGAGGTAACCCCCACAACTGGATGCCTAGTCTAACTCACTACAGCTTCTTCTCAGATAGTCTGAGTAGGCCCATACGTATCCCTCCTATTTATGGAGTATAATCTCTGTGCTGCTCTGTGATATACCACAGAAGAAGACAAGCTGTGGTGTTCTGGGATATACCACAGAAGAAAACAAGCTGTGGTGCTCTGGGACATACCACAGAAGAAGACAAGCTGTGGTGCTCTGGGACATACCACAGAAGAAGACAATCTGTGGTGCTCTGGGACATACCACAGAAGAAGACAAGCTGTGGTGCTCTGGGACATACCACAGAAGAAGACAAGATGTGGTGCTCTGGGATATACAACAGAAGAAGACAAGATGTGGTGCTCTGGGGCATACCACAGAAGAAGACAAGCTGTGGTGCTCTGGGACATACCACAGAAGAAGACAAGCTTTGGTGCTCTGGGACATACCACAGAAGAAGACAAGCTGTGGTGCTCTGGGACATACCACAGAAGAAAACAAGCTGTGGTGTTCTGAGAAACTGGGTTTATACAGTGTATCTAGTACCATGAAAGACTGGGTTTATACAGTGTATCTAGTACCATGAGAGACTGGGTTTATACAGTGTATCTAGTACCATGAGAGACTGGGTTTATACAGTGTATCTAGTACCATGAGAGACTGGGTTTATACAGTGTATCTAGTACCATGAGAGACTGGGTTTATACAGTGTATCTAGTATTATATCCCTCTCTAGCTGCTCCACAGTCAGGGTGATGTGGTAATGTTTTGTTTCCTTGCTACAGTGTAGAAACGGTCAGGGTGAATGAGCTGTGCAGGGATTTATTTTTTGGTGCTTCAGATCACTGAAGTCATTTAAGGTGGAATTGAGTGCACCGCAGAAACGAGAGCAGCTGTGAAAATGACCAAAGTCAAGCGAAACACGCAAGGGGGGAGAGGAGAGAGAGATGAGAGGGGGAGAGGAGAGAGAGATGAGAGGGGGAGAGAGATGAGGAGAGGGGGAGAGAGGAGAGAGAGCGGGAGAGGAGAGAGAGGGGGAGAGGAGAGAGGGGAGGGACAGGGCTAGTGGGGAATGGAAGGGTCACACACACCACACCACGCATCTGGCCACACCAGCCACTCTGAGTCCATCTGAGGCAACAAGTAGAGGTTAGGGTTCAACTGTGTGTCTTGACACAACCACCAACACATTCATGCATTTTCCCAATCCTGGTCCGGGGGACCCAAAGGGGAGCACATATTTTTTTCAACTAATTACTCTAGTAGTAGTATATAACCATCATCATTATTGTAGTAGTAGTATATAACCATCATCATTATTGTAGTAGTAGTATATAACCATCATCATTATTGTAGTTGTAGTATATAACCACCATCATTATTGTAGTAGTAGTATATAACCATCATCAGTATTGTAGTAGTAGTATATAACCATCATCATTATTGTAGTAGTAGTATATAACCATCATCATTATTGTAGTAGTAGTATATAACCATCATCATTACTGTAGTAGTAGTAGTATATAACCATCATCATTATTGTAGTACTAGTAGTATATAACCATCATCAGTATTGTAGTAGTAGTATATAACCATCAGCATTACTGTAGTAGTAGTATATAACCATCATCAGTATTGTAGTAGTAGTATATAACCATCATCATTATTGTAGTAGTAGTATATAACCATCATCATTACGGTAGTAGTAGTAGTATATAACCATCATCATTAT
This sequence comes from Brachymystax lenok tsinlingensis, assembly GCA_030435695.1. Lineage (NCBI taxonomy): Eukaryota > Metazoa > Chordata > Actinopteri > Salmoniformes > Salmonidae > Brachymystax > Brachymystax lenok. Next base: position 49,283,613 of record CM059818.1, read on the forward strand.
TGTAGTAGTAGTAGTATATAACCATCATCATTATTGTAGTAGTAGTAGTATATAACCATCATCATTATTGTAGTAGTAGTATATAACCATCATCATTATTGTAGTAGTAGTAGTATATAACCATCATCATTATTGTAGTAGTAGTAGTATATAACCATCATCATTATTGTAGTAGTAGTATATAACCATCATCATTATTGTAGTAGTAGTATATAACCATCATCATTATTGTAGTAGTAGTATATAACCATCATCATTACTGTAGTAGTAGTATATAACCATCATCATTACTGTAGTAGTAGTATATAACCATCATCATTATTGTAGTAGTAGTATATAACCATCATCATTATTGTAGTAGTAGTAGTATATAACCATCATCATTACTGTAGTAGTAGTATATAACCATCATCATTACTGTAGTAGTAGTAGTATATAACCATCATCATTATTGTAGTAGTAGTAGTATATAACCATCATCATTATTGTAGTAGTAGTATATAACCATCATCATTATTGTAGTAGTAGTATATAACCATCATCATTACTGTAGTAGTAGTATATAACCATCATCATTACTGTAGTAGTAGTATATAACCATCATCATTATTGTAGTAGTAGTATATAACCATCATCATTACTGTAGTAGTAGTATATAACCATCATCATTATTGTAGTACTAGTAGTATATAACCATCATCATTATTGTAGTAGTATATAACCATCATCATTATTGTAGTAGTAGTATATAACCATCATCATGATTGTAGTAGTATATAACCATCAGCATTATTGTAGTAGTAGTATATAACCATCATCATTATTGTAGTAGTAGTATATAACCATCATAATTACTGTAGTAGTAGTATATAACCATCATCATTATTGTAGTAGTAGTATATAACCATCATCATTATTGTAGTAGTAGTATATAACCATCATCATTAATGTAGTAGTAGTATATAACCATCATCATTATTGTAGTAGTAGTAGTATATAACCATCATCATTATTGTAGTAGTAGTAGTATATAACCATCATCATTATTGTAGTAGTAGTAGTATATAACCATCATCATTATTGTAGTACTAGTAGTATATAACCATCATCATTATTGTAGTAGTAGTAGTATATAACCATCATCATTATTGTAGTAGTAGTAGTATATAACCATCATCATTATTGTAGTAGTAGTATATAACCATCATCATTATTGTAGTAGTAGTATATAACCATCATCATTATTGTAGTAGTAGTATATAACCATCATAATTACTGTAGTAGTAGTATATAACCATCATCATTATTGTAGTAGTAGTATATAACCATCATCATTATTGTAGTAGTAGTATATAACCATAATCATTATTGTAGTAGTAGTATATAACCATCATCATTATTGTAGTAGTAGTAGTATATAACCATCATCATTATTGTAGTAGTATATAACCATCATCATTATTGTAGTAGTAGTATATAACCATCATCATTATTGTAGTAGTAGTATATAACCATCATAATTACTGTAGTAGTAGTATATAACCATCATCATTATTGTAGTAGTAGTATATAACCATCATCATTATTGTAGTAGTAGTATATAACCATCATCATTATTGTAGTAGTAGTAGTATATAACCATCATCATTATTGTAGTACTAGTAGTATATAACCATCATCATTATTGTAGTAGTAGTATATAACCATCATCAGTATTGTAGTAGTAGTATATAACCATCATCATTATTGTAGTAGTAGTATATAACCATCATCATTATTGTAGTAGTAGTATATAACCATCATCATTACTGTAGTAGTAGTAGTATATAACCATCATCATTATTGTAGTACTAGTAGTATATAACCATCATCAGTATTGTAGTAGTAGTATATAACCATCAGCATTACTGTAGTAGTAGTATATAACCATCATCAGTATTGTAGTAGTAGTATATAACCATCATCATTATTGTAGTAGTAGTATATAACCATCATCATTACGGTAGTAGTAGTAGTATATAACCATCATCATTATTGTAGTAGTAGTAGTATATAACCATCATCATTATTGTAGTAGTAGTAGTATATAACCATCATCATTATTGTAGTAGTAGTATATAACCATCATCATTATTGTAGTAGTAGTAGTATATAACCATCATCATTATTGTAGTAGTAGTAGTATATAACCATCATCATTATTGTAGTAGTAGTATATAACCATCATCATTATTGTAGTAGTAGTATATAACCATCATCATTACTGTAGTAGTAGTATATAACCATCATCATTACTGTAGTAGTAGTATATAACCATCATCATTATTGTAGTAGTAGTATATAACCATCATCATTATTGTAGTAGTAGTAGTATATAACCATCATCATTACTGTAGTAGTAGTATATAACCATCATCATTACTGTAGTAGTAGTAGTATATAACCATCATCATTATTGTAGTAGTAGTAGTATATAACCATCATCATTATTGTAGTAGTAGTATATAACCATCATCATTATTGTAGTAGTAGTATATAACCATCATCATTACTGTAGTAGTAGTATATAACCATCATCATTACTGTAGTAGTAGTATATAACCATCATCATTATTGTAGTAGTAGTATATAACCATCATCATTACTGTAGTAGTAGTATATAACCATCATCATTATTGTAGTACTAGTAGTATATAACCATCATCATTATTGTAGTAGTATATAACCATCATCATTATTGTAGTAGTAGTATATAACCATCATCATGATTGTAGTAGTATATAACCATCAGCATTATTGTAGTAGTAGTATATAACGATCATCATTATTGTAGTAGTAGTATATAACCATCATAATTACTGTAGTAGTAGTATATAACCATCATCGTTATTGTAGTAGTAGTATATAACCATCATCATTATTGTAGTAGTAGTATATAACCATCATCATTAATGTAGTAGTAGTATATAACCATCATCATTATTGTAGTAGTAGTAGTATATAACCATCATCATTATTGTAGTAGTAGTATATAACCATCATCATTATTGTAGTAGTAGTAGTATATAACCATCATCATTATTGTAGTACTAGTAGTATATAACCATCATCATTATTGTAGTAGTAGTAGTATATAACCATCATCATTATTGTAGTAGTAGTAGTATATAACCATCATCATTATTGTAGTAGTAGTATATAACCATCATCATTATTGTAGTAGTAGTATATAACCATCATCATTATTGTAGTAGTAGTATATAACCATCATAATTACTGTAGTAGTAGTATATAACCATCATCATTATTGTAGTAGTAGTATATAACCATCATCATTATTGTAGTAGTAGTATATAACCATCATCATTATTGTAGTAGTAGTATATAACCATCATCATTATTGTAGTAGTAGTAGTATATAACCATCATCATTATTGTAGTAGTATATAACCATCATCATTATTGTAGTAGTAGTATATAACCATCATCATTATTGTAGTAGTAGTATATAACCATCATAATTACTGTAGTAGTAGTATATAACCATCATCATTATTGTAGTAGTAGTATATAACCATCATCATTATTGTAGTAGTAGTATATAACCATCATCATTATTGTAGTAGTAGTAGTATATAACCATCATCATTATTGTAGTACTAGTAGTATATAACCATCATCATTATTGTAGTAGTAGTATATAACCATCATCATTATTGTAGTACTAGTAGTATATAACCATCATCATTATTGTAGTAGTAGTAGTATATAACCATCATCATTATTGTAGTAGTAGTATATAACCATCATCATTACTGTAGTAGTAGTGTATAACCATCATCATTATTGCTTAGCTCTGGGTATATCTGAACCCCTTACGGCAAATCAAATGAAAGTCTTACATGCAAAACATTAACGTCATGGTTGGAGTGTTTGAAGTTACCTGCTCCAATCCATGGTTGATGGTGGAACTGAAATGCACAGGGAAGATCTGAAGGGCCTGACTTACTTCAGCTTTTGCCTGAGATAGCAAATAATGTGTTCTTGACAATCTGCTACTCAAGGTGTACATCCCAAATTGTACCCTATTCCTTATATAGTGCACTACTTTAGACCAGGGCTCTGGTCCCTATTCCCTGTCTACTGCACTACACCCCATAAAGCTCTGGTCCAAGGTGTGCACTATATAGGGAATAGGGTGCCATTCGGGATGTAGCCATGCTGTTGGTTAACTTACGACGCCCCTGGCATACACATACTAGGAAGAGGATTTTTTCTCTTTCTCTTTTTTTTCTCTCATATTGAGTGTATCACGTATTCGCCGAGTACTCTGGGTGTTTGTTGCTTATACATAGTGTTGTGTGTGAGTTGTATTGTTCGTCTCGTATTGGCTGAATTTTCTGGTTGAACATTGATTATATACGGTCCTATTCCTCAGGTGTTGAAATCCTATCTGATGTGTGATCTAACAGTGTTAGAAGTGTCACCATTAGGAATTATCTATAGTGATAGATATATATGTGTGTGCGTGTGAGTGTGTGAGTGTGTGTGTTATCCAGGAGTGTTGACTTCATGTCAGATGTGTACCATTATGAATTATCTATAGTGATAGATACTATATGTGTGTGTGTGTGTGTCAGATACATCATGTCAGAGGTGTACCATTAGGCAGAAGGCTGCAGGCTGACTGTGCCCTCTCCAGAGGCTGAGATATGGAGATGGAGAGAGAGTGAGATGGAGAGAAAGAGAGAGAGCGGGCTGGAGAGATGGAGAAAGCAAGAGAGTCGTAGAGAGGTAGAGTTGGTGAGATGGAGAGATGACACTAATGGAAATGGGATGTCATGACAGCCAGGTGCCTCCATGAAAAAGAAGTGTGCAATTTCAATGTTACATCTTGGGCTCCTTTCTCTCTATTCATTCAGATCGTTGTGAAATGTAAGATTGAAGAGAGTGAAGGAGGCGGAAAGAGAGGAGGCTTATTCAGGGAAGATTAGGCTGATCATGAAAGATAGAACCCGTGAAAGAAACAGAGAGAGGCAGAGACACACTTCCACCACATCTAAATGTAAAACACTTTTTTCCCCAGCACTTCTCTTTTTTCCTTATTACTTCTGACTTGAATTACATCCAGAAAACATTCAGTGTGTGTTTTGTAAATTCACTCTGGAGAGTTGTCAGATTGTCCGTTAGTAAATTTTGAGTGTTTTTCGCTGTCAGAGCGTTCAGAGTGCACACTGGACTCTCTGGTCGAGGAGGAGGGTTGATCCGAGAGTTCTGACCTCACAACGGCAGTCAAGCACGCGAGCTAATTTTGACTAGCTAGCTGAGTTGGTTATACTGTTTCCATGTTATGTCGAGGGTTAATGACTGTAACTGAGTTTGAGTTGATTTAGTCTTGCTCACAGATAAAACTGAAGAAATGCAGAATTTAACACTACTAAGAATGACAAAATACTAATGTAAAATCCATAACACATAATACGTGACATGAATAGAATACAGAACACTTGAAACATTTATACAGGACAGTTATACAGTCTGATAGCAGTGGGTAGAGTGGTATTAAACAGGACAGTTATACAGGACAGTTATACAGGACAGTTATACAGGACAGTTAAACAGGACAGTTATACAGGACAGTTATACAGGACAGTTATAGGGGACTGTTATACAGGACAGTTATACAGGACAGTTATAGGGGACAGTTATACAGGACAGTTATACAGTCTGATAGCAGTGGGTAGAGTGGTATTATACAGGACAGTTATACAGGACAGTTATACAGGACAGTTTTAAAGGACAGTTTTACAAGACTGTTATACAGGGCCGTTATACAGGACAGTTATACAGGACAGTTATACAGGACAGTTTTACAGGACAGTTTTACAGGACAGTTTTACAAGACTGTTAAACAGGACAGTTATACAGGACAGTTATACAGGACAGTTTTACAAGACTGTTATACAGGACAGTTATACAGGACAGTTATACAGGACTGTTATACAGGACAGTTATACAGGACAGTTATACAGGACAGTTATACAGGACAGTTTTACAGGACAGTTTTACAAGACTGTTAAACAGGACAGTTATACAGGACAGTTTTACAAGACTGTTAAACAGGACAGTTATACAGGACAGTTATACAGGACAGTTATACAGGACAGTTATACAGGACAGTTATACAGGACAGTTTTACAAGACTGTTAAACAGGACAGTTTTACAGGACAGTTATACAGGACAGTTTTACAAGACTGTTAAACAGGACAGTTATACAGGACAGTTATACAGGACAGTTATACAGGACTGTTATACAGGACTGTCATACAGGACAGTTGGTAACTTTTTCTCAGGAGCCTGGTGGTGCAGTTACCTCTTTTTGGAGGGAGCATGTCATTCAGTTGATCGTCAAGAGTGTGCATGTCCTTCGCTAGGTGCACTGCAGCCTGTTGTCGCCTGCTCTGCAGTGACGGGAGCTGTGGTTGGACTGCCCCACCTCTGGAGAGGATCCTCAAGGCCCTCCTCTGCAGTGATGGGAGCTGTGGTTGGACTGCCCCACCTCTGGAGAGGATCCTCAAGGCCCTCCTCTGCAGTGATGGGAGCTGTGGTTGGACTGCTCCACCTCTGGAGATGATCCTCAAGGCCCTCTGCAGCCTGTCTAGTTGGGCCTGCTTTTTACTGCATCCAACTAACAGCACTCCACTGTATTCCAGACAAGGCCTGACCAGTGTAGTATAGACTGTGACCAGATCTTCAGTGGGTAGGCCATTTCTGGCAAGAATAGTCAAAAATTGCAGGCGTTTTGAGGCCTTCTTCACTGACTGCTCCACATGTGTGTCACCACTGAGGTTAGAGTCTAGATGAAAACCAAGATACTTAGTTGTTGCTACCACTGGTACTTCCTGTCCTCCTAGGATTAGTGGTGGAAGTTGTGGATGGTCTCTAGAAAAACATATCTGAATTTCCACAGACCTTTTCCCATTCAGGGAATGGACGTTGTCTGCGTACCCAGTGTCCAGAGTGTCCCTGAGGACAACTTTTCAGGTGGACATGTGAAGGAGAAACAGATATGGTGAAACCACGCCCCCTTGTGGCACACCAGAGGTGACCTCTGACCAAGGGCTCAATGTACCATTCACCATCACTCTCTGACTTCTTCCACTGGTGTAGCTGTGGAGCCAGGCTAGTAACCTTGGACACAGTTCAATGTCAGACAGATCAAATCATATGAAATCAATGTTGGAGGAGCTTTGCGCGTGATCTACTCCATCAAAGGCTTTGGACATATCAGCTAGTAACACCCTCACCTGCTGGTTTTCTGGAGTCTGTAGCTGTCAGCCAGGAGTGTGTGTCTTTCACAAGGGCGGTAGTAGTGCTGAACTTTGGTAGGTAGGCATACTGATTCATGCACTCAGATAAAACTGTTGGCATTCGTTTTTTTTATGATGAAGCTGTTCTGGATTTTTCCAAGGCATGAAGTTAGAGAGCCTCCAGTCACTCGTTGTACATGGGTTTGACATTTTAGGTATGGGGACACACATTGGCAATCTTCCAGGCAGCAGGAACAGTCCCGTTCCAGCAGGAGGTGTTGACAATGTGTGTAATGACAGGGGCTAGATCTGTTCTTTTAGTAGCCAGGCTGGAGTGCCATCAGGCTCTGGGTGGGCTGAGTCTGGTCAGAGCTTGATCTGGCCAATGCTGAGCATCTCAACCTGCCTTGTAGGCATGAGCAGGGGGGAGATGGTAAGAGGTGTGGTGCTTGTCCATGCCTCAGCAAGGAAACATTTTTTATAACCTCCTGATATTTTCTTTCGTCCCAGTCCTTTGTTAATGAACTCCCATCATTCCATGGGGGTTTTCTTCTTTAGGTCCTGGATTTGGCCACTCCAATACCTTGACTTTGTTGTCCTTAAGCCATTTTGCCACAACTTTGGAAGTATGCTTGGGGTCATTGTCCATTTGGAAGACCCATTTGCGATCAAGCTTTAACTTCCTGACTGATGTCTTGAGATGTTGCTTCAATATATCCGCATAATTTTCCTTCCTCATGATTCCATCTATTTTGTGAAGTGCACCAGTCTTTTCTGCAGCAAAGCACTCCCACAACATGATGCTGCCACCCCCGTGCTTCGCGGTTGGGATGGTGTTCTTCGGCTTGCAAGCCTCCCTATTTTTCCTCCAAACATAATCATGGTCATTATGGCCAAACAGTTCTATTTCATTTAATCAGACCAGAGGACATTTCTCCAAAATGTACAATCTTTGTCCCCATGTGCAGTTGCAAACCGTAGTCTGTCTTTTTATGGCGGTTTTGGAGCAGTGGCTTCTTCCTTGCTGAGTGGCCTTTCAGGTTATGTCGATATAGGACTCGTTTTACTGTGGATATAGATACTTTTGTACCAGCATCTTCACAAGGTCCTTTGCTGTTGTTCTGGGATTGACTTTTCGCACCAAAGTACGTTAATCTCTAGGAGATAGAGATTAACTTCTTCCTGAGCGGTATGGCGGCTGCGTGGCCCCATGGTGTTTTTATTTGCGTACTATTGTTTGTACAGATGAACGTGGTACCTTCAGGCGTTTGGAAACTGCTCTCAAGGATAAACCAGACATGTGGAGGTCTACAAATTTTTTTCTGAGGTCTTGGCTGATTTCTTTTGATTTTCCCATAATGTCAAGCAAAGAGGCACTGAGTTTGAAGGTAGGCCATGAAATACATCCACAGGTACACCTCCAATTGACTCAAATGATGTCAATTAGCCCATCAGAAGCTTCTAAAGCAATGACATCATTTTCTGGAATTTTCCAAGCTATTTAAAGTCACAGTCAACATAGTGTACGTATGTAAACTTCTGACCAACTGGAATTGTGATACAGTGAATTATAAGTGAAATAATCTGTCTGTAAACAATTGTTGGAAAAATTACTTGTGTCATGCACAAAGTAGATGCCCTAACCGACTTGCCAAAACTATAGTTTGATAACAAGAAATTTGTGGAGTGGTTGAAAAACTAGTTTTAATGACTCCAACCTAAGTGTATGTAAACTTCCGACTTCAACTGTAGATAAGGCTTTTTGCTGACAATCAGATTGATGAATAATCCATAATCCATAATCTAGTTCTCTCTCTCTCTCTCTCTCTCTCTCTCTCTCTCTCTCTCTCTCTCTCTCTCTCTCTCTCTCTCTCTCTCTCTCTCTCTCTCTCTCTCTCTGTGGAGACAGAGGTAAGGCTTTCTACTGACAATCAGATTGATGAATTATGAATCATTTATATCGCACGCACACACACACACTCACACACACACACACACACACACACAGACACACATGTGAAGGGCTGTCATTCAATTACATTTCTCTCTCCATTTCTCTCTCTCTCTGAGACAGGCTGTACCCATTACCTACTGTCTGTCGATACTAGAGCTATCCTTAATACAGTTTAGCTGGCTATAGACCTAACTTAGAGTGAGAGACAATATAAACCCTATGTCCCAAATTATACCCTATTTCCTTTGTAGCATACTACTTTTGACCAGGGCCCATATGGCTGTTTAAAAGTAATGTACTATATAGGGAATAGGGTGCCTTTTGGGATGCACAAAAACATGGCATTAGTATTTTCCCTACTGCTCAGCATTTTACCCTACTTTTCCCATTTTGCATTGCATGCTACTTCTGAGATCAATGGGAATGGGCCAGAGGAAGATTAAAGTTACTCTGAATGCTGCACACAGCATTAGGAAGTATGATTTTATTATATTGTTGGTAGAAAGATTTCAGTCTGCCCAGCCCTAGCTGCTTCACTTCAGTCTAATTAATCTATGTAACAGCCTAGAAAACCTGATGTACCATTCAAGTAGGAACTTGAGTGAATCTGAGATGTGGGAATATTTTATTTGCGTCTCTCTCTCTGAATCTCTCTTTGGCTTACATTCCTCTTAGTCCTGTTGTACAGCTTGTTTATCATTGAATACAAACATGTATTATGCTGTAAAAGCTGAATTATTAATGGGAAATTATTTGTGGCACAGAAAACGAGGCCAGTTTGTCAGCCGCACCTTAGCCAGAGCAGCCAATGGTGCAAGTCGTACAGTCCCTGGCCTTTGTGTGATTTATTTGGTGCTTTATTTAGAAAGGGTAGAAGTAGAGAGAGATGAAAGGGGGGAGGGGGGATTGAGTAGGAGGTGTGGCTACTTATATTTGTCCTATTATATTTGGGTGGGTGGACACGGAGATGGAACCCTAGTCTGTGGGGCTGACACCTACCTATACATATATGCTATGTTAATTTGACCAGTTTCTCACAGCAGGAAAATAATGAAATGTTAATTATTATATAGATTATAATTAATGGACATTTTTGTAGGGGTTGATACATTTTTTAATTAGGATATATCAAGTCTGACATTTTAAAGTGGAAATGACAAACTTTAGAAGCCTTTTTAAACCATGAGTACACTATAATTATCCTTATCTGCAGTGCAGGAAAATTCTCTGTATTTACCGTCTGGTTTATGGCACTGCTGGGAACATTAACGGGGCTCTGGCTTTTTAGGCTGTAGTAAGAGCTGGTGTTGTGTCTATGAAACAGCTGTGTTCTGTATTTATACTAGTCTATTGTCGCTGTGGTAAACATTGAAGGCAACAAAATATTAGAGTGTAGACAGGCCCAAAGCAACCAAAGCCTTATACTGTTAGACACTCTTGATGGACCTTTGTGTGTTCATGTGTATGTTTATGTGTGTGTGTGTGTGTGTGTGTGTGTGTGTGTGTGTGTGTGTGTGTGTGTGTGTGTGTGTATGTGTGTGTGTGGTCTAACTTTACTATTCTTTTGGGTTCCAAAAATGATAATGTAGGCTTAGGGTTTAGGTTTAGGGTTAGGGTTAGGGTTAGGTTTTAGGGTTAGGGGGTAGGTTTAGGTTTAGGTTTAGGTTTAGGGTTAGGGGTTAGGTTTAGGGTTAGATATAGAAGTTTGGGATTGAGGTTAGGGCTTAGATTTAGGGTTAGGGTTAGTTTTAGGGTTAGAAGGTTGGGGTTGAGATTAGGGTTAGGTTAAGGGTTAGGGTTAGGTTTAGGGTTAGAAGGTTGGGGTTGAGATTAAGGTTAGGTTAAGGGTTAGGTTTAGGGTTAGTTTTAAGGTTAGAAGGTTGGGGTTGAGGTTAGGGGTTAGGGTTAGGGTTAGGGTTAGGGGTTAGGTTTAGGGTTAGATATAGAAGTTTGGGATTGAGGTTAGGGGTTAGATTTAGGGTTAGGGTTAGTTTTAGGGTTAGAAGGTTGGGGTTGAGATTAGGGTTAGGGTAAGGGTTAGGGTTAGGTTTAGGGTTAGATATAGAAGTTTAGGATTGAGATTAGGGCTTAGATTTAGGGTTAGGGTTAGTTTTAGGGTTAGAAGGTTGGGGTTGAGATTAGGGTTAGGTTAAGGGTTAGGGTTAGGTTTAGGGTTAGAAGGTTGGGGTTGAGATTAGGGTTAGGTTAAGGGTTAGGTTTAGGTTTAGGGTTAGTTTTAAGGTTAGAATGTTGGGGTTGAGGTTAGGGGTTAGGTTTAGGGTTAGGGTTAGATATAGAAACCTGGGGTTGAGGTTAGGGGTTAGGGTTAGGTTAAGGGTTAGGGAAAATAGGATTTTGAATCGGAATAAATGAAATATCTATCCATTTATTGAAGTCAATGTCCAAGATTCAACTGCACGACACATTGGAATCGTGAGAGAATACTGCTGAATACTCTCCATTCACCTATCCACCTTTTGGAGGGTCCTTCTTGTTGACACTGCTGCTGAGGCCCAGAGGTGTTATGTGATTGTTGTTATGTAGGCAGGGCAGCAGGGAAGCAATGGAAGAAATGATGTAACATCACTGAGCGTGTCAGCCAAGGGAGCTGATAAAGTCTGCTGACTCCTGCTCCAATTGCACACACGCAAACACACACACACACAGGCATGCAGAAGGGCCTCATCTGGTCAAGGACTAAAGGCTTGGAGCCACATCAGTCTAGATGGCAGCTGTGTGTGTGTGTATGTGTGTGTGTGTGTGTGTGTGTGTGTGTGTGTGTGTGTGTGTGTGTGTGTGTGTGTGTGTGTGTGTGTGTGTGTGTGTGTGTGTGTGTGTGTGTGTGTGTGTGTGTGTGTGTGTGTGTGTGTGTGTGTGTGTGTGTGTTGTACCACAGGTGATACACATGGTTGGATGATGATAGGAGAAGCTTAATGGAGGATGAACATTGATTAGAGCTACTGGATTTAATGAGATGGAATTGATTAAGATCATGATACTATCTAACACTGATTAGACATGGAAATGGACTCAATTGAACTCCTGTAAATAGGTTAATTCAAATCTAGTTACTAATTAATTAACTAGTTATTACATGTTATTAATGCAGTAGTTATTGCTTAGTACCAAAGCATTACGCAAGGTAGTATCTGTAAAAAATTGCGTAAAACTCGCCGGCTAAATCTAAATAACAACAACAAGGTGACAACAAGGGTCGTGACAAACAAAGTGAGAAATTCTCATTTGAACCTCAATGCACTTAACTAACCTCAACCTCAGCTGAACCTACTATTTGTTCAGCAGACTGAGGTTGACCATTTCGGTGCCTGTCTATCCATCCTTGTATGTGTGTGTGTGTGTGTGTTGGTGTGTGCGTTCATTTGTTTTGCGTCTGCCTGCCTCCGGGCGAGTTTGCGTGCGTGTGTATAGTTAAAGCCTCTCTCTCTCTCGCTCTCTCTCTCTCTCTCTCTCTGACCCTAGCATGGGAGGCCCTGCTGAGATGAATGATGTGAGGCGGTCAGCTAGACTCATGGCAGCTGCTTCCTGTCCCCCCCTTCCCCATACCCTCCCCCAGACCCAGACCCAGCTCCAGCTCCAGCCCCAGCCCCCCATGGTCCATATCAAATATAACTAGTCCAACACAGCAGAGCACGGGCACTACAGTCTACGGTTACTGCTGTTCTCTCTCTAACAACAAGCCTTATTCTTTACACTTAAATACAATTCAGGTGTTCAATCAATTAGTCAATGAACCAATGACCTGCTGGCTTGATTACAGGGCATTTAGTCACACTTGTGACATATCTATATGGCTCAATTAAGGGTTCAGAAACTTCCTATGGTAGCAAATATCCACCATTATAGTACTTTACTCTTTTAGCTGAGTTACAGTTTGTTACAATCGCTAGGATCCATTTCTCAATACTTCAGGTCACTTTTTCAAACCTCTTCACACAGTGAGCACAACAGCAGTCTATGTGGGCTAAACTGTGGATACTTTTTCATTGCTTTGACACAAAATGCACTCAATGACTACATCTTTCAAATTTCATAAATTATTTTCTCACTCAGACACAACCACCACCAAAACTCTATGTACCTACAAGCCAATTTTCAAAAGTGTACATACTCTTTTCAAAACTGTTAAACCTAAGTTCAAAACCTAACATAACACTAAATTAAATAAGACAGCAATTTGCTACATTTCTACAGTAATACCGTATTGAAATATATTCAAAATCTAAACAATGAAATACTATCAAAACAATTAGACCAGCCACAGCTGATTCCCATTGTAGCTGAACACCTACCCAGGTGTTTGTCTTTCAATTTCATTACCATCTATACAAAAGGAGACATCTTAGGAATAATGCTGTACTGTAATGTAAACATGGACCCAGCCAGAGATAGAGAAGTGGCTGACCGAGGAAGAAGAGTGGCTTGGAGAGAGAGAGGAATACGTATGCGTGGTGGAAGAAGACTGAGAGGAAGATCAAGAGCTGTAGTCTCAGATGAGATCAGGGCTACTATAATTGATCATGTTATAAATCCTGGTCTATCAATGAGAGGCTGGTCTGAGAGTGCAGCCACATCTGCTGCCCTCAACAGTGGCATCTATTGTGAGACATTTCCGGCAAAACAACAGGTAAGATGTGCATTCTGCAAGGGCATCTGACTGAACTGCACATTACAGAAGTCAATTAAGCAAAGCCTCCAAACCCACTTGTGTGTAATTGTTTTTGTATTTCTGCTTAGGACCCAACGGGTTACCTCCCGCAGGCGGGAGAGGGACAGAGTGTTGGCAGACAACATCACATTTGAAAATATTTACAATGTAAGCATAACAACTATTTATAGAGTCCTGAAACAACATCAAGTCAGGATGAAGCAGTTGAACACTGTCCCCTTTGAGAGGAACTCTGAACGAGTCAAGCAACTCAGGAACCAATATGTCCAGGTAATATGACTATAAAATACAGAACTGGTTTTGAACAAAACCAAACAGGGCAGAGGCACACTGCGGCATGTTTTTAGGTATAATGTAAACTACTGTAATAGCCTAACTCTTATGTTGCCTTGTGGATTTATTTTAGAGAGTCATGGAGATTGAAGCCAGGCAAACACCCCACATATTCATCTTTGTGGATGAGGCTGGTTTCAACTTGGCCAAAACACGGCGGCGAGGAAGGAATGTGATTGGGAAAAGAGCCACAGTGTATGTCCCGGGCCAGAGGGGTGCCAACATCACAATGTGTGCAGCAGTATCCTCTGATGGATTGCTGTTACACAAACCGCTAATTGGGCCATACAACACCGAGCGTCTCATTTCATTCCTGGACGACCTCTATGGAAGGGTTGTGCCAGGTGAGGAAAGAGTTGCATTGAGGCGACATCGGCCAACGTTTGTAATTGTATGGGACAATGTGGCATTTCAGCACTCCCGTGCAGTCAGAGTGGTTTGCAGCCCATCCCAGTATAGTGTCACTTTTCCTCTCACTTTACCCTCCTTTCCTCAACCTCATGGAGGTGGGAGGTTTATGACCACCATCCACATGATCAAATGTCCCTCCTGGACGCAATGCATGCTGTTATTCCCTAGGTGTATTGCCCAAGATGACATAAGATGTGATGTGGATGAGAACCTGTGGCCAAATGCAGAAGACAGGGTTGACTAGCATTGCTACTGTATCTGTATTGGTAGATGGTGTATATACAAATGATTGGATTTTGGAATCACTCAATGCCAAAAAATGACATATAACATACTGAAGCATATTGCATCCTGTCTGACTCATTCCTGTACCATATACTGCAGTGAACTCTAAACAGTAGAGAGGTGTCATTCTTGTTTTGTAAAGACATTTTACAAAATAAAACATTGTGTAATGCTACCTGGTGTTAGTGTTTTATAGTTCATTGTTTTATGAGTGACAACGTGTGCTTGTTGGCTGACAACCTCTGCTAGTTACGG
The DNA here is from genome assembly GCA_030435695.1 of Brachymystax lenok tsinlingensis. Taxonomy (NCBI): domain Eukaryota; kingdom Metazoa; phylum Chordata; class Actinopteri; order Salmoniformes; family Salmonidae; genus Brachymystax; species Brachymystax lenok. Next base: position 49,298,849 of record CM059818.1, read on the forward strand.
AAAAATGAGTTAATTTGAGACATGTATGAAGTGTTTTGGTAGTTTTAGTGCATTTTGGATGTGAAATGAACCGCTGTGCCAAGCTGAAAGTTGGTTAGGAGAACTGAGTGAAGAGTTTTGAAAAAGTGACCTAAGTATTGAGAAATGGGTCCTAGCGATTGTAAAAAAACGTAAATAAATTACCTCCTTGAAGGAGGTGGATGTATTCTTTCCATTTTGTTCTGAATTTAACAGCTTGTCTCCTTTTCCCCTGTGAATCCTGATTGACGACCCAGTGTGTGTGTGTGTGTGTGTCTGTGTGTGTGTCTGTGTGTCTGTGTGTGTGTGTGTGTGTGTGTGTGTTTGAGTGTGTGTGTGTGTGTATCTGTGTGTGTGTGTGTGTGTGTGTCTGTGTGTGTCTGTGTGTGTGTGAGTGTGTGTGCGTGTGTGTGTGTGTCTGAGTGTGTGGGTCTATGTGTATGTGTGTGTGTGTGTGTGTGTGTCTGTATGTCTGTGCGTCTGTGTGTCTGTGTGTGTGTGTGTGTGTGTGTCTGTGTGTAAGTGTGTGCGTGTGTGTCTGTGTCTGTGTGTATGTGTGTGTGTGTCTGTATGTGTGTTTGAGTGTGTGTGTGTGTGTGTGTGTGTGTGTGTGTGTGTGTGTGTGTGTGTGTCTGTGTGTCTGTGTGTCTGTGTGTGTCTGTGTGTGTGTGCATGTGTGTGTGTGTCTGAGTGTGTGGGTATGTGTGTGTGTGTGTCTGTGTGTCTGTATGTCTGTGCGTCTGTGTGTCTGTGTGTCTGTGTGTGTGTGTGTGTGTGTCTGTGTGTAAGTGTGTGCGTGTGTGTCTGTCTGTGTATGTGTGTCTGTGTGTGTGTGTCTGTGTGTGTCTGTGTGTGTGTGAGTGTGTGTGCGTGTGTGTGTGTGTCTGAGTGTGTGTGTCTGTGTGTCTGTGCGTGTGTGTGTGTGTGTGTGTGTGTGTGTGTGTGTCTGTGTGTGCGTGTGTGTCTGTCTGTGTATGTGTGTATGTGTGTGTGTGTCTGTGTGTCTGTCTGTGTGTCTGTGTGTAAGTGTGTGCGTGTGTGTCTGTGTGTCTGTGTGTCTGTGTGTGTGTGTGTCTGTGTGTGTGTGTGTGTGTGTCTGTATGTCTGTGTGTCTGTATGTCTGTGCGTCTGTGTGTGTGTCTGTGTGTAAGTGTGTGCGTGTGCGTGTGTGTCTGTGTGTATGTGTGTCTGTGTGTCTGTGTGTCTGTGTGTGTGTGTGTCTGTATGTACTCATTTTGGCATTTTGTTATAGAATTCGTTATTGAGGAAGAGAATCGTCTTTTCACACCCATGTGTGTTCGACAACAGCTGATAATCAGAATAGGGGACGCTCTCTACAAAAACGTACGAATGGGAACAAGCGAGATTGTGCATTAGATGATGCATTCTCAGTATGGATGAGTACGATGTTGATATTTGTTGCTTACTGCACATGTTTACTAAGTAGTATGCTCTAAATAGTATGTAGTACTATTAGTACACAGTATGTAGGGTCGTTTTAGTAAGTAGTAGGTAAGACAGATTTCAGACACAGCCTATGTATAAGGTTTCAGGTAAGACCCAAGTGCAGACTGTGTTGAAGTAACAATGTTTATTAAAGCAACAACAGGGGCAAGCAAACGACAGGTCAAGGCAGGCAGAGGTCGATAATCTAGAGTAGTGGGGCCAAGGTACAGGACGGCAGGCAGGCCCAGGGTCAGGTCAGGCAGAGGTCGGTAATCTAGAGTAGTGGGGCAAAGGCACAGGATGGCAGGCAGGCTCAGAGTCAGGACAGGCAAGGGTCAAAACCAGGAGGACGAGAGAAAGAGAGACTGGGGAAAAGCAGGAGCTGAGACAAAGCTGGTTGACTTGAACAAACAAGACGAACTGGCACAGACGGACAGAAAACACAGGTATAAATACCCAGGGGGATAATGGGGAAGATGGGCAACACCTGGAGGGGGGGTGCAGACAAGCACAAGGACAGGTGAAACAGATCAGGGCGTGACACTACATGTGTGTGTCATTTAACAGTCCTTGATCAATACTGTAGGGCTACCTCTCGATCAATAGCCCGTTCCCATGGTCTTTCTTACCGCCTTCTTTACTCATAGTGAGGACCTGAAACAGCCCTACAATATGTGCAATAGCCACTCGCATCATACAGTATATTTCACTGTAGTTTTGTTTTACATTTCAGTCAGAATAACCTATTTTTGTCAAATCATTTGGAAACCCAACAGCTGACAAAATGTGTCAAGTAGCATGGTCTGGGCATGTACTGCAAGCAAATAGAGAGTATTAGTCCTTCGGATGGAAACATTCAAAGATATTCCAACATTTGAGACCATCCAACCATAAGAGTAATCCTCCATGTTTAAACAGTCCTCGTTCCATCACCTGTGTCATACAATATGAACATCAGCCTGGGGAGTGGAGGGGGGAGGGTGGATCTACAGTACTGTACAGTATAATACAGTACAAACAGTCAGACCTGAGTTCAAATAAATGTGTATTCGATAATTTGTTATTTAAATACTTATTTTCTGTGTACTTGAGTATTTTCAAATAATGTCGCCCAAATCAAGTACTTCAATTGAAAGTATTTGAAAGTATTTTCAAATAATTTGTAGGCAGAACTGAAAAGGCGTGTGCGAGCAAGGAGGCCTACAAACCTGACTCAGTTACACCAGCTCTGTCAGGAGGAATGGGCCAAAATTCACCCAACTTATTGTGGGAAGCTTGTGGAAGGCTACCCAAAACGTTTGACCCAAGTTAAACAATTTAAAGGCAATGCTACCAAATACTAATTGAGTGTATGTAAACTTCTGACCCACTGGGAATGTGCTGAAAGAAATAAAAGCTGAAATAAATCATTCTCTCTACTATTATTCTGACATTTCACATTCTTAAAATAAAGTGGTGATCCTAACTAACCTAAGACAGGGAATTTTTACTAGGATTAAATGTCAGGAATTGTGAAAAACTGAGTTTAAATGTATTTGGCTAAGGTGTATGTAAACATCAACTGTAAATATATGGATGAGCGATGGCCCAGCGGCATAGGCAACGTGCAATAGATGGTCTAAAATACTTATGATATGAGTAATGTAAGATATGTAAACATTATTAAAGTGGCATTATTTAAAGTGGCATTGTTTAAAGTGACTAGTGATCCATTTATTAAAGTGGCCAGTGATTGGGTCTCTCTGAGTTAGTGATTGCTGTTTAGCAGTCTGGTGGTCTTGAGATAGAAGCTGTTTTTCAGTCTCTCTGTCCGAGCTTTCATGCACCTGTACTGACCTCGCCTTCTGGATGGTAGCGGTGTGAACAGGCAGTGGCTCGGGTGGTTGTTGTCCTTGATTATCTTTTTGGCCTTCCTGTGACATCGGTTGCTGTATGGTTGCTGTACGGTTGCTGTATGTGTCATGGAGGGCAGGTAGTTTGCCCCCGGTGATGCGTTGTGCAGACTGCACCACCCTCTGGAGAGCTCTGCGGTTGAGGGCGATGCAGTTGTCGTACCAGGCTGTGATACAGCCCGACAGGATGCTCTCGATTGTGCATCTGTAAAAGTTTGTCAGGGTGTTAGGTGACAAGCCATATTTGGCGCTGTTGCGCCTTCTTCACCACACTGTTTGTGTGGGTGGACCATTTCAGTTTGTCTGTGATGTGTACGCTGAGGAACTTAAAACTTTCCACCTTCTCCACTGCGGTCCCTTCGATGTGGATAGGGGGGTCATTGTTGGTAATCAAGTCCACTACTGTTGTGTCGTCTGCAAACTTGATGATTGGGTTGGAGGCGTGCATGGCCACGCAGTTGTGGGTGAACAGGGAGTACAGGAGGGGGCTGAGCACGCACCCTTGTGGGGCCCCAGTGTTGAGGGTCAGCGAAGTGGAGATGTTGTTTCCTACCTTCACCACCTGGGGGCGGCCCGTCAGAAGGTCCAGGACCCAATTGCACAGGGCGGGGTTGAGACCCAGGGCCTCCAGATTTATGATGAGCTTGGAGGGTACTATGGTGTTGAATGCTGAGCTGTAGTCTCTTATGGCGATTGCATCGTCTGTGGACCTGTTGGGGCGACACGCAAACTGAAGTGGGTCTAGGGTGGCCGTCTCAAAGCACTTCACGATGACAGAAGTGAGTGCTACGGGGTGGTAGTCATTTAGTTCAGTTATCTTTTCCTTCTTGGGTACAGGAACAATGGTGGCCATCTTGAAGCATGTGGGGACAGCAGACTGGGATAGGGAGTGATTGAATATGTCCGTAAACACATCGGCCAGCTGGTCTGCGCATGCTCTGAGGACGCGGCTAGGGATGCCGTCTGGGCCAACAGCCTTGCAAGGGTTAACACGTTTAAATATTTTACTCACATCGGCCACGGAGAAGGAGAGGGGGCAGTCCTTGTTAGTTGGCACGCAGCGGTGGCAATGTATTATCCTCAAAGTGGTGTTATACTAGGGACATGGTGTTTCCATAGTTAGGGCTGATGTTATACTAGGGACATAGTGTTTCCATAGTTAGGACTGATGTTATACTTGGGACATGGTGTTTCCATAGTTAGGGCTGATGTTATACTAGGGACATGGTGTTTCCATAGCTGATGTTATACTAGGGACATGGTGTTTCCATAGCTGATGTTATACTAGGGACATGGTGTTTCCATAGCTGATGTTATACTAGGGACATGGTGTTTCTATAGCTGATGTTATACTAGGGACATGGTGTTTCCATAGCTGATGTTATACTAGGGACATGGTGTTTCCATAGCAGATGTTATACTAGGGACATGGTGTTTCCATAGCTGATGTTATACTAGGGACATGGTGTTTCTATAGCTGATGTTATACTAGAGACATGGTGTTTCCATAGCTGATGTTATACTAGGGACATGGTGTTTCCATAGCTGATGTTATACTAGGGACTTGGTGTTTCCATAGCTGATGTTATACTAGGGACATGGTGTTTCCATAGCTGATGTTATACTAGGGACATGGTGTTTCCATAGCTGATGTTATACTAGGGACATGGTGTTTCCATAGCTGATGTTATACTAGGGACATGGTGTTTCCATAGCTGATGTTATACTAGGGACATGGTGTTTCCATAGCAGATGTTATACTAGGGACATGGTGTTTCCATAGCTGATGTTATACTAGGGACATGGTGTTTCCATAGCTGATGTTTTACTAGAGACATGGTGTTTCCATAGCTGATGTTATACTAGGGACATGGTGTTTCCATAGCTGATGTTATACTAGGGACATGGTGTTTCCATAGCTGATGTTATACTAGGGACATGGTGTTTCCATAGCAGATGTTATACTAGGGACATGGTGTTTCCATAGCTGATGTTATACTAGGGACATGGTGTTTCCATAGCTGATGTTATACTAGGGACATGGTGTTTCCATAGCAGATGTTATACTAGGGACATGGTGTTTCCATAGCTGATGTTTTACTAGGGACATGGTGTTTCCATAGCTGATGTTATACTAGGGACATGGTGTTTCCATAGCTGATGTTATACTAGGGACTTGGTGTTTCCATAGCTGATGTTATACTAGGGACATGGTGTTTCCATAGCTGATGTTATACTAGAGACATGGTGTTTCCATAGCTGATGTTATACTAGGGACATGGTGTTTCCATAGCTGATGTTATACTAGGGACTTGGTGTTTCCATAGCTGATGTTATACTAGGGACATGGTGTTTCCATAGCTGATGTTATACTAGGGACTTGGTGTTTCCATAGCTGATGTTATACTAGGGACATGGTGTTTACATAGCTGATGTTATACAAGGGACATGGTGTTTCCATAGCTGATGTTATACTAGGGACATGGTGTTTCCATAGCTGATGTTATACTAGGGACATGGTGTTTCCATAGCTGATGTTATACTAGGGACATGGTGTTTCCATAGCTGATGTTATACTAGGGACTTGGTGTTTCCATAGCTGATGTTATACTAGGGACATGGTGTTTCCATAGCTGATGTTATACTAGGGACTTGGTGTTTCCATAGCTGATGTTATACTAGGGACATGGTGTTTCCATAGCTGATGTTATACTAGGGACATGGTGTTTCCATAGCTGATGTTATACTAGGGACATGGTGTTTCCATAGTTAGGGATGATGTTAAACTGGGCACATGGTGTTTCCATAGCTACGGCTGACAGTGAGGACTTGTGAAGAGCAGAATCAACAACCTCTGCATAATCAAAACAGTTGCTTTGTGACAAGATGTTAAAGTTCACAGTTAGCCAGCTTAAAAGTCAACCTGAGCCTGGCCTGGCTCGTCCAACTGAAAGTACCAGTTGCCAGGGCCTTGGCTTTACCGCAGGTCTGCCGGAGAGACACGTGTGCTGGTCCACGTAGTTGGAATCAGATAAGTCTGAGCCTTCTGGGTAAAACAAGAGTAATTCCTGTTTGGAAATGGGCCATCTGTGTACAAAGCAAGAGGCTGCTTGACAAGCTAATGCAAACGCACTGTCCCCATGCAAACACCAGACAGACATTCCACAGTTCCACAGAGCTCTCTGCCTGCCTCCATTTGTTTGGTTGGCTGCTAGGCTATAGTCGCTTTCTATAGCCATGTGATACTTCTGAGTATAACGACACACGCATGCACACACACAGAATAACAAGGACCCCGTGACCTTTGAATAGTTCCTGTCTCTGTTTGATCATCATGATCCTAATGACGGGCTGAAATTAGATCACATTTAGATCTCTCTCTCTCTGTGTGTTATATCCATCCAGAATATCTCTGAGATATCTTTTCATCACTAAGATCTCTGTCCACTTATGTCCCTATTTGTCCTGTTCGTCTAGTCTGTTTAATGAAGACGAGGCTTCGTAGAGTCAAATTCAATATCTCTTTATTTGGATTCCATTTTGCTGAGTGAGGCTTGCCTTAGTGACTGCTGGTCTTCCTAGTCCACATGTTAACATGCTTCATTTGTCTGCAGGACGTACGTGATGATGGTAATAATAACAATTTAAATGCCCTTACTGGATGGTTTAGACGTCATTGGGTTAAAAGCTACATGCAGAATTTAGACGTCATAGAATTTCAAATGTGGAGACCACAGTCGTGGCCAAAAGTTTTGAGAATGACACAAATATTAATTTTCACAAAGTTTGCTGCTTCAGTGTCTTAGATATTTTTGTCAGATGTCACTATGGAATACTGAAGTATAACTACAATAATTTCATAAGTGTCAAATGCTTTTATTGACAATTACATGAAGTTGATGCAAGAGTCAATATTTGCAGTGTTGACCCTTCTTTTTCAAGACCTCTGCAATCCACCCTGGCATGCTGTCAATTAACTTCTGGGCCACATTCTGACTGATGGCAGCCCATTCTTGTATAATCAATGCTTGGAGTTTGTTAGAATTTGTCCGTTTTTTTTTGTCCACCCCTCCTCTTGAGGATTGACCACAAGTTCTCAATGGGATTAAGGTCTGGGGAGTTTCCTGGCCATGGACCCAAAATATCGATGTTTTGTTCCCCGAGCCACTTAGTTATCACTTTTGCCTTATGGCAAGGTGTTCCATCATGCTGGAAAAGGCATTGTTTGTCACCAAACTATTCCTGGATGGTTGGGAGAAGTTTCTCTCAGAGGATGTGTACCATTCTTTATTCATGGCTGTGTTCTTAGGCAAAATTGTGAGTGAGCCCACTCCCTTGGCTGAGAAGCAACCCCACACATGAATGGTCTTGGGATGCTTTACTGTTGGCATGACACAGGACTGATGGTAGCGCTCACCTTGTCTTCTCCGGAAAAGCTTTTTTCCGGATGCCCCAAACTATCGGAAAGGGGATTCATCAAAGAAAATGACTTTACCCCTGTCCTCAGCAGTCCAATCCCTGTAACTTTTGCAGAATATCAGTCTGTCCCTGATGTTTTTCCTGCCCTTCTTGACACCAGGCCATCCTCCAAAAGTATTCGCCTCACTGTGCGTGCATAAGCACTCACACCTGCCTGCTGCCATTCCTGAGCAAGCTCTGTACTGGTGGTGCCCCGATCCCGCAGCTGAATCAACTTTAGGAGACGGTCCTGGCGCTTGCTGGACTTTATTGGGCGCCCTGAAGCCTTCTTCACAACAATTGAACCGCTCTCCTTGAAGTTCTTGATGATCTGATAAATGGTTGATTTAGGTGCAATCTTACTGGCAGCAATATCCTTGCCTGTGAAGCCCTTTTTGTGCAAAGCAATGATGACGGCATGTGTTTCCTTACAGGTAACCATGGTTGACAGAGGAAGAACAATGATTCCAAGCACCACCCTCCTTTTGAAGCTTCCAGTCTGTTATTCGAACTCAATCAGCATGACAGAGTGATCTCCAGCCTTGTCCTCGTCAACACTCACACCTGTGTTAACGAGAGAATCACTGACATGATGTCAGCTGGTCCTTTTGTGGCATGGCTGAAATGCAGTGGAAATGTTTTTTGGTGATTCAGTTCATTTGCATGGCAAAGAGGGACTTTGCAATTAATTGCAATTCATCTGATCACTCTTCATGACATTCTGGAGTATATGCAAATTGCCGTCATACAAACTGAGGCAGCAGACTTTGTGAACATTTATATTTGTGTCATTCTCAAAACTTTTGGCCACGACTGGACAATGTGGATTGATGGTGTATTTCCTGAGGGATTCACATTCAAATGTCTGATCCATTTTCCACACAGACAGAGGATTTTCCCCAGCTGAGCTTCCCTCTAGTTGTCCTACAGAAAGAGGATTTCCCCGGCTGAGCTTCCCTCTAGTTGTCCTACACAGAAAGAGGATTTCCCCGGCTGAGCTTCCCTCTAGTTGTCCTACACAGACAGAGGTTTTTCCCCGGCTGAGCTTCCCTCTAGTTGTCCTACACAGACAGAGGTTTTTCCCCGGCTGAGCTTCCCTCTAGCTGTCCTACACAGACAGAGGATTTTCCCTTCTGAGCTTCGCTCTAGTTGTCCTACACAGACGTTGAATCCCTAATATCACTCTATTCCCTACTGATTTTATTTGCCCCCCCCAAGTTTTCTGAGCAAAACAAATTAATATTCTTTATTTAAATATTGTTGGACTGCTCCAAGTAATTTTAATTTTGGAAATCTGTTCCAAAGTATTCCCAAGCATAATAGAGAAATCTGCCCAGACGGCATCCATAGCAGCGTCCTCAGAGCATGCGCAGACCAGCTGACTGGAGTGTTTACGGACATATTCAATCTCTCCCTATCCCAGCCTAAGGCCCCACTTGCTTCAAGATGTCCACCATTGTTCCTGTACCCAAGAAAGCAAAGGTAACTGAACTAAAATACTCCCCGTAGCACTCACTTCTATCATCATGAAGTGCTTTGAGAGGCTAGTTAAGGATCATATCACTTCTACCTTGCCTGATACCCTAGACTCACTTCAATTTGCTTACTGCCCCAATATATCCACACACGATGCAATTGCCATTGCACTGCACACTGCCCTATCCCATCTGGACAAGAGGAATACCTAAGTAAGAATGTTATTCATTGACTATAGCTCAGCCTTCAACACCATAGTACCCTCCAAGCTCATCATTAAACTTGAGGTCCTGGGTCTGAACCCCACCCTGTGCAACTGGGTCCTGGACTTCCTGACAGCCCGCCCCCAGGTGGTGAAGGTAGGAAACAACACCTCCACATCTCTGATCCTCAACACAGGGGCCCCACAAGGGTGCGTACTCAGCACCCTCCTGTACTCCCTGTTCACCCATGACTGCGTGGCCAAGCACGCCTCCTACTCAATCATCAAGTTTGCAGACGACACAACAGTAGTAGGCCTGAATACCAACAACGACGAGACAGCCTCCAGGGAGGAGGTGAGGGCCCTGGTGGAGTGGTGCCAGGAAAATAATCTCTCCCTCAACGTCAACAAAATGAAGGAGCTGATCCTGGACTTCAGGAAACAGAACAGGGAGCACCCCCCTATCCACATCGATGGGACCGCAACGGAGAAGGTGGAAAGATTCAAGTTCCTCTGCGTACACATCACTGATAATCTGAAATTATCCACCCACACAGTGTGGTGAAGCGCCTCTTCAACCTCAGTAGGCTGAAGAAATGTGGATTGTCACCTAAAACCCTGACAAACATTTACAGATGCAGAATTGAGAGAATCCTGTCGGGCTGTATCACAGCCTGATATGGCAACTGCACCGCCCGCAACCGCAGGGCTCTCCAGAGGGTGGTGCGGTCTGCCCAATGCATCACCGGGGGCACACTGCCTGCCCTCCATGACATCTACAGCACCCGATGTCACAGGAAGGCCAAAAAGATAATCAAGGACGTCAAGCACCTGAGCCACGGCCTGTTCACCCTGCTATCATCCAGATGGCGAGGTCAGTACAGGTGCATCAAAGCTGGGACTGAGAGACTGAAAAACAGATTTTATCTCAAGGGCATCAGACTATGAAATAGCCATCACTAGTCGGCTACCACCCAGTTACTCAAACCAGCACCTTAGAGGCTGCTGCCCTATATACATAGACATGGAATCACTGGCCACTTTAATAATGGAACACTAGTCACTTTAATAATGTTTACATACTGCTTTACTCATTTCATATGTATATACTGTATTCTATTCTACTGTATTATAGTCAATGCCACTCCAACATCGCTCGTCCTAATATTTATATATTTCTTAAGTCCATTCTTTTACTTTTAGATTTGTGTGTGTTGTTGTGAATTGTTAGATACTACTGCACTGTTGGAGCTAGGAACACAAGCATTTCGCTACACCCGCGATAACATCTGCTAAATATGTGTATGTGACCAATAACATTTGATTTGATTTGATTCGTGATCATATACAAATGCAAGAAAGTTTTGAAATGATTATGTTTTAGTCAAATATTATATCTGTTTGGGCTTCTTGCAGTCAATTTGCAATTTATAATTATGTTCCAGCACCCTGACCATCCACTCAAGAAAAAATTGGCCTGCGGCTGAATCTAGTTGACGATCACTGCCCTATGTAATGCACTACTGTTGACCAGAGCCCTGTGTAGTAAAGTACTGTTGACCAGAGCCCTGTGTAGTACAGTAGTGTTGATAGGAGCCCTGTGTAGTACAGTAGTGTTGACCAGAGCCCTGTGTAGTACAGTAGTGTTAACCAGAGCCCTGTGTAGTAAAGTAGTGTTGACCAGAGCCCTGTGTACTACAGTAGTGTTGACCAGAGCCCTGTGTAGTACAGTAGTGTTAACCAGAGCCCTGTGTAGTACTGTAGTGTTAACCAGAGCCCTGTGTAGTACTGTAGTGTTAACCAGAGCCCTGTGTAGTACAGTAGTGTTGATAGGAGCCCTGTGTAGTACAGTAGTGTTGATAGGAGCCCTGTGTAGTACAGTAGTGTTGACCAGAGCTCTGTGTAGTACAGTAGTGTTGATAGGAGCCCTGTGCAGTACAGTAGTGTTGACCAGAGCCCTGTGTAGTACAGTAGTGTTGATAGGAGCCCTGTGTAGTACAGTATTGTTGACCACAGCCCTGTGTAGTACAGTAGTGTTAACCAGAGCCCTGTGTAGTACTGTAGCGTTGACCAGAGCTCTGTGTAGTACCGTAGTGTTAACCAGAGCCCTGTGTAGTACAGTAGTGTTAACCAGAGCCCTGTGTAGTACTCTAGTGTTGACCAGAGCCCTGTGTAGTACAGTAGTGTTGACCAGAGCCCTGTGTAGTACAGTAGTGTTAACCAGAGCCCTGTGTAGTACAGTAGTGTTGAAATGAGCCCTGTGTAGTACAGTAGTGTTGATAGGAGCCCTGTGTAGTACTGTAGTGTTAACCAGAGCCCTGTGTAGTACAGTAGTGTTGACCAGAGCCCTGTGTAGTACAGTAGTGTTGATAGGAGCCCTGTGTAGTACTGTAGTGTTAACCAGAGCCCTGTGTAGTACTCTAGTGTTAACCAGAGCCCTGTGTAGTACAGTAGTGTTGATAGGAGCCATGTGTAGTACTGTAGTGTTAACCAGAGCCCTGTGTAGTACAGTAGTGTTGATAGGAGCCCTGTGTAGTACTGTAGTGTTGACCAGAGCCCTGTGTAGTACAGTAGTGTTGATAGGAGCCCTGTGTAGTACAGTAGTGTTGATAGGAGCCCTGTGTAGTACAGTAGTGTTAACCAGAGCCCTGTGTAGTACAGTAGTGTTGACCAGAGCCCTGTGTAGTACAGTAGTGTTCACCAGAGCCCTGTGTAGTACAGTAGTGTTGATAGGAGCCCTGTGTAGTACAGTAGTGTTGATAGGAGCCCTGTGTAGTACAGTAGTGTTGACCAGAGCCCTGTGTAGTACTCTAGTGTTAACCAGAGCCCTGTGTAGTACAGTAGTGTTAACCAGAGCCCTGTGTAGTACAGTAGTGTTAACCAGAGCCCTGTGTAGTACCGTAGTGTTGACCAGAGCCCTGTGTAGTACAGTAGTGTTGACCAGAGCCATGTGTAGTACAGTAGTGTTAACCAGAGCCCTGTGTAGTACAGTAGTGTTAACCAGAGCCCTGTGTAGTACAGTAGTGTTGACCAGAGCCCTGTGTAGTACAGTAGTGTTCACCAGAGCCCTGTGTAGTACCGTAGTGTTGACCAGAGCCCTGTGTAGTACAGTAGTGTTGACCAGAGCCCTGTGTAGTACAGTAGTGTTAACCAGAGCCCTCTGTAGTACAGTAGTGTTAACCAGAGCCCTGTGTAGTAAAGTAGTGTTGACCAGAGCCCTGTGTAGTACAGTAGTGTTAACCAGAGCCCTGTGTAGTACAGTAGTGTTAACCAGAGCCCTGTGTAGTACCGTAGTGTTGACCAGAGCCCTGTGTAGTACTGTAGTGTTAACCAGAGCCCTGTGTAGTACAGTAGTGTTGACCACAGCCCTGTGTAGTACAGTAGTGTTGACCACAGCCCTACGTAGTGCAGTACTGTTGACCAGAGCCCTGTGTAGTACAGTAGTGTTGACCACAGCCCTGTTTAGGGGATTTTCAGTTCTCTTTGTGTGTGTGTGTGTGCATGTTTGTGTGTGTGCGTGTGCACGATATACAGTGAGGGAAAAAAGTATTTGAGCCCCTGCTGATTTTGTACGTTTGCCCACTGACAAAGAAATGGTCAGTCTATAATTTTAATGGTAGGTTTATTTGAACAGTGAGAGACAGAATAACAACAAAAAAATCCAGAAAAACGCATGTGAAAAATGTTATAAATTGATTTGCATTTTAATGAGGGAAATAAGTATTTGACCCCCTCTCAATCAGAATGATTTCTGGCTCCCAGGTGTCTTTTATACAGGTAACGAGCTGAGATTAGGGGCATACTCTTAAAGGGAGTGCTCCTAATCTCAGCTTGTTACCTGTATAAAAGACACCTGTCCACAGAAGCAATTAATCAATCAGATTCCAAACTCTCCACCATGGCCAAGACCAAATAGTTCTCCAAGGATGTCAGGGACAAGATTGTAGACCTACACAAGGCTGGAATGGGCTACAAGACCATCGCCAAGCAGCTTGGTGAGAAGGTGACAACAGTTGGTGCGATTATTCGCAAATGGAAGAAACACAAAAGAACTGTCAATCTCCCTCGGCCTGGGGCTCCATGCAAGATCTCACCTCGTGGAGTTGGAATGATCATGAGAACGGTGAGGAATCAGCCCAGAACTACAAGGCAGCTGGGACCATAGTCTCCAAGAAAACAATTGGTAACACATTACGCCGTGAAGGACTGAAATCCTGCTGCGCCCGCAAGGTCCCACTGCTCAAGAAAGCACAAATACATGCCCGTCTGAAGTTTGCCAATGAACATCTGAATGATTCAGAGGACAACTGGGTGAAAGTGTTGTGGTCAGATGAGACCAAAATGGAGCTCTTGGCATCAACTCAACTTGCCGTGTTTGGAGGAGGAGGAATGCTGCCTATGACTGCAAGAACACCATCCCCACCGTCAAACATGGAGGTGGAAACATTATGCTTTGGGGGTGTTTTTCTGCTAAGGGGACAGGACAACTTCACCGCATCAAAGGGACGATGGACGGGGCCATGTACCGTCAAATCCTGGGTGAGAACCTCTTTCCCTCAGCCAGGGCATTGTAAATCGGTCGTGGATGGGTATTCCAGCATTCCAACAATGACCCAAAACACACGGCCAAGGCAACAAAGGAGTGGCTCAGGAAGAAGCACATTAAGGTCCTGGAGTGGCCTAGCCAGTCTCCAGATATTAATCCCATAGAAAATCTGTGGAGGGAGCTGAAGGTTCGAGTTGCCAAACGTCAGCCTCGAAACCTTAATGACTTGGAGAAAATCTGCAAAGAGGAGTGGGACAAAATCCCTCCTGAGATGTGTGCAAACCTGGTGGCCAACTACAAGAAATGTCTGACCTCTGTGATTGCCAACAAGGGTTTTGCCACCAAGTACTAAGTCATGTTTTGCAGAGGGGTCAAATACTTATTTCCCTCATTAAAATGCAAATAAATTTATAACATTTTTCACATGTGTTTTTCTGGATCTTTTTGTTGTTATTCTGTCTCTCACTGTTCAAATAAACCTGCCATAAAAATTATAGATTGATTATTTCTTTGTCAGTGGGCAAACGTACAAAATCAGCAGGGGATCAAATACTTTTTTCCCTCACTGTAGATTATTCAATTTTCGTCAATCTGACTGTCAGTAGAAAGCCTTACCTCCGTCTGTGTATCTGTGTCAATATCTGTGCACGTGTGTGTGTGTGTGTGTGTGTGTGTGTGTGTGTGTGTGAATAATTGTGTGTGTGTGTGTGTGTGTGTGTGTGTGTGTGTGTGTGTGTGTGTGTGTGTGTGTGTGTGTGTGTGTGTGTGTGTGTGTGTGTGTGTGTGTGTGTGTGTGTGTGAATGTGTGTGTGTGAATATTTCAACTAGGTCTCACAGTCTCACTTCAGAATTACATGTTCATTCGTGTTTCTCAAATGTCAAATTTCGAAGTTGTTGAAAATGTCAAATTTCAAAGTGTTTAAGGTTAAGTTTAGGCATTAACTCTGAATGGTTAAGGTAAGGGATAAGGTTCGTTATAGGTGTATGAAAACAAATCTCAAAAACAACTTTCTATCGCTGGATTCAACATGCAACCTTTGGAATCAGAGACAGTACACCCATCCACCATCTCCAACGCCCAGCCAAACCTTATCCTACTTGAAGGTAACAGCACTCACTGTTGATCTACATCCTCACACATGGATGGGAGTCGAATACTGACTTGTATCACGGGTGATCTGGCTGGAATATGTGTGTGTGTGTGAATATGTGTGTGTGTGCATGTGTGTGTGTGTGTGTGTCTTTACGCACGTGGAGTGCGAGCGGAGCAATTGAGTCGAGCGGAGTGCGTCTCGTTTAGGGCTAAGCCAAGCACTAAGGCAGCCAGTAAAGATGAACAGATGAAGAGCTACACAGAGCAGACAGACTCACAGACAGACAAATGGCAGCCTGAAAGGGATCAGAGAGCCAAGCCTATGAGTTCGAAGCATCAACCCCACAGCACACACACACACTTACACACACCAACTGATTAATGAACTGCTGAATATATATTGTTTTCTCTTGCTTTGTCTGCTCTTTACAGTAATATGTCTGTCTCTGATAAGCTACCCATGAAAGGGCTGAAAATAGCCCATAAAAATGTATGTAGCCTTAGAAATAAGGTTCATGAAATCAATAACTTGCTAACATCAGATAACATTCATATATTAGCCATTTCTGAGACTCACTTAGATAATTAATTTGATGATACATCAGTAGCAATACAAGGATATAACATTTATAGAAGAGACTTGTTTATGGGGGAGGTGTTGCTGTACATATTCAGATCCATATCCCTGTAATGCTTAGAGAAGATCTTATGTCAAGTGTTATTGAAGTGTTGTGGTTGCAGGTTCAGTTGGCACATCTAAAGCCTTTTCTTTTGGGGTGTTGCTATAGGCCACCAAGTGCTAACAGTCAGTATCTAAATAATATGTGTGAAATGCTTAATAGTGTATGTGATGTAAACAGAGAGGTCTACTTTCTTGGGGACCTGAATATTGACTGGTTGTCATCAAGCTGTCCACTCAAGAGGAAGCTTCTCCAGTGCCTGTAATCTGGTTCAGGTTATTAATCAACCTACCAGGGTGTTTACAAACACTACAGGAACAAGATCATCCACATGTATCAATCACATGTTTACTAATACTGTAGAACTCTGTTCTAAAGCTGTATCTGTACCCACTGCATGCAGTTATCACAATATAGTGGCTATATCCAGGAAAGCCAAAGTTCCAAAAGCTGGGCCTAAAATTGTGTATAAAAGATTTTGCTGTGACTTATGTGCATGATGTAAACAATATTTGTTGGTATGACTTGATTAATATGGAGCATCCAGACGCTTCACTTGATGAATTTATGAAATTGCTTCTTCCAATTATTGATAAACATGCACCTGTTAAGAAACTGCCTGTTAGAACTATTAAGACTCCATGGATTGACGAGGAATTGAAAAACTGGTTGAAAGAGATGGAGCAAAAGGAGTGGCTAATAAGTCTGGCTGCACATCTGACTGGCTGACTTACTGCAAATTGAGAAATTATGTGACTAAACTCAACAAAAAGAAGAAGAAACTGTATTATCATATAAAGAATGATGGGAAAAAAACTTTGGAGTACTTTAAATGAAATTATGGGCAGAAAGACAAATTCTACTCCATCTTTCATCGAATCAGATGGCTTATTCATCACAAAACCATTTGATGTTGCCAATTATTTAAATGATTACTTCCTTGGCAAAGTGGGCAAATTTAAACAAGAAAATGCCAACAAAGAACAGTTAGCCATCGTACTCATGCATAAAAAAACGAATAATGAAAGAAAAGCACTGTAAGTTAGAATTTTGTAAAGTTAGTGTGGGAGTCAGTTAGTGTGTCATTAATGACAAACCTCCTGGCATTGATAACTTAGATAGAAAGCTACTGAGGATGGTAGCTGACTCTATAGCCACTCTGTCATAACTTTAATCTGAGCCGAGAGGAAAGTCTTTGTCCTCAGGCCTGGAGGGAAGCCAAAGTCATTCCACTACCCAAGTGTGGTAAAGCGGCCTTTACTAGTTATAACAGCAGACTTATCAGCTTCCTGCCAGCTCTTAGCAAACTGTTGGAAGAAATTATGTTTGACCAAATACAATGCTATTTCTCTGTAAACAAATGAACAACAGACATTCAGTATGCTTCTAGAGAAGGACACTCAACATGCACTGCACTGACACTAATGACTGATGATTGGTTGAAAGAAATTGACAATAAGAAGATTGTTGGAGCTGTACTGTTATGTCTTTCTTTCAAAGGCACACCTAGCCTACATATCAATTCATACTGTACATACACGCATACATACTATCTAGATACAGGTACAAACCAGTACAACATTTTAGACCTCACTGCCCATTTCACATAAAATCGAATAAGGAATTTGTTTTTAAATGTTGCAATGGAAAATGTAATGAGCGTTTCTCTATTGGACAAGTCCATGTTGTCCCTCCCTGTTTCAGTTCGTTTAAATGCATTTGGTGCCTAATGAACACAACCCTGGTTTGTTACAAACCCTAGACTGTTGCAATCGCCTACTACGGTGCTGTTATTCTACTGTGTAAAGATAATTGTCCTACTATGGTGCTGTTATTCCACTGTGTAAAGATAATTGTCCTACTATTGTGCTGTTATTCCACTAGGTAAAGATAATTGTCCTACTATGGTCCTACTATGGCCTTGTTGCTGGCGATTTTAATTCTGAGTAATTAAGACATGTGATGCCCAACTTCCATCATCTATTTGCCATCATCTATTGCCACTAGGGGAAATAGAGTCCTAGACCACTGTTACTCTACCCACAAGCAAGGATACAAGGCCCTCCCTCATCCACCATTCAGCAAATTGACAATAAGAAGATTGTGGGAGCTGTACTGTTGGATTTCAGTGCAGCCTTTGATATTATTGACCATAGCCTGCTGTTGAGAAAATGTATTTGTTATGTCTTTCAACCTCTGCCATATTGTGGATTCAGAGCTATCTATCTAAGAGAGTGTTCTTTAATGGAAGCTTCTCTATTGTCAAACATGTAACGTGTGGTGTACCGCAGGGCAACTCTCTAGGCCCTCTACTGTTTTCTATTTTTACCAATGACCTGCCACTGGCATTAAACAAAGCATGTGTGTCCATGTATGCTGATGATTCAACCATATACGCATCAGCATCCATGGCTAATGAAGTAATTGAAATCCTTAACAAAGAGTTGCAGTCTGTTTTCTATTTTTTACCAATGACCTGCCACTGGCATTAAACAAAACATTGTATTTGGTACAAATAAAAGTTATAGACCTCAGATAAATCTGGTAATGAATGAATGGTGTGGCTGTTGAACCTTAGATTGTAAACTATCATGGTCAAAACATATAGATTAAATGGTTGTAAAGATGGGGAGAGATCTGTCCATAATAGAGATGCTCTGCTTTGTTGACACCACACTCCACAAAGCAAGTCCTGCAGGCTCTAGTTTGATCTTATCTTGATTATTGTCCAGTCATATGGTCAAGTGGTGCAAATAAATACCTAGTTAAGCTGCAGCTGGCCCAGAACAGAGTGGCACGTTTTGCTCTTCATTGTAGTCAGAGGGCTGATATTAATAATATGCATTCCAGTCTCCCTTGTCTGAGAGTTGAGGAGAGATTGACTGCGTCCTTCTTGTTTTTATTCTAAAGTATTTTTTTATGTGTTGGACCTCAGTAAGATTAGTTGTCACCATTGGCTTTTGCTAATGGGGATCAAATTAAACCAAATAAAATAATAAAGCTGTACGATACTGCTATTCATTTGAGATTCGCACCATGGCCATTTTGCATTGATGGACATTGTCACACACACATGCATGTACACACACACACACACACACACACACACACACACACACACACACACACACACACACACACACACACACACACACACACACACACACACACACATACACACCCTGCTTGTCTCTCAGAGGTCAGTGGGGATCATGTTTGAACAGCCCATTCAGATTATGTCAGTTGGTTGTGTATGTGTGTGTGTGTGTGTGTGTGTGTGTGCGTCTGTCTGTTTGACGTGATATTAAAGTACCTCAGAAGTTGAAATGGGCTCCGTCCCAAATGGCACCCTGTTTCCATTTTAGTGCACTACTTATGACCAGGGCCCATTGGGCCTAACTACAATTAGTGTATTGCTGTATTTAGGCAATAGGGTACGATTTGGGGCACAATCTAAAAATCTATTTTGCGGCTTTGGAAGTTACCATGTACCTCTGGGTACCATTCTCTCCTCCGTTCCTCCATCCCTTCATCCATCCCTCTGTTCCTCAGGCACATCAGAAACAAGTGAAAACGTCTGTCTGTCATTTCTCTCTCTCTCTCTCTCTCTCTCTCTCTCTCTCTCTCTCTCTCTCTCTCTCTCTCTCTCTCTCTCTCTCTCTCTCTCTCTCACCTCTCTGTGAAATGGCATAAATCAAAGTTAATTGATGTAATAATTTCCACAAATATCGTGTCACGCGTGGTCCTGTTATAATGTCCTGAATATTCAATGTGCTGCCAATGATATTCAAACATAAACAATGACATGCATTTTGGTATTTGGTATTTTATTAGGATCCCCATTAGCTGTTGCAAAAGCAGCAGCTACTCTTCCTGGGGTCCACACAAAACATGAAACATGACATAATACAGAACATTAATAAACATGAACAGCTCAAGGACTGAATTACATAATTTTTTTTAAAAGGCACACCTAGCCTACATATCAATTCATACTGTACATACACGCATACATACAAACTATCTAGATACAGGTACAAACCAGTACAACATTTTAGACCTCACTGCCCATTGCACATAAAATCGAATAAGGAATTTGTTTTTTAATGTTGCAATGGAAAATGTTAATGAGCGTTTCTTATTGGACAAGTCCATGTTGTCCCTCCCTGTTTCAGTCAGTTTAAATGCATTTAGTGCCTAATGAACACAACCCTGGTTGGTTACAAACTCTAGACTGTTGCAATCGCCTACTACGGTGATGTTATTCCACTGTGTAAAGATAATTGTCCTACTACGGTGCTGTTATTCCACTGTGTAAAGATAATTGTCCTACTACGGTGCTGTTATTCCACTGTGTAAAGATAATTGTCCTACTACGGTGCTGTTATTCCACTGTGTAAAGATAATTGTCCTACTACGGTGCTGTTATTCCACTGTGTAAAGATAATTGTTCTACTATGGTGATGTTATTCCACTGTGTAAAGATAATTGTCCTACTATGGTGATGTTATTCCACTGTGTAAAGATAATTGTCCTACTACGGTGCTGTTATTCTACTGTGTAAAGATAATTGTTCTACTATGGTGATGTTATTCTACTGTGTAAAGATAATTGTCCTACTATGGTGATGTTATTCCACTGTGTAAAGATAATTGTCCTACCGGCCTTGAAGTTCACAAAATCTATCTAATCTTCTCTGGAAGCTTTATGCAGCTGTTTTTGATTCAACAGCACACACACACACACACACACACATGTTTTTTACCAATAGATTCCCAACCTGGTCTATAAAAGACCTCAATAGATGGAGGGACTCTCTCTCTCTATCTCTCCACAGTCTCACGGCACAGGTACCAAACACATTCCACCACTGATTTGATTTCAAGAGGAACCCGTGAAAAAGAAAAACCTGAATGAAAGAGAAAATAAACTATTACATCCTCCCATTTTGTTTCTACTTAAATGCAAAGCAAAGTGTTTGCCACTGAATATTGATATTATGTCTCTAGTTATAAACCCCACTGTCGCCATGCTCTGGTTCTCAAAGTGCAAACTGCCTGTAAAGCAACTGCTTCACCATCAGGCGCTGAGACAAAAAAAACGAGAGAAAGAGAGAAAGAGAGAGGGAGAGAAAGAGAGGAAGAGAGAAAGAGAGGGAAAAAAGGGGAGGAAAGGAATGGGAAAGTGTTTAAATATAGCAACCCCCTGGGGTTGTAGTAGGAGGGAGGGAGGGAGGGAGGGAGGGAGGGAGGGAGGGAGGGAGCTGTAGTGTGATTAAAAAGAATAACCTTCGCTCGGTCATTACTGTGTTAACATCAGAGTCGGTACAAACCCAGTACAGTACATCCTGGGTTGTGTTCATTAGGGCATATTGTAGCAAAACATTTTGCAACAGAAAATGTAGATTTTCTAGTGTGATTAAAACATGTCATCTTCATTCAGTCATTACTGTGTTAAAATTACATCAGGAGTTAGTCTTCCCAGTTCAGTACAGCAGACTGTAACTACCCACAACCTCAACCGGGTGCTTAGTGATGTAGTGAAGGGTAGAAACCAAGTAAACTCAATATTCAAAATTGTGTGAATTAAAGTGAAGAACCTTAATTAAGTCATTACTGCTATCACTGTGTTAACATTACAGTACTGTGGCTACCCAGATACAGAACAACCTGTATCACTGTGTTAACATTACAGTACTGTAGCTACCCAGATACAGAACAACCTGTATCACTGTGTTAACATTACAGTACTGTAGCTACCCAGATACAGAACAACCTGTATCACTGTGTTAACATTACAGTACTGTAGCTACCCAGATACAGAACAACCTGTATCACTGTGTTACCAGTACAGTACTGTAGGTTCCCAGATACAGAACAACCTGTATCACTGTGTTAACATTACAGTACTGTAGCTACCCAGATTCAGAACAACCTGTATCACTGTGTTACCAGTACAGTACTGTAGGTTCCCAGATACAGAACAACCTGTATCACTGTGTTACCAGTACAGTACTGTAGGTTCCCAGATACAGAACAACCTGTATCACTGTGTTACCAGTACAGTACTGTAGCTACCCAGATACAGAACAACCTGTATCACCGTGTTGACATTACAGTACTGTAGCTACCGAGATACAGAACAACCTGTATCACTGTGTTAACATTACAGTACTGTAGCTACCCAGATACAGAACAACCTGTATCACTGTGTTACCAGTACAGTACTGTAGCTACCCAGATACAGAACAACCTGTATCACTGTGTTACCAGTACAGTACTGTAGCTACCCAGATACAGAACAACCTGTATCACTGTGTTACCAGTACAGTACTGTAGCTACCCAGATACAGAACAACCTGTATCACTGTGTTACCAGTACAGTACTGTAGGTTCCCAGATACAGAACAACCTGTATCACTGTGTTACCAGTACAGTACTGTAGGTTCCCAGATACAGAACAACCTGTATCACTGTGTTACCAGTACAGTACCCTAGCTACCAGATACAGAACAACTTTTGTTACCAGTACAGTACTGTAGCTACCCAGATACAGAACAAGCTGTATCACTGTGTTACCAGTACAGTACTGTAGCTACCCAGATACAGAACAACCTGTATCACTGTGTTACCAGTACAGTACTGTAGCTACCCAGTTATTGAACAAGCTGGGCTGTGGTCTTGTTTCATGAGGTTATGAGTGGTGGTGTAGTGGAGGTTAAATCAAAAATAAATATGAGGGCTTTTCACACTACTACCAACCTGTTATGCTAGATAAGTGTTTTTTTTTTGGTAAGGAGGATTAACAGATTAGACTGTATGTCCTTTCCAATGACATAGATGCTTTGGTAATAGACAAGGCTGAATTGAGGTGTGTTTTCAAGTGTATTTGTGTGTGTTTCTGTGTGTGTTTCTGTGTGTGTGTGTGTGTGTGTTTCTCTCTGTGTGTGTGTGTGCTCTCCTCTCATCCCCTCTCATCAGCCCCTTAGGGTCAGTCTAAATCATTAACATTGCCAGGCTCCTACTGCGAGACACAAACACACGCACGCGCACACACACACACACACACGCACACACGCACACATGCACACACACACACACAAAAACACACACACACACACACACACACACACACACAGCATAGTTGATGACTGATGGTTTCTCCAACACTAAATCCTATCGTCAAATGACCTTCCCAATGTTATTGTTGTCTCGTGTTGTTATTGTTTCATTGTGCGGCTTCCTGTCTGTCTGCCTGTCTGTCTGTCTGTCTGCGAGTCATTATTAGTAATTTTTTTCATTGTGTTTCCAGACAGTGTTGAATGATTTCACAAGAGAGTTCTAGAATGTACGGATGGAACCCAAACTGAATACCATAATGATGTCCATGTGCACATTTTCATTCATTCATTCATTCAGTCAGTCAGTAGTGAATGGTGCAGGTGGGGGGATGGTGGCTGTACAGCTGTAACTCTATCTGGCGTGCTGTTCTGTTCTGTGTTAGGCTGTAGCTGTGTTCTGGCGCTGCCTCGGGGGCCAGTCGACAGCTGTTAAGGAAGCTGTAGCTCTGCCGGCCCGTTGGCCCTGTATCCCAACAGTTTCCCATGGTTCATGGTACGCTTTAGTCCGATCTAGTATCTGGGCTGATGTAAAGCTTTAACCACTGTCTGGACTTATACAGTAATGAACTCTGATGTATGTATGAGGACAGTACACCCAGCCAGAGTTAAGGCCATTAGAAGGAGAAAGGGGCAGCTGCCTCATTAAATCCAGTGGCTGCACTGTGTGTGTGTGTGTGTGTGTGTGCGTGTGTGTGCGTGATACAGAGTAGGGCCCAGTGATAAGGAGAGCTGTAGGAGAGTTGCCTGATAAACAAGCAGTGGCTTCTCTGTGTGAAATCACACATCAAAGTTAATTTCTCAACGTCTGTTCTGCTGCAGCGCACTGCTCTGTTGAGCTACCCACACACACGCACAACAGTATAGCTTCCGTCCCTCTCCTCGCCCCTACCTGGGCCCAAACCAGGGACACTCTGCACACATCGACAACAGCCACCCTCGAAGCATTGTTACTCATCGCGCCACAAAAGCCGCTGCCCTTGCAGAGCAAGTGGTACAACTACTTCAAGGTTTCAGAGCGGGTGATGTCACCGATTGAAATGCTAACTAACTAGCCATTTCACACCGGTTACACACGCACACACACACACCTGTTTGTGTGTGCGTGTGTGTGTGTCCGTCTGCTCGTGCGTGTGTATGTGTGTGCCAAAGAGTCTCTAATCCCTGAGAACTTTCACTCCTCCATTCCTCTTACATCCATCCATCCATCCATTCCTCCATTCCCCTGGGGTAAGGCTAAAGGTCACAGGGTATTTTGGGGTCTCGGGGGTCGCTGGCGTGGCCTCGGCTGGGTCGGTCCAGTCAGTTCGGTCAGCGCATCATTCATGGTGTGAATAACAGATAACACACTCACTCTCAGGCTGTTTCTCATGTAGAGTCTGGTGCTCAATCCTCGTATAGTGAAGTCCCTAGTGAAAGAGATTGGATAGCACATCATTAAATAATTGATCTATCAAATCAAACAATGAATGATGCAACGATAGCCTGACCAAGCTGACCGGGCTGTGGGCATGCCAGTGACCCATATATAATATATACACTGTATATACAGTATGGATAGAAAATGTAGTATAGTGGAAGTGGTGAAATGGTACTGGAATAGTGGAGGCAGCTCCTGTTTTCTTTGCAACTTGCAGTAGCCTTACTCTAAATCAATAGTTGTTTTGCTGTCCCAAAATGTTGGAAACATTAACTTGCTTGACCATGGTGTAGTTCATGTAACTGTTTGTTACATGCAATGTGTTTTGTGGACTTCACCGGACAGATGTTACTCTCCCGGTTTTGTGATGAAACAAAATGTGTGGTTGAATTTATTCTGCCATTGTGTCTTCTTATTGTCTCGGTCTTAGGCCTATATATCACGGGGGAAAGGGGTATGAACTAACAGGTTATAGAGCAAACAACTAAATTATCACAACACATTGGTTGTAACAAGCCCCCATTAACTTCGACGGGGCTGTAGTGGAGCGGGGTCGAGAGTTTCAAGTTCCTTGGTGTCCACATCACCAACAAACTATCATGGCCCTAACACACCAAGACAGTCGTGAAGAGGGCACAACAAAACCTTTTTCCCCTCAGGAGACTGAAAAGACTTGTCATGGGTCCCCAGATCCTCAAAAAGTTCTACAGCTGCACCATCAAGAGCATCCTGACCGGTTGCATCACCGCCTGGTATGGCAACTGCTCGGCATCTGATCGTAAGGCGCTACAGGGGTAGTGCATACGGCACAGTACATCACTGGGGCCAAGCTTCCTGCCATCCAGGACCTACAGTTGAAGTTGGAAGTTTACATACACTT
The DNA here is from genome assembly GCA_030435695.1 of Brachymystax lenok tsinlingensis. NCBI lineage: Eukaryota > Metazoa > Chordata > Actinopteri > Salmoniformes > Salmonidae > Brachymystax > Brachymystax lenok. The sequence goes on from CM059818.1 coordinate 49,324,077, forward strand.
AGGTTGGAGTCATTAAAACTTGTTTTTCAACCACTCTACACATTTCTTGTTAACAAACTATAGCTTTGGCAAGTCAGTTAGGACATCTACTCTATGCATGACACAAGTCATTTTTCCAACAATTGTTTATAGACAGATTATTTCACTTATCATTCACTGTATCACAATTCCAGTTGACTGTGTCTTTAAACAGCTTGGAAAATTCCAGAAAATGATGTAATGGCTTTAGAAGCTTCTGAATGGCTAATTGACATCATTTGAGTCAATTGGAGGTGTACCTGTGGATGTATTTCAAGGCATACCTTCAAACTCAGTGTCTCTTTGCTTGACATCATTGGAAAATCAAAAGAAATCAGCCAAGACCTCAGAAAAGAAATTGTTAACCTCCACAAGTCTGGTTCATCCTTGGGAGCAATTTCCAAATGCCTGAAGGTACCACGTTCATCTGTAACACAGTGATACAGGTTGTTCTGTATCTGGGAACCTACAGTACTGTACTGGTAACACAGTGATACAGGTTGTTCTGTATCTGGGTAGCTACAGTACTGTACTGGTAACACAGTGATACAGGTTGTTCTGTATCTGGGTAGCTACAGTACTGTACTGGTAACACAGTGATACAGGTTGTTCTGTATCTGGGTAGCTACAGTACTGTACTGGTAACACAGTGATACAGGTTGTTCTGTATCTGGGAACCTACAGTACTGTACTGGTAACAAACAATAGTATGCAAGTATAAACACCATGGGACCATGCAGCGGTCATACCGCTCAGGAAGGTGACGCGTTCTGTCTCCTAGAGATGAACGTACTTTGGTGCGAAAAGTGCAAATCAATCCCAGAACATCAGCAAAGGACCTTGTAAAGATGCTGGAGGAAACAGGTACAAAAGTATCTATATCCACAGTAAAACGAGTCCTATATCGACATAACCTGAAAGGCTGCTCAGCAAGGAAGAAGCCACTGCTCCAAAACCGCCATAAAAAAGCCAGACTACGGTTTGCATCTGCACATGGGGACGAAGACAGTATTTTTTGGAGAAATGTCCTCTGGTCTGATGAAACAAAAAAATACCTTTTTGGCCATAATGACCATCGTTATGTTTGGAGGAAAAGGGGGGAGGCTTGCAAGCCGAATAACACCATCCCAACCGTGAAGCACGGGGGTGGCAGCATCATGTTATGGGGGTGCTTTGCTGCAGGAGGGACTGGTGCACGTCACAAAATAGATGGCATCATGAGGAAGGAAAATGATGTGGATATATTGAAGCAACATCTCAAGACATCAGTCAGGAAGTTAAAGCTTGATTGCAAATGGGTCTTCCAAATGGACAATGACCCCAAGCATACTTCAAAGTTGTGGCAAAATGGCTTAAGGACAACAAAGTCAAGGTAAAATGATCCCGAGCTGACCGGGCTGAGGGCATGCCAGTGATCCCGAGCTGACCAGGCCGGGATCACTGGCATGCCCTCAGACAGTACAAACAGGTCTGGGACCAGGCAAAAAAGACAGTACAAACAGGTCAAATCAAATCAAATTTGTCACATACACATGGTTAGCAGATGTTAGCAGATGTTAATGCGAGTGTAGCGAAATGCTTGTGCTTCTAGTTCCGACCATGCAGTAGGATTTAACAAGTAATCTAACAATTTCACAACTACTAACTTGTACACACAAGTGTAAAGGAATGAATATGAGTATGTACATATAAATATATGGATGAGCAATGGCCGAACGGTATAGGCAAGATGCAGTAGATGGTATAGCATATACATATGAGATGAGTAATGTAGGATATGTAGACATTATATGAAGTGGCATTGTTTAAAGTGACTAGTGATACATTTTTTACATCCAATTTTTTATTATTAAAGTGGCTAGAGATTAGAGACGATGGCCGAAAGGCATAGGCAAGATGCAGTAGATGGTATGGAGTACAGTATATACATATGAGATGAGTAATGTAGGATATGTAAACATTATATAAGTGTCATTGTTTATAGTAGCTAGAGATTTGAGTCAGTATGTTGGCAGCAGCCGCTCATTGTTAGTGATGGGGCTGTTTAACAGTCTGATGGTCTTGAGATAGAAGCTGTTTTTCAGTCTCTCGGTCCCAGCTTTGATGCACCTGTACTGACCTCGCCTTCTGGATGATAGCAGAGTGAAAAGGCAGTGGCTCGGGTGGTTGTTGTCCTTGATAATCTTTTTGGCCTTCCTGTGACATTGGGTGGTGTAGGTGTCCTGGAGGGCAGGTAGTTAACCCCCGGTGATGCGTTGTGCAGACCTCACTACCCTCTGGAGAGCCTTACGGTTGTGGGCGGAGCAGTTGCCGTACCAAGCGGTGATACAACCCGTCAGGAGGCTCTCGATTGTGCATCTGTAGAAGTTTGTGAGTGTTTTTGGTGACAAGCCAAATTTCTTCAGCCTCCTGAGGGGAACAGGCTAACAGACAGTACAAACAGGTCTGGGACCAGGCTAACAGACAGTACAAACAGGTCTGGGACCAGGCTAACAGACAGTACAAACAGGTCTGGGGCCAGGCTAACAGACAGTACAAACAGGTCTGGGACCAGGCTAACAGACAGTACAAACAGGTCTGGGACCAGGCTAACAGACAGTACAAACAGGTCTGGGGCCAGGCTAACAGACAGTACAAACAGGTCTGGGACCAGGCTAACAGACAGTACAAACAGGTCTGGGACCAGGCTAACTATTACAGTACCTTCTCTGGAAAATTCCATAGGCCAGCCCATCGTTCTCTCTCTCTCTCTCTCTCTCTCTCTCTCTCTCTCTCTCTCTCTCTCTCTCTCTCTCTCTCTCTCTCTCTCTCTCTCTCTCTCTCTCTCTCTCTCTCTCTCTCTCTCTCTCTCTCTCTCCTGCCAGGCGATTAACCTGTGATGAATACAGAAAGAGTGCATTAGCATAATCGCTTGAGTTTCTGATGATTTCATTTTATCTTCACGTTTTCTCTCGCTTATAATCCAAAGCCTTGCCGCCCTATCCTCCACCCACTCCACCCCTCCATCCCTCCACCCATTCCCCGTCTCCGCCAGCCACCCTTTCATGTTCCTCTGCTGTCCCCCCTCTTCTCCCTCCCCATCCTCATCCCCATCCAGCCATGAAGCAGTGTAATTGTATTATCTACATGTAATAATACTGTTGTAATAAAGAGTGTATTTATAGCCTCTGGTTTTTTAAAAGTCATGAAAGGAGAAAAAATAGGGAGAACACGATATGGAGGGAAGAAATGGAGACAGCCTTCCAGCAACAGAACAGTGGATTCAGTGTGTGTGTGTGTGTGTGTGTGTGTGTGTGTGTGTGTGTGTGTGTGTGTGTGTGTGTGTACGTGTGTGTGTGTGTGTGTGTGTGTGTGTGTGTGTGTGTGTCAGTTTACCACTGTTTACTTGATTTGTGAAGGGAGAGAAACAGAGACTGCGTTCCCAAATGACCCCCTATTCCATTTCTAGTGTACTACATTTCACCAGGGCCTATATTGCTCTGGTCCAAAGTAGTGTCCTACTGTATATAGGGAATAGGGTGCCATTTTGGGATGCAACCAGATCTGCTGTTTAGCATAGCACAGCGATTGTTTCTCAGGTGTCAGCAAGGAAAAACAGAGAGATAGGAGAAGAAAGGGAAATTACAAGCAGGTGTGGCTGGTACTGGAGAGAGAGAGAGAGGTCCAGAAAAAGGAGCATGAATGAAAGGTGAATGAAAGTCATGAACAAAAGAAAGAGAGAGAGTGACGAGAGAGAGAGTGAAGAGAGAACAAGTGAAGAGAGAGAGAGTGAAGAGAGAGAGTGAAGAGAGAGTGAAGAGAGTGAAGAGAGAGAGAGAGAGTGACGAGAGAGTGAAGAGAGAACAGGTGAAGAGAGAGAGGGAAGAGAGAGAAGAGAGAGAGAGTGACGAGAGAGGGAAGAGAGAGAGAGTGAAGAGAGAGAGAGTGACGAGAGAGTGAAGAGAGTGAAGAGAGAGAGAGAGAGTGACGAGAGAGTGAAGAGAGAACAAGTGAAGAGAGAGAGGGAAGAGAGAGAGAGTGAAGAGAGAGATAGTGAAGAGAGAGAGAGAGAAGAGAGAGTGAATAGAGTGAAGGGAGAGAGAGAGTGACGAGAGAGTGAAGAGAGAGAGAGTGAAGAGAGAGAGGGAAGAGAGAGAGAGTGAAGAGAGAGATAGTGAAGAGAGAGTGAAAGCCATGATCGAGAGACAGAGAGGGAAAGAGAGAGGGGGAGTAAAAGAGGAAATGAAGGCTTTGTATCGTCCCTGACTCTTAAGAAGATCTCCCAGATGAGAAAGGGTGTAGCGTAGCATGCTAACGTGAAAGCCGCTAGCAACCTAGCGCTAGATAACTAGCGCTAGATAACTAGCCCACTCGCCTGGCTTCACACACACACACACACACACACACACACACACACACACACACACACACACACACACACACACACACACACACACACACACACACACACACACACAGACATACAGTGAATGTAAACCCCGCTTGGTCAGAGGGATTGAGAGGGCTGAGGGAATACATGTTCGATATATGAACGCTGAGCGGGAGGAGCAACGAGGTGCCTTTGTTGAAGCTATATGGGGAGATTATTCTATATGGTTTATCTAATGTCTTTGATGGCTAAAAAGGGGGAGAGATTCAATGGCCTTTGTGAGCTCTGTGCTCTGTCTCGTTCTCTCTCTTCACTCACTCTCTCTCGCTACTCTCTCTCTTTCTCCCACACTCTCACTATTTCTTTCTCTTTCGCTCTCTCTGTCTCACTCTCTCCCTCTCTCTCTCTTTCTCTCTCTCTCCACCTCCCTTCCTCTCCTCCCCTCTCTTCTTCCCCCGTTCCCTCTCCCCCCTCTTCTTGCCCCCTCTCCCCTCTCTCTCCCCTCTCCACCTTTTCCCCTCCCTCCCTCTATCCCCGATTACCTGCAGTGGTATATCCAGTGTCATAATCCCAGGCCTCAGGGATTCCCTTCTATAATGATGTATATCTAAGGAACAGGATCAGAGCACAGTCGTATCAGCCCACAACACACTAATCCTGACAGCCCCAATGCTGCAGAGAGAGAGAAAGAGAGAGAGAGAGAGAGAGAGAGAGAGGGAGAGGGAGAAAAGAGAGAGAGAGAGGAATCGTGTGATAGAGAATTGAATTGAATTCTGAGAGAGAGAGAGAGAGAGAGAGAGAGAGAGAGAGAGAGAGAGAGAGAGAGAGAGAGAGAGAGAGAGAGAGAGACAGTACTCTCCACTATGATGCCAGAGGAATCGTGTGATAGAGAATTGAATTGAAATTGAAATTAAATTGAGAGAGAGAGAGAGAGAGAGAGAGAGAGAGAGAGAGAGAGAGAGAGAGAGAGAGAGAGACAGTACTCTCCACTATGATGCCAGATTAGAACCAGGATGTTGTGTGAACCATCAAGCTGGCTGATGTCGGTAGTTCAGGATATTGGGTCGGGACAGATAATGCTGAGGGTTCTAATGTCGGTGACCTTGTGGAATATGATTCTGAAGTTTTTGGGAGTAGGGCACTTGAAGCACTATCACTTATCTTTTATCTTTTTGGGAGCACTATCTCTTATCTTTGGAGACCTGCACACGTGCTAAAGCTGTGCAACCATTCCCATTACTAGGATTAAGTTTTCATCCGTCCTGATGTGGTCAATACCCCACCTAAAGAGTTCTACCTGGAACCAAAAAGGTTTCTCCTATTGGGACAGCCAAGTACCTCTTTTCAAACCTTTTTGTCTAAGACTGCATATAGGGATAAGGTGTATGAGTCAGCAAGTGGAAGAAAACAGTAGTTTGAGTGGTAATATCATTATCTTGCCATTTATATTACAACATCATCGTTTTTATATGACTTTTTTCCCCAATGGAACCCTTTGATCTATATAGAACTGAATGGGCCCTCCCTGATCCCTGATCAACTGAACACACTCTGTCAGTATCACCTTCTGATTGGCATAGAGCTTGGCACCATCTGGTCATCAACCTCTTTGTAATGGATGGGTTTCAGTCTCACGTTTGGCCAGGAAGGCTGTTCTTGTATCACAGGGTTGGCTAGAGTGACTCTTCAGTCACTCTAGTGTGGCGGTTGATGGACTAAGTGAGACAGTGAATTACCAAAGTAGTATTGATGTAGCCTGATCCCAGATCTTTTTGCCAAACAAGACAGCCTCAACAGATCTAGGATTAGGGGACTATCGAAGGAGGAGCTTAGACAGGGTAGCAGGGTACAAAGGTCAATCAAGGTCAAATAGGACATCTTGCTTTGACTTTTTCCCCTGAGTTTTGTTGCACTAAGGGTCTTAATTCTTTTCATTGTCAAACTCAATTCTTCACTAACAAGTATTTATTTTTTTAACCAGGCAAGTCAGTTAAGAACAAATTCTTATTTACAATGACGGCCAAACCCAGACGACGGTGGGCCAATTGTGCGCCGCCCTATGAGACTCCCAATCACAGCCAGTTGTGATACAGCCTGGATCCGAACCAGGGTGTCTGTAGTGACGCCTCTAGCACTGAGATGCAGTGCCTTAGACCGCTGAGCCACTCGGGAGCCCAGGATTAGGTAAAACAATATTTTTGAAAAAGGCTGTTGCATGTTGTACGTTGAAAGAAAATCATTAAACATTTTTTGAAATGAATGTCTTGTCTTTGCAACAGCTTTTATAGCCTCTCAATCTTAAAATCATTGCAGAGCAGAGCCTCGTCTAGCTAGCTTGATAACATGCACACACACACACACACAAACACACAAACACGCGCACACGTAGCTTGCTTGTTCAAATGTCTCTGCTTCAGGGAGGTCTCTGTAGTTGGAGATAATGTTGAACAGGATATGAGCGCTGCTCGGCAATCAAATCTGAAGTCTTGTGGATAAAGTAAGAGAGAATCAAATTAATCTTGAGTCGTATTAGATTAAACTCAGTTCTCTAATTAGTGACATGAAACAAACGAGTGAGGGATAGGATCTACTGGTGCCAGGGATGTGGAGGAAAAAGTCTAATCTCATCTTGTTTCTAAACAGTTGATAAATCAAAATGATTAAGACAATTGTATTAATCAAATTAGCCTCTTGGTTTCTTTGCATCAGATCAAAGTTGAGATCAGATCATAGTTACAGAATGGTCATCACATGACAGATAATACAGTATAGTGTAGCTAAAGTAACCTACAATATCTTCATCATAGGCTTAGCATACATGCATATATTGTATTAACTCAGTAATCATACCGAAAGAAGAAGTCACAATTTTAATAGGCCTTTTTAGCAGAGTTACTACAGTGTAATAAGTTCTGTTCTCAGATGGATAACTAATCATACAAAGTAATTGCCAGTAAGTACCTAACAGGTGCAGCATGTATGCATAACCCTGTGAATGCAAGGATGCAAAATTATCTGTGCTGTACACTATATACAGTATCACCATTGAGCGTGTGGAATGTGTTCTCACTATGTGTTATCTTTAACCTCCAAGTGTTGAATTTAGCCACATCTAGCCTCACTGGGCTAGTGAAAACTCTAAGTAGCCTCACTGGGCTAGTGAAAACTCTAAGTAGCCTCACTGGGCTAGTGGACACTCTAAGTAGCCTCACTGGGCTAGTGGAAACTCTAAGTAGCCTCACTGGGCTAGTGGAAACTCTAAGTAGCCTCACTGGGCTAGTGGAAACTCTAAGTAGCCTTAATGGGCTAGTGGAAACTCAAGCCTCACTGGGCTAGTGGAAACTCTTGCATCACTGGGCTAGTGAAAACTCTAAGTAGCCTCACTGGGCTAGTGTAAACTCTAAGTAGCCTAACTGTACTAGTGGAAACTCTAAGCAGCCTCACTGGGCTAGTGGAAACTCTAAGTAGCCTTAATGGGCTAGTGGAAACTCTACCCTCACTGGGCAAGTGGACACTCAAGCCTCACTGGGCTAGTGGAAACTCTAGCCTCACTGGGCTAGTGGAAACTCTAAGTAGCCTTAATGGGCTAGTGGAAACTCTAGCCTCACTGGGCAAGTGGACACTCAAGCCTCACTGGGCTAGTGGAAACTCTAGCCTCACTGGGCTAGTGGAAACTCTAGCCTCACTGGGCTAGTTGAAACTCTAAGTAGCCTCACTGGACTAGTGGAAAATCTAAGTAGCCTCACTGGGATAGTGGAAACTCTAGCCTCACTGGGCTAGTTGAAACTCTAAGTAGCCTCACTGTACTAGTGGAAACTCAAAGCAGCCTCACTGTACTAGTGGAAACTCTAAGTAGCCTCACTGGGCTAGTGGAAAATCTCAGTAGCCTCACTGGGCTAGTGGAAAATCTAAGTAGCCTCACTGGGAAAGTGGAAACTCTAGCCTCTCTTGGCTAGTTGAAACTCTAAGTAGCCTTACTGGACTAGTGGAAACTCTAAGTAGCCTCACTGGACTAGTGGAAGCTCTAAGTAGCCTCACTGGGCTAGTGGAAAATCTAAGTAGCCTCACTGGGATAGTGGAAACTCTAGCCTCACTGGGCTAGTTGAAACTCTAAGTAGCCTAACTGTACTAGTGGAAACTCTAAGCAGCCTCACTGGGCTAGTGGAAACTCTAAGTAGCCTTAATGGGCTAGTGGAGACTCTAGCCTCACTGGGCAAGTGGACACTCAAGCCTCACTGGGCTAGTGGAAACTCTAGCCTCACTGGGCTAGTGGAAACTCTAGCCTCACTGGGCAAGTGGACACTCAAGCCTCACTGGGCTAGTGGAAACTCTAGCCTCACTGGGCTAGTGGAAACTCTAAGTAGCCTTAATAGGCTAGTGGAAACTCTAGCCTCACTGGGCAAGTGGACACTCAAGCCTCACTGGGCTAGTGGAAACTCTAGCCTCACTGGGCTAGTTGAAACTCTAAGTAGCCTCACTGGACTAGTGGAAAATCTAAGTAGCCTCACTGGGCTAGTGGAAACTCTAGCCTCACTGGGCTAGTTGAAACTCTAAGTAGCCTCACTGGGCTAGTGGAAAATCTCAGTAGCCTCACTGGGCTAGTGGAAAATCTAAGTAGCCTCACTGGGATTGTGGAAACTCTAGCTTCACTGGGCTAGTTGAAACTCTAAGTAGCCTTACTGGACTAGTGGAAACTCTAAGTAGCCTCATTGTACTAGTGGAAACTCTAAGTAGCCTCTCTGGGCTAGTGGAAAATCTCAGTAGCCTCAATGGGCTAGTGGAAAATCTAAGTAGCCTCACTGGGATAGTGGAAACTCTAGCCTCACTGGGCTAGTTGAAACTCTAAGTAGCCTAACTGTACTAGTGGAAACTCTAAGCAGCCTCACTGGGCTAGTGGAAACTCTAAGCATCCTTAATGGGCTAGTGGATACTCTAGCCTCACTGGGCAAGTGGACACTCAAGCCTCACTGGGCTCGTGGAAACTCTAGCCTCACTGGGCTAGTGGAAACTCTAGCCTCACTGTGCTATTGGAAACTCTAAGTAGCCTTAATGGGCTAGTGGAAACTCTAGCCTCACTGGGCAAGTGGACACTCAAGCCTCACTGGGCAAGTGGACACTCAAGCCTCACTGGGATAGTGGAAACTCTAGCCTCACTGGACTAGTGGAAAATCTAAGTAGCCTCACTGGGATAGTGGAAACTCTAGCCTCACTGGGCTAGTTGAAACTCTAAGTAGCCTCACTGTACTAGTGGAAACTCAAAGCAGCCTCACTGTACTAGTGGAAACTCTAGCCTCACTGGGATAGTGGAAACTCTAAGTAGCCTCACTGGGCTAGTGGAAAATCTAAGTAGCCTCACTGGGATAGTGGAAACTCTAGCCTCACTGGGCTAGTGGAAAATCTAAGTAGCCTCACTGGGATAGTGGAAACTCTAGCCTCACTTGGCTAGTTGAAACTCTAAGTAGCCTTACTGGACTAGTGGAAACTCTAAGTAGCCTTACTGGACTAGTGAAAACTCTAAGTAGCCTCACTGGACTAGTGGAAACTCTAAGTAGCCTTAATGGGCTAGTGGAAAATCTAACCTCTCTTGGCTAGTGGAAACTCAAGCCTCACTGGGCTAGTGGAAACTCTAGCCTCACTGGGCAAGTGGAAACTCAAGCCTCACTGGGCTAGTGGAAACTCTAGCCTCACTGGGCTAGTGGAAACTCTTAGTAGCTTCACTGGGCTAGTGGAAAATCTAAGTAGCCTCACTGGGCTAGTGGAAAATCTAAGTAGCCTCACTGGGATAGTGGAAACCTTAGCCTCACTGGGCTAGTTGAAACTCTAAGTAGCCTCACTGGGCTAGTGGAAACTAGCCTCACTGGGCAGGTGGAAACTCTAAGTAGCCTCACTGGGCAGTTGGAAACTCTAGCCTCACTGGGCTAGTGGAAACTCTAAGTTGCCTCACTGGACTAGTGGAAACTCTAAGTAAACTCACTGGGATAGTTGAAACTTTAAGTAGCCTCACTGGGCTTGTGGAAACTAGCCTCACTGGGCAGGTGGAAACTCTAAGTAGCCTCACTGGGCTAGTGGAAACTCTACGTAGCCTCACTGGGCTAGTGGAAACTCTAAGTAGCCTCACTGGGCTAGTGGAAACTATAAGTAGCCTCACTGGACTAGTGGAAACCCCAAGTAGCCTCACTGGGCTAGTGGAAACTCTAAGTAGCCTCACTACGTTAGTGGAAACTCTAGCCTCACTGGGCTAGTGGAAACTCTAAATAGCCTCACTGGACTAGTGGAAACTCTAAGTAAACTCACTGGGATAGTTGAAACTCTAAGTAGCCTCACTGGGCTTGTGGAAACTAGCCTCACTGGACTAGTGGAAACTCTAAGTAGCCTCACTGGACTAGTGGAAACTCTAAGTAGCCTCACTGGGCTAGTGGAAACTCTAAGTAGCCTCACTGGGCTAGTGGAAACTATAAGTAGCCTCACTGGACTAGTGGAAACCCCAAGTAGCCTCACTGGGCTAGTGGAAACTCTAAGTAGCCTCACTACGTTAGTGGAAACTCTAGCCTCACTGGGCTAGTGGAAACTCTAAGTAGCCTCACTGGGCTAGTGGAAACACTAAGTAGCCTCACTGGGCTAGTGGAAACACTAAGGAGGCTCACTGGGCTAGTGGAAACTCTAAGTAGCCTCACTGGGCTAGTGGAAACACTAAGTAGCCTCACTGGGCTAGTGGAAACACTAAGTAGCCTCACTGGGCTAGTGGAAACACTAAGTAGGCTCACTGGGCTAGTGGAAACTCTAAGTAGCCTCACAGGGGAGTCACAGGATGATTGTATGATTTAATCTCAGTTGACAACCCCCTCCGATTTCACAGATCTTCCACAATCCTCCTTGACTTGCCATTGTCATCACTGGCTTCTGAGTACTGAGCTGTTGGCAAGCGTCTCGTTCTGCGTCCGAAATGGCACCCTAATCCCTACACAGTGCACAACTTTGCGTGCGTGTGCGTGCATGTGTTTGTGTGTGTGTGTGAGTGCGTGTGGAGAGAGAGAGAAAGAGAGAGAGAGACAGTCTCAGTGAGGTCAATGACAGATGTTAAGGGTCAAATGAGTTTCTTTATTCCAGTGTGGAGGAAGGAGTCAGAAGGCTTATCTTATTAACCAGAGCTTGTTTTGGGAGAGCGTCTGTTTGGGTGATGGGTGATTTTCACGTGGGCAGCCCGATATTATTTGTGTGATTAGGTTTGGAGGAGGGAAAATTGGCTCACAAATTAAAGTAAAGAAATAAACAACAAATGACTTGTTTGTGAAGTCGTCCAGCAGATATTTTCCACTCTCTCGCTCTTCTCTCTAAACAGATGGTAATCAGACCAAATTTCAGACAGAGGGTTACTGGATGACAATCAAGGAACAAGATTGCTTTTTTAGTTTAGGGTGGGTGCATGGAGGGGGGTGGTTTAAAATAACTAAGTAAAACTAAAGCTTTAAACCTCATCTTGTTCTCCAGAGGACTCCTGTTCTGTCCTTTAAACCTAATCTTGTTCTCCAGAGGACTCCTGTTCTGTCCTTTAAACCTCATCTTGTTCTCCAGAGGACTCCTGTTCTGTCCTTTAAACCTCATCTTGTTCTCCAGAGGACTCCTGTTCTGTCCTTTAAACCTTATCTTGTTCTCCAGAGGGCTCCTGTTCTGTACTTTTAACCTTATCTTGTTCTCTAGAGGACTCCTGTTCTGTCCTTGTCCCTGTGTTTTGTTGTTGTTCGGTTTTGTTATGCTTTGTTTTGAGGGAGCAAGGAATGGAGTGAGGATGGTGAGGTCATTTTACGTACACTATATATACAAAAGTATGTGGACACGCCTTCAAATTAGTGGATTCTGCTATTTGAGCCACACCCAATGCTGACAGGCCTATAAAATCAAGCACACAGCCATGCAATCTCCATAGACAAACATTGGTAGTAGAATGGCCTTACTGAAGAGCTCAGCTCACCGCCATAGGATGCCACCTTTCCAACAAATCAGTTCATCAAATTTCTGCTCTGCTAGAGCTGCCCCGGTCAACTGTAAGTGCTGTTATTGTGAAGTGGAAACGTCTAGGAGCAACAATGGCTCAGCCGCAAAGTGGTAGGCCACACAAGCTCACAGAATGGGGCCGCCTAGAGCTTAAACTTAAATTGTCTGTCCTTGGCTGCAACACTCACTAACGAGTTCCAAACTGCCTCTGGAAGAAACATCAGCAGAAGAACTGTTTGTCGGGAGCTTTATGAAATGGGTTTCCATGGCCGAGAAGCCGCACACAAGCCTAAGATCACCATGTGCAATGCCAAGCGTCGGCTGGAGTGGTATAAAGCTCGCTGCCATTGGACTCTGGAGCAGAGGAAAAGCGTTCTCTGGAGTGATGAATCACGCTTCACCATCTGGCAGTCCGACGGACAAATCTGGGTTTGGCGGATGACAAGAGAACGCTACCTGCCTCAATGCATAGTGCCAACTGTAAAGGTTGGTGGAGGAATAATAATGGTCTGAGGCTGTTTTTCATGGTTCGGGCCCCTTAGTTCCAGTGAAGGGAAATATTAACGCTACAGCATATAATGATATTCTAGACAATTCTGTGCTTCCAAATTTGTGGCAACAGTTTGGGGAAAGCCCTTTCCTGTTTCAGCATGACAATGCCCCCGTGCACAATGCGAAGTCCCTACAGAAATGGTTTATTGGGATCAGTGAGGAAGAACTTGACTGGCCTGCACAGAGCCCTGACCCATATTAATGCCCATGATTGACGGTGGTGGTCATGTAGTGTATCTGTCAGATGGACCATCAGCCTGTTCTTTAACAAGCGGTCACTCCGTTTGTTGTCTTGTCACTCTCTTTGGTAGTTCTCTATGTTGAGTGTGGCTCACGTGTCCTTGGTGAATCATAAATCCTTGATTCTATTTCTCAGTATTCATTTCATTGTCATTTATTACACTTTTTGACAGGTACAATTAACCAATTAGCACGAGGAGTTGTGGTATATGGCCAATATACCACGGCTGTCAGCCAGTCCGCATTCAGGGCTCGAACCACCCAGGATTATAATGTACATTCATCAACATTTCTGTAAATGTGTCAGATTTAGCCAGACGCATAGATCCCATCTGTAGTCTCTGTATCAGGGATATTTAAATCCAGGCCTCGCCTCAGGGTCCGCAGTAGATTACTGCTGCTTTATTCAAATCCAGGCCTCGCCTCAGGGTCCGCAGTAGATTACTGCTGCTTTATTCAAATCCAGGCCTCGCTTCAGGGTCCGCAGTAGATTACTGCTGCTTTATTCAAAGTCTTAGTGCAGTGTCTGCTGTGGCTGTGAAGTACACTCCGTGAGAGGCAAACTGTAGTCACATGTAGGCTGACATGGATGATGTGGATGTTGTGTTGGAGTCCTGATGTTTATTCCTCTTTTCTCTGTTTTGTTTGACTATGTTGAACCAGCGCTCCGTACTATATCATTTATTATGCATTTTACATCCTGTAATGCTGGATGTTTATTCACTCTGTCTCGACCAATCATTGTGCCTGGTGGTGTGTATTCACTCTGGCTCGACCAATCATTGTGCCTGGTGGTGTTGCCTGGATGAAGATCAATCTCATCTATCATCATGTATCCTCCACGGCAGGACAGGGTTTGTGTGTGTGTGTGTGTGTGAGTGTGTGTGTGAGTGTGTGTGTGTGTGTGTTTCTTTGAATACGAAATGGACAGCATGAGAGAAGTTATATGTTATCTCTCACATACCTGCTATCCAGGGTTAGGGTTAATTCCATTTCAATTCCAGTCAATTCAGAAAGAAAAACAAAGTTCCAATTCCAAATGTTCCTCATTGAAAAGCATTGAAGAGAATTGGAATTTCAGTGTACTTCCTGAATCGACTGGGAATTTAAATGGAATTGACCCCAGCCCTGCTGCTATCAGCCAGTTACTAGAATAAATTAAAGTTATTTATATAAGCCCTTTTTACATCAACAGATGTCACAAAGTGCTTATACAGAAACTCAGCCTAAACCCATAAAGAGCAAGCAATGCAGATGTAGAAGCCCATTGGCTAAAAATGACGTAGAAAGGCAGGAACTTAGGAAGAAACCTAGAGAGGAACCAGGCTCTGAGGGTTGACCAGTCCTCTTCTGGCTGTCCCGGTGGAGATTATAAGAGTACATGGCCATTAAGGCGAGATCATTCTTCAAGATGTTCAAACGTTCATATCTACTGGGTGAAATACCACAGTGTGCCATCATAGCAGCAATATGTGTGACCTGTTGCCACAAGAAAAGGGCAACCAGTGAAGAACAAACACCATTGTAAATACAACCCATATTTATGTTTATTTATTTTCCCTTTTGTACTTTAACTATTTGCTCAAAGTATGACATTTGAAATGTCTTTATTATTTTGGAACTTTTGTGAGTGTAATGTTTACTGTTAATTTGTATTGTTTATTTCACTTTTGTTTATTAACTAGTTCACTTGCTGTGGCAATGTAAACATATGTTTCCAATGGCGATAAAGCCTTTAAACTGAAATTGAAATTTAAATTGAATAGAGAGAGAGAGAGAGAGAGAGAGAGAGAGAGAGAGAGAGAGGGTCGAAACAGCAGGTCCGAGATAAGGTATCACGTCCGGTGAACAGGTCAGGTTTCCATAACCGCAGGCAGAACCGCAGAAACTGGATCAGTAGCATGGGGACAGCCAGGAGTCATCAGGCCAGGTAGTCCTGAGGCATGGTCCTAGGGCTCAGGTCCTCCGGGAGGGGAGGGAGACCCTAGCCCCCCGGCACATAGACTATTACAGCATAGATACTGGGGACCGAGACAAGACGGGTCGGGGGGACACTGTGGCCCCATCCGGCGATACCCCTGGACAGGGCCAACCAAGCAGGATATAACCCCACCCACTTTGCCAAAGCACAGCCCCCACACCACCAAAGGGATATCAACAGACCACCAACTTACTACACTGAGACAAGGTGGAGTATAGTCTACGGTATTACATTTTCTTTTTTGATAGTATGACGATATTTGACAGTATTTAATGTTTTTAAATTATAGCATTTCTAAATTTGCTTTATAAGTAGTGCATGACCTCAAGGTGGCAACACATACATTCTAAGTGATGTCAATGGGTCTTTCTCCATTCTGATTGTTTTATACTGTTCAATTCAACTTCAAAACACACTGCCATGTAGGGCTGCACAATATGGGCAAACAATCTAAACCTTATTTTGAACCAAATGTTGCAATAGCTATTTGACTTGTGATTTAGAGCAAAACACTTGGGTAAAATGTTGGAATCATGGAAATAGATTATGATTATTCTAATTCAATAGTTAAAATATGATAGTGGGCACTTTGAATAGTGTTGTTTGATATGAAAACGAATGAAAATGCCAAGGAGGAGTTATTGTGATAGGGTAAGAACCAAAAGTGTTTGTTTTTTTGGAAACCAAGGGTTGATAACTGTTTCCTAGGGGACCCTATAATCTTTGGCTACATTGTCTGTTTTCTCTTAGCTACTTCATGTAGCATTCCTCTTTGATTTAGAAGCTACTGTTGCACAAACAACATGCTGATGTAGGTCTACTCCATCACTGGTATTATCAGACTCTATCAAACAGCATGCTGATGTAGGTCTACTCCATCACTGGTATTATCCGACTGTATCAAACAACATGCTGATTTAGGTCTACTCCATCACTGGTATTATCAGACTGTATCAAACAACATGCTGATTTAGGTCTACTCCATCACTGGTATTATCAGACTGTATCAAACAACATGCTGATTTAGGTCTAATCCATCACTGGTATTATCAAACTGTATGAAACAACATGCTGATTTAGGTCTACTCCATCACTGGTATTATCAGACTGTATCAAACAACATGCTGATGTAGGTCTACTCCATCACTGGTATTAACAGACTGTATCAAACAACATGCTGATTTAGGTCTAATCCATCACTGGTATTATCAAACTGTATGAAACAACATGCTGATTTAGGTCTACTCCATCACTGGTATTATCAGACTGTATCAAACAACATGCTGATTTAGGTCTACTCCATCACTGATATTATCAGACTGTATCAAACAACATGCTGATTTAGGTCTACACCATCACTGGTATTATCAGACTGTATCAAACAACATGCTGATTTAGGTCTACTCCATCACTGGTATTATCAGACTGTATCAAACAACATGCTGATGTAGGTCTACTCCATCACTGGTATTATCAGACTGTATCAAACAACATGCTGATGTAGGTCTACTCCATCACTGGTATTATCAGACTGTATCAAACAACATGCTGATGTAGGTCTACTCCATCACTGGTATTATCAGACTGTATCAAACAACATGCTGATTTAGGTCTACTCCATCACTGGTATTATCAGACTGTATCAAACAACATGCTGATTTAGGTCTACTCCATCACTGGTATTATCAGACTGTATCAAACAACATGCTGATTTAGGTCTACTCCATCACTGGTATTATCAGACTGTATCAAACAACATGCTGATTTAGGTCTACTCCATCACTGGTATTATCAGACTGTATCAAACAACCTGCTGATTTAGGTCTACTCCATCACTGGTATTATCAGACTGTATCAAACAACATGCTGATTTATGTCTACTCCATCACTGGTATTATCAGACTGTATCAAACAACATGCTGATGTAGGTCTACTCCATCACTGGTATTATCAAACTGTATCAAACAACATGCGGATTTAGGTCTACTCCATCACTGGTATTATCAGACTGTATCAAACAAAATGCTGATTTAGGTCTACTCCATCAATGATATTATCAGACTGTATCAAACAACATGCTGATTTAGGTCTACACCATCACTGGTATTATCAGACTGTATCAATCAACATGCTGATTTAGGTCTACTCCATCACTGGTATTATCAGACTGTATCAAACAACATGCTGATGTAGGTCTACTCCATCACTGGTATTATCAGACTGTATCAAACAACATGCTGATTTAGGTCTACTCCATCACTGGTATTATCAGACTGTATCAAACAACATGCTGATTTAGGTCTACTCCATCACTGGTATTATCAGACTGTATCAAACAACATGCTGATTTAGGTCTACTCCATCACTGGTATTATCCGACTGTATCAAACAACATGCTGATGTAGGTCTACTCCATCACTGGTATTATCAGACTGTATCAAACAACATGCTGATTTAGGTCTACTCCATCACTGGTATTATCAGACTGTATCAAACAACATGCTGATTTAGGTCTACTCCATCACTGGTATTATCCGACTGTATCAAACAACATGCTGATGTAGGTCTACTCCATCACTGGTATTATCAGACTGTATCAAACAACATGCTGATTTAGGTCTACTCCATCACTGGTATTATCAGACTGTATCAAACAACATGCTGATTTAGGTCTACTCCATCACTGGTATTATCAGACTGTATCAAACAACATGCTGATTTAGGTCTACTCCATCACTGGTATTATCAGACTGTATCAAACAACATGCTGATTAAGGTCTACTCCATCACTGGTATTATCAGACTGTATCAAACAACATGCTGATTTAGGTCTACTCCATCACTGATATTATCAGACTGTATCAAACAACATGCTGATTTAGGTCTACACCATCACTGGTATTATCAGACTGTATCAAACAACATGCTGATTTAGGTCTACTCCATCACTGGTATTATCAGACTGTATCAAACAACAAGCTGATGTAGGTCTACTCCATCACTGGTATTATCAGACTGTATCAAACAACATGCTGATGTAGGTCTACTCCATCACTGGTATTATCAGACTGTATCAAACAACATGCTGATGTAGGTCTACTCCATCACTGGTATTATCAGACTGTATCAAACAACATGCTGATTTAGGTCTACTCCATCACTGGTATTATCAGACTGTATCAAACAACATGCTGATTTAGGTCTACTCCATCACTGGTATTATCAGACTGTATCAAACAACATGCTGATTTAGGTCTACTCCATCACTGGTATTATCAGACTGTATCAAACAACATGCTGATTTAGGTCTACTCCATCACTGGTATTATCAGACTGTATCAAACAACCTGCTGATTTAGGTCTACTCCATCACTGGTATTATCAGACTGTATCAAACAACATGCTGATTTATGTCTACTCCATCACTGGTATTATCCGACTGTATCAAACAACATGCTGATTTAGGTCTACTCCATCACTGGTATTATCAGACTGTATCAAACAACATGCTGATTTAGGTCTACTCCATCACTGGTATTATCAGACTGTATCAAACAACATGCTGATTTAGGTCTACTCCATCACTGGTATTATCAGACTGTATCAAACAACATGCTGATGTAGGTCTACTCCATCACTGGTATTATCAAACTGTATCAAACAACATGCTGATTTAGGTCTACTCCATCACTGGTATTATCCGACTGTATCAAACAACATGCTGATGTAGGTCTACTCCATCACTGGTATTATCAGACTGTATCAAACAACATGCTGATTTAGGTCTACTCCATCACTGGTATTATCAGACTGTATCAAACAACATGCTGATTTAGGTCTACTCCATCACTGGTATTATCAGACTGTATCAAACAACATGCTGATTTAGGTCTACTCCATCACTGGTATTATCAGACTGTATCAAACAACATGCTGATTTAGGTCTATTCCATCACTGGTATTATCAGACTGTATCAAACAACATGCTGATGTAGGTCTACTCCATCACTGGTATTATCAGACTGTATCAAACAACATGCTGATGTAGGTCTACTCCATCACTGGTATTATCAGACTGTATCAAACAACATGCTGATTTAGGTCTACTCCATCACTGGTATTATCAGACTGTATCAAACAACATGCTGATTTAGGTCTATTCCATCACTGGTATTATCAGACTGTATCAAACAACATGCTGATGTAGGTCTACTCCATCACTGGTATTATCAGACTGTATCAAACAACATGCTGATTTAGGTCTACTCCATCACTGGTATTATCAGACTGTATCAAACAACATGCTGATGTAGGTCTACTCCATCACTGGTATTATCAGACTGTATCAAACAACATGCTGATTTAGGTCTACACCATCACTGGTATTATCAGACTGTATCAAACAACATGCTGATTTAGGTCTACACCATCACTGGTATTATCAGACTGTATAACTAATTATGTTTGCTCTGACTCAGTACATTTATTAGCTAGCTACCTAGCGATTAGCATGAGCGGCTAACAAGATTTAGGCCCATCTTGCTAAGAAAAGACAAACACTACTGCATTTATATGAAGAAGCAAAATGAAAACAGCAATGTTGTCATCAACATTTTTGCATGTGCTGCATTCACCATTCAGACTGAACGCAAGTGCCTCCTGGTCGAGGAACAACAAATGCGCTCATTGAGTGACAGGGGGTGGGACTAGGTCTGTGTGGAAAGCGGCGTGGAGAGAGAGAGAACAGAGTGAGATGACTCAAGTAGCGGAGTAAGCTATAAAAATGGACGTTACACACGGCGTATCACATTTAACAAACCAAACATTCAAATACCGTTATAGAAGTTAAAGTAAAAACCCAAACCGGTCCCTGCATCAATACCGTTATACCGCCCAGCCCTAGTATAGCCCATGAAGATCTCTCCCACCACACAAGCCCGAGGGGGCACAAGACCTGGACAGGAAGATAATGTCAGTAACTCAACCCACCAAGCCGAGTATAGCAAAAAAAGCCTGGCAAGACATGACACATCCCTCCTAGGGATGGCATGGGAGAGCACTAGCAAGCCAGCCCCAGTAACAGGGTCAGAGAATCCCAGTGGAGAGAGGGCAGCTGGGCAGGCAAAGACAGCAAGGGTGGTTCATCAATCCAGTGCCTTGCCGTTCAATTTTGCACACCTGGGCCAGACTACACTCAATCATAGGACCTACTGAAGAGATGAGTCTTCAGTAAAGACTTAAAGGTCGAGACCGAGTCTGCGTCTCTCACATGGATAGGCAGACCATTCCATAAAAATGAAGCTCTATAGGAGAAAGCCCTGCCTCCAGCTGTTTGCTTAGACATTCTAGTAACAATAAAAAGGCCTGCGTCTTGTGACCGTAGCGTACATATGTTCGGCAGGACCAAATCGGGGAGATAGGTAGGAGCAAGACCAAAAATTAGAGTCGATTCTAGCAGGTCTAGGAGCACAAGGACAGACGCAGAGCGTTGGTCCGATGCCATTAAGTACAATGATGGGGTCTAAAACCAGACTGGAGCGTTTCGTATATATTATTTGTCTTCAGGAAGGCAGTGAGTTGCTGAGCGACAGCTTTTTCAAAAATAAATTGTTAGCTTTGCGACAGTATGTTTTTATTCTCCTCAATCAGGTTGGAAAAGTAGGCTGATTGAGCAGCAGTGAAGGCTTTTTAATATTGCCCGGTACTGTCTTTCTAAGCTAGTTTGAAAACTTCCAATACGGTGGAACGCCATTTCCATTCCAATTTTCTTGGAGCTTGTTTCAGGGCTCAGGTATTTCCTGAATACCAGGGAGCTAGTTTCTTGTGACAAATGTTTTGTGTTTTTAGAGGTGCAACTGCATCTATGGCATTACGCAAAGTTAAGTTTAGGCCCTCGGTTAACTGATTTGTGTATTCCAACGACCTTGGGTAGGTGGAGGGAGTCTGGAAGGGCATCTAGGAATGTCTGGAAGGGCATCTAGGAATGTCTGGAAGGGCATCTAGGAATCTTTGCGTTGTCTGAGAATTTCCAGTCACCAAAAATGTGAAGATTATCTTCCATGACTAGAGAGATCACAACACAACATAAAGAGAGACCAAAGACAACACATCATGGCAGCAACATATGACAACACAACATGGTAGCAACACATGACAACAACACGGTAGCAACACAACATGGCAGTAGCACAACATGGTAGCAGCACAAAACATGGTACAAACATTATTGGGCACAGACAACAACACAAAGGGCAAGAAGGTAGAGACCTCAATACATTGTGTGATTTAACTACTAGATTTCATGACTGGAACCTCAAAAAAACACTGTCTTTAAAAAAAAAAGAAATATTGAAATTTGCTGTTATACAGTGAAGGAAAAAAGTATTTGATCCCCTGCTGATTTTGTACGTTTGCCCACTGACAAAGACATTATCAGTCTATGATTTTAATGGTAGGTTGTATAAAAGACACCTGTCCACAGAAGCAATCAATCAATTCGATTCCAAACTCTCCACCATGGCCAAGACCAAAGAGCTCTCCAAAGATGTCAGGGACAAGATTGTAGACCTACACAAGGCTGGAATGGGCTACATGACCATCGCCAAGCAGCTTGGTGAGAAGGTGACAACAGTTGGTGCGATTATTCGCAAATGGAAGAAACACAAAAGAACTGTCAATCTCCCTTGGTCTGGGGCTCCATGCAAGATCTCACCTCGTGGAGTTGCAATGATCATGAGAACAGTGAGGAATCAGCCTATAACTACACGGGAGGATCTTGTCAATGATCTCAAGGCAGCTGGGACCATAGTCACCAAGAAAACAATTGGTAACACACTACGCCGTGAAGGACTGAAATGCTGCAGCGTCCGCAAGGTCCCCCTGCTCAAGAAAGCACATATACATGCCCGTCTGAAGTTTGCCAATGAACATCTGAATGATTCAGAGGACATCTGGGTGAAAGTGTTGTGGTCAGATGAGACCAAAATGGAGCTCTTTGGCATCAACTCAACTCGCCGTGCTTGGAGGAGGAGGAATGCTGCTTATGACCCCAAGAACACCATCCCCATCGTCAAACATGGAAGTGGAAACATTATGCTTTGGGGGTGTTTTTCTGCTAAGGGGACAGGACAACTTCACCGCATCAAAGGGACAATGGACGGGGCCATGTACCGTCAAATCTTGGGTGAGAACCTCCTTCCCTCAGTCAGGGCATTGAAAATGGGTTGTGGATGGGTATTCCAGCATGACAATGACCCAAAACACACGGCCAAGGCAACAAAGGAGTGGCTCAAGAAGAAGCACATTAAGGTCCTGGAGTGGCCTAGCCAGTCTCCAGACCTTAATCCCATAGAAAATCTGTGGAGGGAGCTGAAGGTTTGAGTTGCCAAACGTCAGCCTCGAAAACTTAATTGACTTGGAGAAGATCTGCAAAGAGGAGTGGGACAAAATCCCTCCTGAGATGTGTGCAAACCTGGTGGCCAACTACAAGAAACGTCTGACTTCTGTGACTGCCAACAAGGGTTTTGCCACCAAGTACTAAGTCATGTTTTGCTGAGGGGTCAAATACTTATTTCCCTCATTAAAACGCAAATCAATTCATAAAATTTTCCATATGCGTTTTTCTGGATTTTTGTTGTTGTTATTCTGTCTCTCACTGTTCAAATAAACCTACCATTAAAATTATAGACTGATCATTTCCTTGTCAGTGGGCAAACGTACAAAATCAACAAGGGATTCAAATACTTTTTTCCCTCACTGTATATATTAGCAACACCTCTGCCTTTGCGGGATGCGCGAGGGATATGGTCACCAGTGTAACCAGGAGGACAGGCCTCATTTAACGCAGTAAATTCATCAGGCTTGAGCCATGTTTCAGTCCGGTCAATCACATCAAGTTCGTGATTAGTTCATTGACTATGACTGCCTTGGAAGTGAGGGATCTAACATTAAGTAGTCATATTTTGAGATGTGAGGTACTTTCACAATATCTTTCCCTAATGACAGGAATGGAAGAGGTCTATATTCCAGTGACAGAGAAGACAACCTGCCTGGCTGTATCACATCCGGCCGTGATTGGGAGACCTATAGGGCGGCACAGAATTGGTTCAGCGTCGTCCGGGTTTTGCCGGGGTAGGCCGTCATTGTAAATACAAATTTGTTCTTAACTGACTTGCCTACTTAAATAAAGCTTAAATAAATAAAATAATATAAACAGAACATTACTTTAATCTCTCCTTTGTTGTAAACCCTGGTCCCTGTTGTTATCATGGAGCTAGTATCTCTTGTAGGCTACATTTTAGAGTGCAATTGATTGTTTGTTTTTCATATCTGTGATCTATCACTGCTCACTTCATTTCTATTTCTATCCTAATGAAATTGACTC
The DNA here is from genome assembly GCA_030435695.1 of Brachymystax lenok tsinlingensis. Classification (NCBI taxonomy): domain Eukaryota; kingdom Metazoa; phylum Chordata; class Actinopteri; order Salmoniformes; family Salmonidae; genus Brachymystax; species Brachymystax lenok. Next base: position 49,347,612 of record CM059818.1, read on the forward strand.
CAAACCTGATGCGAAGGGAAATAGACTAGAGAATAACTTCCACTGAGAAACACGTACAACAGGTCAGATATGTCAATCCTATCTCTTGGTCTCTCCATCCATGTTGAGCATCATACTGAGCGGTCAGCTCCACCATCTGAAGCATGTTGTTTATTCAACATCACTCAGATGTTCACAAGACATGTAGGATGAGCAAATTAAATGTTCCCCATATCTGCATCCCAAATTGCACCCTATTCCCTATAGTACAGAGCCATGGTTAAAAGTAGTGCACTATGTAGGGAATACGGTACCATTTGGGACTCAGCCCATACATCAGATGGAGGGGAATTGGAGCCATTAGGGAGATTAATGCACCTGTCTGCACTGAAGCACAAAGCCTGGTCCTGCTCAATGTAAATCTGAAATAAAACTGTCTAGTGTGTGTGTCTGTGTCTGTCAGTGGCGGTGAGTGCCATTTATGATGAGGGAGGACAACATTTTTTTCATGAGCATGGCCTTATTTCTATTACAGCAGTATTGGATGACTGTCATTCATATTCCTTTCACCCAGTTCAATGTAACATCAATAGATTTAGGCTACTACATGATACTCAAATTTCCCCTATACCTATCATGAGGTTGCTACAACCTAGCCTATGAACGAAAGTTTACTACGTAGGAGCACACAGGTAGAGAGAAAAATTTGAGATGACAGACAGTGACACATGGACAGATAGTGACACATTCAATACCGCCTTGCACACTCTTACCTGCATCTAGCTTATCTAGGGTGTAATCAATAGTCCAACAGTTGCAAACAAGATCTTCTATTGGACAAATTCTGGTATTTTTATCCCTGTTTTGTTTGCTTCCGCGTTAAAGAAATGTTTTTCAACAGAATCAGCAGAATGAATACACCCCTGATCACACATAAACACAGTTCACTTTCATAGCAGCCACGTTGTATTCATTCTAGCCTCTATGCACTATCCTCCTCTCACCTTTTCCTTTCGTTTGTGGACTTCAATGAATCAGCTGTATGCGACCAGGTGAAAAAACCTTTCCAAGCCAAACCATGTCATAACCGCTACACACAGCCTACATAGTTGTCTCCATATTAGCTAAAGTAACGTCCTAGTCAACATAGCTAATAGAACTAATGCGTTAGTAAACCTGCTTCAATCATGCAGTAACGTTACAGTGTATAGTCAGTAAGAAGTTACACCGGAAGCCCCCGGTGGCAATAAATTAATAAAACCAAAAGCTTACCTTGACTTGGAAGAGTTCCAGTGTTGTGTTGGATAGTCATAGCCAGCTAGCTAACATAGCATCCCTCTTTTAGTGCTGGGTGTTTGAGTAAGTAAACTAGTCAGCTGAAAAAGAATGACAAAATCTCTCTCTCTCTTTCTCTCTCTTTCATTTTTGAAGAAACGTATTTGTTGAAAACTGTTCAACTATTGTCTTTCTCTGTCTTTGAGTCAACTACTCACCACATTTTATGCACTGCAGTGATAGCTAGCTGTAACTTATGCTTTCAGTACTAGATTAATTCTCTGATCCTTTGATTGGGTGGATAACATGTCAGTTCATTCTGCAAGAGCTCTGATAGGTTGGAGAACGTCCTCCGGAAGTTGCCATAATTACTGTGTAAATCTAAGGAAGGGGGTGAGAACAAAGAGCCTCCTAGGTTTTCTACTGAAGTCAATGTACCAAGAAGAGGATGGAAACTAGCTGTCATTCAGCTACACAAGGGTGCTGTTGAGACTACTGTAGACTTTCATTGCAAAACAGTGTGTTTTAATCAATTGTTTGGTGACGTAAATATATTTAGTATAGTTTTAACTAAATAGGATAACTTTTTCAATGTTTTACATTTTAATTTTTATGAAATTCACTGAGGAGGATGGTCCTCACCTTCCTCCTCTGAGGAGCCTCCACTGGTGTGTGTGTCACCATGCTTCCCCAATCCTTAATTTAACCTCTTTGTGCTGAGATAGAGATTACTTATGGCAATGGTCGCTAGCATACAGCCCCAAGATAGTACCAAAACTACTTTTGCTGCATGAATAATTAACATTTAATGCGTTACACATTTAAGCTGCAGTATGTAACATTTTAGGCGACCTGACCCGAATTCATATAGAAATGTGAGTTATAGATCTGTTATTCTCATTGAAAGCAAGTCTAAGAAGCAGTAGATCTGTTCTATGTGCGTTGTGTCTATGCTTCCCATCCTTAAATTTAGTTTTGGAGTCTTTTAATTTTGGTTTTGTACACCAGCTTCAAAGAGCAGAAAATACAATATTTTTGGTTATTGACAATATATTTCACAGCGGCTTAGATGGTACAATGATTCTCTACACTATGCATCGCTTGTTTTGTCACATAAACTGAAATTAGGCGAACTATTCGAATTTTAGCAACCAGGAAATGGCCGCAAGGAATTTCTGCATATTGCACATTTCATGTGTTTCCCTCTCTTTGTGAAAAAGCGGACATAATTCAACATCAACAAATAATGAGGAAGTATACTCAATTTCCTCCGAAAGCAATTAAAGGCCCGAAACACATACCTGAAAATGACCATAATTTACATCCCGCACCATCATGAATAACCTTACTATCAATGGATCGAGCCAGGGGGAACATTACCGTACGAACCCGGATAAGAAGGCAAAATGACTGAGACGATTGTTTAAAGGCCCACTCCTTAATTAAAAAAAATATATACAGTATATATAAAACGTCAGCCTTCTTCAGGATTAATGGTAGTAGGCCTATTGATTCTTAATGGTAGTAGGCCTATTGATTCTTAATGGTAGTAGGCCTATTGATTCTTAATGGTAGTAGGCCTATTGATTCTTAATTGAAATGATCCAAAACAACTGTTGGCCTAAATTCCACAGTGGATTTTTAATAACAAAATAAGGGGGCTTTAATAGGCCTTCAGTCTCCTGCTTTCTAAATGTCCTACGTAACACACTTACATAGTGAAGGCCAGAGGGCAGTCAGCTGCCGGTGGGAGAGAGAGAGAAATAACAGATTGCGACTTTAATGTGTTAATGACCTGAGAAAGCCATTACCTCGGCAGAGTAAGATGAATACATGCAGGTACACGAGAACAGAGCATTAGCATTGCTCAGTGCACTGTGACAGCCTCATATCTATCTCCCAATGCAACTTTGCAGCATGGTCTATATCCCAAATGGCACATTATACCCTTTATAGTGCACTACCACCAGGGCCTATTGTCTTTTGTCCAAAGTAGTGCACTGCGTAGGGAATAGAGTGTCAGTTGAGACATCGCCATGGTAATGTGAATGTATTGCTACACGGTAGGTTGGCTATTTCATAAATAAAGTTGTCTCTAACGTCGTACGCCCCTGGCCAGCCGGCTGGCTGCTTCCTTGAGTCATTAGTCTTTAAGGTTTCCATCATGTTAGGTCCAGCACACACACACACGCATACACACACACGCATACACACACACGCATACACACACACACACACAGACACACACAGACACACTAAAGGTCTATAGAGCGTTTCTATTTCCCTGAGCCGGTAGCTATAAGATGCCATTTTAATATCCCTTGATGTAAGTCGACGTAAAACAGTTTTCTTTAAAAGATGAATGATTCGTTGCGGAGTGATGCCGTTTGGTTTAATAGCAGGTCAGTCGATTCCCTATGTAATCACTGTCTGTGCTTGAATTTACCACATGTGTCAATTATAGATATGTAGCTAGGTCTACTTGAGAGGCTGTTAGAAGATTTACAAAAAAACACATTCATGGCAAATGTCCCACCCATCCATGCATTAGTTAGAGAGTGCTTGCATGTGTTAAAAGCCATACGAGCGTGGAAAGAATAAATTGTGCTTAACCAAAAATAAGGTTCAATGGTTCCCTAGATACAATGTATCCCTCCAAAAGGTTCGGGGAAGAATAACAAAGTTCCTTTTACTTTGAGCAATGTGTAGAGCAGAAAACACACACTGCATTACATCAGAGTGTGTACCATTTCTCCCACCGTACCTTAACTGAAGTCTACAAAACATACAACCAACGATTCCATTTTGAGAGAGAGATTAAGCAGATACCCACTGTGCCAAAAAAAACTTTGTTTCCACATCATTTCAACAACAACAAAAAATCTATGTGATGACGTTGAATAAACTTATTGAATTGCAAAAAGTTATCAACTTTCTATTTTTTAAATCCCAAAAACATGCTGATACCTTTTGAGGGATTTCACGTTGAATTCACATTACTTGACAACCCAACCAAATGTAAATGAGTTAGCTAGACGTTAAACTGACGTCTGTGCCCAGTGGGTACGTTTTAACCTCCAGAATGAACTGATTGAAATGGAACCGACCCCTGCCCTGCTAAGTATCACCCATCTGACAGCCCCTCACCAGCTACGCAGGGGTGGGGATGAATACCTCTGGATCATTTCTACTGTCGTCTCAAGGCCCTCAGACTTTCAGAATGATCTCTGTGTCTAAATGTTGTTGACATGAGAACATCGGAACACCCACTGTCTCCCACTGTCTCCTGTCTCTCTCTCTCCACCCACTGTCTCATCGGAACACCCACTGTTCAGAATGATCTCTGTGTCTAAATGTTGTTGACATGAGAACATCGGAACACCCACTGTTCAGAATGATCTCTGTGTCTAAATGTTGTTGACATGAGAACATCGGAACACCCACTGTCTTTACTTTGCTTTCTCGGAACCTGAGTCTGCTTCATGTATCTGACACAAGCTTTGTCTCTGAGGTCACGGGAGATGGGCACTTTGTCTCTCTCATCTTATGTGTGTGTGTGTGTGTGTGTGTGTGTGTGTGTGTGTGTGTGCGTGTGGGTGTGTGTGTGTGTGCGTGTGCGTGTGCGTGCGTGCGTGCGTGCGTGCGTGTGCGCGTGTGGGTGTGTGTGTGTGTGCGTGTGCGTGTGTGTGCGTGTGTGTGCGTGTGTGCGTGTGCGCGTGTGCGTGCGTGCGTGCGTGTGTGAGAGCTTTAGTGTTGCAGGTGTGTAATTATACATGAAACATGGTTTCAAAGAGGAGCTGCAGCAGAGGGACAGAAAGACAGTAGTGAAAGTAGGCCACTGATTAACTTCAGTTCTATTTATTGTCTCTATCCCACATGAGATAAGACTGTAATCATGTGAAGTTATTACATTTCCATGAATGTTGTCAAAAGTATTTTAGTGCTAAAATATTTTACTATTTTAGTACAGCAACTACTGCTACTAGATGATTTAGAGAAGTAAACTAAATACTTCAACAAAGTAGTTAAATTCTTCCTGTTTTCTAACAAGTAGAGATTCTACAGTATGCCGTTTGTAGGAAGTAGGACATTTTGACTGCATCTTGTGATCCCTGTGGTAATTGAACTCATGACCTCAGCATGGCTAGAGCCATGCTCTTAGCACCTTAGCCACACAAAACCTTCCTTTTGCCTGTACTGTAACCTTGTGAACCATTCATTCTCTGATTTGCAGGTATAAAGTGTGACCTCTAGTATGACCTTGTGAAGTCAGTTTTGGGATACAGTGGGGCAAAAAAGTATTTAGTCAGCCACCAATTGTGCAAGTTCTCCAACTTAAAAAGATGAGAGAGGCCTGTAATTTTCATCATAGGTACACTTCAACTATGACAGACGAAATGAGAAAAAGAAATCCAGAAAATCACATTGTAGGATTTTTAATTTATTTATTTACAAATTATGGTGGAAAATAAGTATTTGGTCAATAACAAAAGTTTATCTCAATACTTTGTTATATACCCTTTGTTGGCAATGACAGAGGTCAAACATTTTCTGTAAGTCTTCACAAGGTTTTCACACACTGTTGCTGGTATTTTGGCCCATTCCTCCATGCAGATCTCCTCTAGAGCAGTGATGTTTTGGGGCTGTCGCTGGGCAACACGGACTTTCAAAGATTTTCTATGGGGTTGAGATCTGGAGACTGGCTAGGCCACTCCAGGACCTTGAAATGCTTCTTACGAAGCCACTCCTTCGTTGCCCGGGCGGTGTGTTTGGGATCATTGTCATGCTGAAAGACCCAGTCACGTTTCATCTTCAATGCCCTTGCTGATGGAAGGAGGTTTTCACTCAAAATCTCACAATACATGGCTCCATTCATTCTTTCCTTTACACGGATCAGTCGTCCTGGTCCCTTTGCAGAAAAACAGCCCCAAAGCATGATTTTTCCACCCCCATGCTTCACAGTAGGTATGGTGTTCTTTGGATGCAACTCAGCATTCTTTGTCCTCCAAACACGACGAGTTGAGTTTTTACCAAAAAGTTCTATTTTGGTTTCATCTGACCATATGACATTCTCCCAATCCTCATCTGGATCATCCAAATGCTCTCTAGCAAACTTCAGACGGGCCTGAACATGTACTGGCTTAAGCAGGGGGACACGTCTGGCACTGCAGGATTTGAGTCCCTGGCGGCGTAGTGTGTTACTGATGGTAGGCTTTGTTACTTTGGTCCCAGCTCTCTGCAGGTCATTCACTAGGTCCCCGTGTGGTTCTGGGATTTTTGCTCACCGTTCTTGTGATCATTTTGACCCAACGGGTGAGATCTTGCGTGGAGCCCCAGATCGAGGAAGATTATCAGTGGTCTTGTATGTCTTCCATTTCCTAATAATTGCTCCCACAGTTGATTTCTTCAAACCAAGCTGCTTACCTATTGCAGATTCAGTCTTCCCAACCTGGTGCAGGTCTACAATTTTGTTTCTGGTGTCCTTTGACAGCTCTTTGGTCTTGGCCATAGTGGAGTTTGTAGTGTGACTGTTTGAGGTTGTGGACAGGTGTCTTTTATACTGATAACAAGTTCAAACAGGTGCCATTAATACAGGTAGCGAGTGGAGAACAGAGGAGCCTCTTAAAGAAGAAGTTACAGGTCTGTGAGAGCCAGAAATCTTGCTTGTTTGTATGTGACCAAATACTTATTTTCCACCATAATTTGCAAATAAATAAATTAAAAATCCTACGATGTGATTTTCTGGATTTTTTTTCCTCATTTTGTCTGTCATAGTTGAAGTGTACCTATGATGAAAATTACAGGCCTCTCTCATCTTTTTAAGTGAGAGAACTTGCACAATTGGTGGCTGACTAAATACTTTTTTGCCCCACTGTATATCTTGCCCTTACTGACTGCATCTCTGTATCCCAATTCTAGAAGTCTATGTTGTATGTCCTCATGAAGTGTTCTCTCTGTTTTGCAGATACGGTGACATGGTACCCAAGACCATCGTGGGGAAGGTGTTTGGTTCCATCTGTTCTCTGAGCGGGGTGCTGGTCATCGCCCTGCCTGTCCCCGTCATCGTGTCCAACTTCAGCCGCATTTACCACCAGAGCCAGCGGGCAGAAAAACGACGAGCTCAAAAGGTAAAGTGGCCGTACTGTGTGTGTGTTTGTGTGTGTCTCCCTTTCTGTCTCCCTCCCTCTCTTCCTCCCTCCCTGTATCCCCACTACCTCTCTCCTTGCCTGTGTGTCAGTCTGTCTGTGTCTGTAGCTGTTATTTCTCTGTCTGTCAGTCTATCTGTGTCTGTAGATTTTATTTCTCTGTCTGTCAGTCTGTCTGTGTCTGTAGCTGTTATTTCTCTGTCTGTCAGTCTGTCTGTGTCAGAGAGCTAACCAGCACAGAGAGAAAAAAAACTACCTTTGGAGACTAAAACAGAGGAGTGTTACCTTTGTTGAAACAGAAAACGCGGATCACTAAAATCCGTACATCGAAGAGCCGGGGCACTAACGCGTACATGCACTACAAACACTACAACGGTCATTTCCTGACCCACAACTCTCTGGAAGAGGTACTGTAACAGAGCCGACCGGTGGGGGCTCATCATCGGTCGTGACCAGTGCTGCATGTCGCTCTGCTCAGAGCTATGTTGTGACCACGGGGGCTGCTTATGGCGTAACATCAGGGGGACTTCTTATGGTGTAACACCAGGGGCTGTTGCCCTTGCTGCTCCCATTCCTGTGCTTCAGTATAGTCGGCTTTGTCGTAGACTGTCTTTCTCAGCTACAGTATTGACATGCACTTTCCAAACTCTATCAGGACCAGCACTCCACTCTGTTACTCCCCCTGCTGGTGAATTGGAGATATCACTCACATTGACTCATCACAACCAAGCTGTGCAACTGTCTGTCCAACAGGTTGTAGGGTGAATTTTCCCTAGATGCTTATCTTCGGTCAGTTTTAACATTTTATATTTAAAGATTGGTGCGAAGAAGCTGATCCTAGATCTGTACCTAGGGGAAACTTCATCCTGGAGCGTCAAACAGGGTTTTGTAGGGAAAAGATAGAAGGACTCACATAGGTTATGCAGCCGAACACCTGGCTGACCTTGTCACTCGGTCTACACCTCCTCTGAACACTGTTGATTAATTGGTGTATTATGTGCACTGGTAACCCAATGGTTACTGGTTGAAATGGCATAATAATCAGGACTTCACACTTCAACCAGCTTTGCCCGGTAGTATATTGTCCAGTTGATGGCTTTGCTGCTACAGACTAACATACCACTATATATACCTATATAAAGTATGTGGACACCCCTTCAAATTAGTGGATTCGGCTATTTCAACCACACCCGTTGCTGACAGGTGTATAAAATTGAGCACACGGCCATGCAATCTCCATAGACAAACATTGGCAGTAGAAGAGCTCAGTGACTTTCAACGTGGCACCGTCATAGGATGCCACCTTTCCAACAAGTCAGTTCATCAAATTTCTGCTCTGATAGAGCTGCCCCGGTCAACTGTAAGTGCTGTTATTGTGAATTGGAAATATCTAGGAGCAACAATAGCACAGTTGCGAAGTGGTAGGCCACACAAGCTCACAGAACGGGACCGCCGAGTGCTGAAGCGCGTAGCTCATAAAAAATCGTCTGCAAGACTCACTAACGAAATCCAAGCTGCCTCTGGAAGAAGCGTCAGCAACAAGAACGGTGAGCAGCCGCACACTAGCCTGAGATCATCATGCACAATGCCAAGCGTTGGCTGGAGTGGTGTAAAGCTCACCGCCATTGGACTCTGGAGCAGTGGAAAAACGTTCTCTGGAGTGATGAATCACGCTTCACCATCTGGCAATCTGACGGACAAATCTGGGTTTGGCGGATTCCAGGAGAACACTACCTGCCCAAATGCATATTGCAACTGTAAAGTTTGGTCGAGGAGAAATAATGGTCTGGGGCTGTTTTTTCATGGTTCAGGTTAGGCCCCTTAGTTTCAGTGAAGGGAAATCTTAACTCTACAGCATACGACATTCTAGATGATTCTGTGCTTACAACTTTGTGGCAACAGTTTGGGGAACGCCCTTTCCTGTTTCAGCATGACAATGCCCCCATGCACAAATCGAGGTCCAACCATAAATGGTTTGTCGAGATTGGTGTGGATGAACTTGACTGGCCTGCACAGAGCCCTGACCTTAACTCCATCGATCACCTTTGGAATTAATTGGAACACTGACTCTTGTGGCTGAATGGAAGAAAGTCCCCGCAACCATGTCCCAACATCGAGTGGAGGCTAGTATAACAGCAAAGTAGTGACCAACTCCATATTAATGTCCATGATTTTGGAATGAGATGTTTGACGAGCAGGTGTCCACATACTTTTAGTCATATAGTGTATCTTCCATGGTGTCATCCTAGAACCATTGCAGGCTAGGCTTCTTCATTTCAGCACTGTGTGTGGTTTTCTACAGCTGGCCCATGCCTAACACTCCTCTGCTCAGAGTTGTTCCCTCAGTCATGTTTTGCCCTAATTCCTATTCTCTGTCTTCTTCTCTCTGTGCACCCCAAGGCGTCCAAGGAAGCAGGACAGCTCCTGGTGGGAAAACCCAACATTCCCTTTGAGAGCCATCATCACCACCTTCTGCACTGCCTGGAGAAGACCACAGTAAGAACACCTTTACCATAACCCCTAACCATAACCTTTACCATAAACATAACCATAACCCCTCACCATAAACATAACCATTGTTACATGGAGCGAAGGAGGGGAACCCAAGAGCGGACTCTGAGAGGAAGCCAGGATGAATGCACCAAAACTCAGGAGTGTAGAGTGAGGTTGGAGTAGGTTGAGTAGAACTGGGAAACAGGTCCTGAGTGGAGTCCAAGGTATGGTGGGGAGTGAAATCCAGAGCAAGGTGGTTGGTGGTGAGATGTGGAACAGGAGACAGGAGCCAGAGACAGAGCGGTACTGCAAGGAGAGGACAAAAATGGTGTAAGGCAGGAAAACAAGCACAGCAGAGCAACAGGATCTTGAGAAAAGACTAAAGGCTAGAATTATAACTGCCTGAGCAGAGATTACGATCTGTAAGAGTGGAGTTGGCAGGAATGGTATTTGTAGAGGTCTTGATTACTGGACGAGTTGCAGCTGGTAGGGAATTGCTCTGACTCCAGCACACCTGTCTCCAACCACACAATTAAACAGAGAGGGATAAAGAGATAGAGTACAGGGGAAGAACTGCAGGTCAGTGAGACACCGGACGACCAGCAGAGAGTGTAGCAGGAGCAGATGTGACAACCATAACCCCTCACCATAACCTTTACCATAAACATGACCATAACCCCTCACCATAACCTTTACCATAAACATAACCATAACCCCTAACCATAACCTTTACCATTAACATAACCATAACCCCTCATCACCGTTGCCCTAGAACACACAAAAAACGATACATACCTTGGCCTAAACATCTGCGCCACAGGTAACTTCCACAAAGCTGTGAACGATCTGAGACAAGGCAAGAAGGGCATTCTATGCCATCAAAAGGAACATAAAATTTGACATACCAATTAGGATCTGGCAAATATACTTAAATCAGTTATAGAACCCATTGCCCTTTATGGTTGTGAGGTCTGGGGTCCGCTCACCAACCAAGAATTCACAAAATGGGACAAACACCAAATTGAGACTCTGCAAGTAGAACAGAATTAGGCTGATACTCGCTAATGATCAAAATCCAGAACAGAGCCGTTAAATTCTACAACCACCTAAAAGGAAGCGATTCCCAAACCTTCCATAACAAAGGCATAACCTACAGAGAGATGAACCTGGAGAAGAGTCCCCCTAAGCAAGCTAACACAAACAGACCCCACAGAGCCCCAGGACAGCAACACAAGTAGACCGAACCAAATCATGACAAAACAAAAAGATAATTACTTGACACATTGGAAAGAATTAACAAAAACAAAAATATAATTACTTGACACATTGGAAAGAATTAACAAAAAAACAGAGCAAACTCGAATGCTATTAGGCCCGAAACAGAGAGTACACAGTGGTGGAATACCTGACCACTGTAACTGACCCAAACTTAAGGAAAGCTTTGACTATGTACAAACTCAGTGAGCATAGCCTTGCTATTGAGAAAAGCCGCCGTAGGCAGACCTGGCTTACAAGAGAAGACAGGCTATGTGCACACTGCCCACAAAATGAGGTGGAAACTGAGCTGCACTTCCTAACCTCCTGCCAAATGTATGACCATATTAGAGACACATATTTCCCTCAGATTACACAGATTCACACAAAGAATTCAAAAACAAACCCGATTTTGATAAACTCCCATATTTACTGGGTGAAATACCACAGTGTGCCATCACAGCAGCAGGATTTGTGACCTGTTGCCACAAGAAAAGCGCAACCAGTGAAGAACAAACACCATTGTAAATACAACTATATTCATGTTTATTTATATTCCCTTTTGTACTTTAACCAGCAACATACCACCCTGCATCCCACTGCTGTCTTGCTTCTGAAGCTAAGCAGGGTTGGTCCTGGTCAGTCCCTGGATAGGAGACCAGATGCTGCTGGAAGCGGTGTTATAGGGCCAGTAGGAAGCACTCTTTCCTCAGGTCTAAAAAAAAATATCCCAATGCCCCAGGGCAGTGATTGGGGACATTGCCCTGTGTAGGGTGCCGTCTTTCGGATGGGATGTTAAACGGGTGTCCTGACTCTCTGAGGTCATTAAAGATCCTATGGCACTTATTGTAAGAGTAGGGGTGTTAACCCTGGTGTCCTGGCTAAATTCCCAAGCTGTGCCTCATACCATCATGGTCACCTAATTATCCCCAGCTTACATTTGGCTCATTCATCACCCTGTAACTATTCCCCGGGTTGTTGCTGTAAATGAGAATGTGTTCTCAGTCAACTTAACTGGTAAAATAATGGAGAAAAAAAAAATATGACATTTGTATTGTATTCATTCTTTTGGAACTTCTATGAGTGTAATGTTTACTGTTCATTTTATTAAACTTTTGTATATTATCTACTTCACTTGCTTTGGTAATGTCAACATGTGTTTCCCATGCCAGTAAAGCCCCTTGAATTGAGAGAGAGAGAGAGAGAGAGAGAGAGAGAGAGAGAGAGAGAGAGAGAGAACGGTTGCTTCCCGATTCTCCACACTTCTCCCACAGAAGAAGTGTAAGCATTGGCTGAAGGGACTTTCCCACCATTGTTAAATCCATCACGCAAATGTTCAACTTCACACTTCAGGAGAAGGGTGGAGCTGTTCCCTCGCCTCCGTCCTCATTTACTCCCCTTAGAAGATCTGATTGGACTGCATACAGTGGGGCAAAAAAGTATTTAGTCAGCCACCAATTGTGCAAGTTCTCCAACTTAAAAAGATGAGAGAGGCCTGTAATTTTCATCATAGGTACACTTCAACTATGACAGACGAAATGAGAAAAAGAAATCCAGAAAATCACATTGTAGGATTTTTTATTTATTTATTTGCAAATTATGGTGGAAAATAAGTATTTGGTCAATAACAAAAGTTTATCTCAATACTTTGTTGGCAATGACAGAGGTCAAATGTTTTCTGTAAGTCTTCACAAGGTTTTCACACACTGTTGCTGGTATTTTGGCCCATTCCTCCATGCAGATCTCCTCTAGAGCAGTGATGTTTTGGGGCTGTCGCTGGGCAACACGGACTTTCAACTCCCTCCAAAGATTTTCTATGGGGTTGAGATCTGGAGACTGGCTAGGCCACTCCAGGACCTTGAAATGCTTCTACGGCCACTCCTTCGCGTTCGGCGGTGTGTTTGGGATCATTGTCATGCTGAAAGACCCAGCCACGTTTCATCTTCAATGCCCTTGCTGATGGAAGGAGGTTTTCACTCAAAATCTCACGATACATGGCCCCATTCATTCTTTCCTTTACACGGATCAGTCGTCCTGGTCCCTTTGCAGAAAAACAGCCCCAAAGCATGATGTTTCCCCATGCTTCACAGTAGGTATGGTGTTCTTTGGATGCAACTCAGCATTCTTTGTCCTCCAAACACGACGAGTTTAGTTTTTACCAAAAAGTTATATTTTGGTTTCATCTGACCATATGACATTCTCACAATCCTCATCTGGATCATCCAAATGCTCTCTAGCAAACTTCAGACGGGCCTGAACATGTACTGGCTTAAGCAGGGGGACACGTCTGGCACTGCAGGATTTGAGTCCCTGGCGGCGTAGTGTGTTACTGATGGTAGGCTTTGTTACTTTGGTCCCAGCTATCTGCAGGTCATTCACTAGGTCCCCGTGTGGTTCTGGGATTTTGCTCACCGTTCTTGTGATCATTTTGACCCCACGGGTGAGATCTTGCGTGGAGCCCCAGATCGAGGAAGATTATCAGTGGTCTTGTATGTCTTCCATTTCCTAATAATTGCTCCCACAGTTGATTTCTTCAAACCAAGCTGCTTACCTATTGCAGATTCAGTCTTCCCAACCTGGTGCAGGTCTACAATTTTGTTTCTGGTGTCCTTTGACAGCTCTTTGGTCTTGGCCATAGTGGAGTTTGTAGTGTGACTGTTTGAGGTTGTGGACAGGTGTCTTTATACTGATAACAAGTTCAAACAGGTGCCATTAATACAGGTAACGAGTGGAGGACAGAGGAGCCTCTTAAAGAAGACGTTACAGGTCTGTGAGAGCCAGAAATCTTGCTTGTTTGTATGTGACCAAATACTTATTTTCCACCATAATTTGCAAATAAATTCATAAAAAATCCTACAATGTGATTTTCTGGATTTCTTTCCTCATTTTGTCTGTCATAGTTGAAGTGTACCTATGATGAAAATTACAGGCCTCTCTCATCTTTTTAACTGAGAGAACTTGCACAATTGGTGGCTGACTAAATACTTTTTTGCCCCACTGTATATAAAAAAGCAATATGATGGAATCTAGGTGGAGCTGACCTTTCAGGTCGATGAAAGGGAGTGGAACTACGGAAATTGAGAGGGAACATATTCCTGAAAAATATACAATTACATTTTAGTCATTTAGCAGACTATCTTATCCAGAGCGACTTACATTAGTGCATTCATCTTAAGATACAGTTGCTAGGTGAGACAACAGTTTCAGTAATTACATTACATTAAAGAGGCTATATTTTTTTTTTTTGGGGGGGTTAAGACTGAGGTGTCTTATTTAAGATACTCTTTGAAGAGGTAGAGTTTCAGGCGTTAGTGGAAGACGGACAGGGTCTCTGCTGTCCTGGCAGTGGAGGCTGGTGGGAGGCGCTATAGGAGGAAAGGCTCATTGTAATGGCTGGAATGGAATAAATGGAAAGGTATCAAACACATAAAACATTTCGAAACCACATGTTTGACTACTTTTCATGTATTCCATTCCAGCCATTACAATGAGCATGTCCTCCTAAAGCTCCTCCCAGCTGCCTCCTCTGTGTCCTAGCATCAGGGGGAAGCTGGTTCCACCGTTGGCATGCCAGGACAGAAAAGGGCTTTGACTGGGCTGAGCGGAAGCCTACGTCCCATAGGGGTGGGACGGCCAAGAGACCAGAGGTGGCAGAAAGGAGTGAGGTTGGGATGTTGGCTTTGAGCCTACAGGTAGCCTGAAGGTAGGGAGGGGCAGTTGCCCTTGCTGCTCCGTAGGCAAGCACCATTGTCTTGTAGTGGATCCGAGCTTCCACTGGAAGCCAATGGGGTGTACGGAGGAGCGGGGTGACATGGGAGCTGCAGCTTTCTGGATAAAATGCTGGGGTTTAATGGCACAAGTCGGGAGCCAACAGAGGGTTGTAGTGTTCCAGATGCATTAAGAGTGCCTGGGTTAGGACCTGCGCCCTTCCCTGTGTGAGGAAAAGGTCGTACTCTACGAATGTTGTAGAGCATGAACCTGCAGGATTGAGACACTGTTTATATGTTTGCAGAGAATGACAGGGTGTTTCTTCACGCCAAGATTCTTTTCACTCTGGGAGGGGGGACACTGTGTAGTTGTCGATCGTGACAGAGAGGTCTTGGAGCGTGCAGGCCTTCCCCAGGAGGAGGAACAGCTCTGTCTTGTCGAGGTTGAGCTTGAGGTGGTGGGATGAAATCCAAGCTGAGATTTCTGCCAGAAACGCAGAGATGCGTGTCGCACCTGGGTGTTATAAGGAGGGAATGAGAAAAGTTGAGTGTCATCTGCATAGCAATGACAGGAGAGACCATGGGAGGATGTGACAGAGCCAAGTGACTTGGTGTATGGGGAAAAGATGAGAGGAGCTAGAACCGAGCCCTGGGGGACACTAGTAGTGATAACATGTGGTGCAGACAGAGATCCTCTCCAAGCCACCTGGTAGGAGCAACCTGCCAGGTAGGATGCAATCCAGGAGTGTGCAGAGCCTGATGGATCGGATGATCTGATGGTTCATGGTGTTGAAGGCAGCAGATAGATCTAGGAGGATGAGAACAGAGTAGAGAGAGTCAGCGTTGGCAGAGCGGAGAGCCTCCGTGACAAAGTGGAGAGCAGTCTCAGTTGAGTGACCTGACTGTTTAGGGTCAAGAAGGTCGTTCTGAGAGAGATGACAAGATAGTTGGTCAGAAACAGCACGCTCAAGTGTTTTGGAAAGAAAAGAAAGAAAGGATACCAGTCTGTAGTTTTTGAAGTCAGAGGGGATGCAGCCAGTGGTCAGGGATGAGTTAATGAGGAATGTGAGAAGGTCTCCAGAGAAGAGGGGATGGGGTCAAGTGGGCAGGTTGTCGGGCGGCTGGATATCATTAGTCGCTGGGTTTCCTCTGGAGAGAGAAGGGAGAAAGAGGTCAAGGCGTAGGGTAGTTCTGTGTGAGTGGAACCAGTGGACTCAGTAGGCTGTGGGAATGAGGAGTGGATGACGTCAAAGAAAGTGGTTGACAAAGTCGTCCGCAGAGAGAGAGGAGGTGGAGGATTAAGGAGGGAGGAGAATGTGGAAAAGAGTTTCCCAGGTTTGGAGGCAGAAGCGTGGAATTTAGAGTGAAGAAAGGTAGAGAGGAGGTAATGGAAGGAAAATAGGTCGTCCGGAAGTTTGGTTTTCCTCCATTTTTGCTCAGCTGCCCGCAGCTCTATTCTGTGAGCATGCAGTGAGTCACTCAGCCACAGAGCAGGAGGGGAGGATCGAGCCGGTTGGGAGGAAAGTGGACAGTGAGAATCAAAAGAGACAGAAAGGGAGGAGAGTAGGGTCGAAGAGGCAGGAGAGAGAGAGACAAGAGACAGCAGGGATAAGGATTTAGTAGAAGGGAGAGATGATGGAATAGAAGAGGAGAGATTAGTGGGAGAGAGAGCGACGATTAAAATACCATCTGGGTAGGGGCTGAGTGGGTAGGGAGAGAGGGAGAAAAAATGAGATTGAAGGCGCCCAGTACGATAAGTGGTGAGCCATCGTAGGGAAATTAGCTTATCAAGGTGTCAAACTCATTGAGGAACTCTCCAAGGTCACCTGGTGGCCGATAGATGACAACAATGTGTCCTCAGCAATGTAAGAAGTAATGTAAGAATGTAAGAAGTAACAATGTAAGAAGTAATACATAAAAAAACAAAATACTGCATGGTTTCCTGAGAACGTGAAGCGAGGCTGCCATCTCTGTCGGCGCCGGAAGTAACATGGAGGGAGGAGAATGTGGAAAAGAGTTTCCCGTGTCCTCAGAGCATGCGCAGACCAGCTGGCTGGTGTGTTTACGGACATATTCAATCAGTCCCTATCCCAGTCTGCTGTTCCCACATGCTTCAAGAGGGCCACCATTGTTCCTGTTCCCAAGAAAGCTAAGGTGACTGAGCTAAATGACTATCGCCCCGTAGCACTCACTTCCGTCATCATGAAGTGCTTTGAGAGATTAGTCAAGGATCATATCACCTCCATCCTGCCAGACACCCTGGACCCACTCCAATTTGCTTACCGTCCCAATAGGTCCACAGGCACGCAATCGCAATCACACTGCATACTGCCCTAACCCATCTGGACAAGAGGAATACTTATGTAAGAATGCTGTTCATCGACTACAGCTCAGCATTTAACACCATAGTTCCCTCCAAGCTCGTCATTAAGCTCGAGACCCTGGGTCTCGACCCAGCCCTGTGCAACTGGGTCCTGGACTTCCTGACGGGCCGGTCCCAGGTGGTGAGGGTAGGAAACAACATCTCCACCCCGCTGATCCTCAACACTGGGGCCCCACAAGGGTGCGTTCTCAGCCCTCTCCTGTACTCCCTGTTTACCCATGACTGCGTGGCCAAGCACGCATCCAACTCAATCATCAAGTTTGCTGACGACACTACAGTGGTAGGCTTGATTACCAACAACGACGAGACGGCCTACAGAGAGGAGGTGAGGGCCCTCGGAGTGTGGTGTCAGGAAAATAACCTCTCACTCAATGTCAACAAAACAAAGGAGATGATCGTGGACTTCAGGAAACAGGAGAGGGAGCACCCCTATCCACATCGAGGGGACAGTAGTGGAGAAGGTGGAAAGTTTTAAGTTCCTCGGCGTACACATCACGGACAAACTGAATTGGTCCACCCACACAGACAGCGTGGTAAAGAAGGCGCAACAGCGCCTCTTCAACCTCAGGAGGCTGAAGAAATTTGGCTTGTCACCAAAATCACTCACAAACTTTTACAGATGCACAATCGAGAGCATCCTGTCGGGCTGTATCACCGCCTGGTACGGCAACTGCTCCGCCCACAACCGTAAGGCTCTCCAGAGGGTAGTGAGGACTGCACAACGCATCACCGGGGTTAAACTACCTGCCCTCCAGGACACCTACACCACCCGATGTCACAGAAAGGCCAAAAGATCATCAAGGACAACAACCACCCGAGCCACTGCCTGTTCACCCCGCTATCATCCAGAAGGCGAGGTCAGTACAGGTGCATCAAAGCTGGGACCGAGAGACTGAAAAACAGCTTCTACCTCAAGGCCATCAGACTGTTAAACAGCCATCACTAACATTGAGTGGCTGCTGCCAACATACTGACTTAAATCTCTAGCCACTTTATACATAGGAATTGGATGTAACAAATGTATCACTAGCCACTTTAAACAATTTTGTATATAATGTTTACGTATCCGACATACTCATATCAAATGTATACACTGTACTCTAAACCATCTACTGTATCTTGCCTATGCCGTTCGGTCATCGACCCAAATCTCTAGCCACTTTAATAATTATAATTGGATGAAATAATGTATCACTAGCCACTTTAAACAATGCCATTTATATAATGTTTACATATCCTACATTACTCATCTCATATATATGTGTATATACTGTACTCCATACCATCTACTGCATCTTGCCTATGCCGGTCAGCCATCGCTCATCCATATATTTATATGTACATACTCGTATTCATTCCTTTACTCTTGTGTGTATAAGGTAGTTGTTGTGAATTTGTTAGATTACTTGTTAGATACTACTGCATGGTCGGAACTAGAAGCACAAGCATTTCGCTACACTCGCATTAACATCTGCTAACCATGTGTATGTGACAAATAAAATTTGATTTGAATTTGATGTTAAGCTTGAGTGAACAAGTGGACAAGTGACATTCGAATGAGGTGATGGAAAGGTGAGAGTGGGCAAAAATAGAAAATATCAATTTAGGAGAAATAAGTAGCCCTGTGACACCACCGCAATGACCAGATGCTCTCGGAATATGAGAAGATGAAGAGAGAATAGCTGGAGTAGCAGTGTTTTCTGGGGAAATGTACACTCTATATTCAAAGGTATGTGGACACCCCTTCAAATGAGTGGAAACTGATATTTCAGCCACACCCGTTGCTGACAGGTGTATAAAATAGAGCACACAGCCATAGAATAAAAAAATAATAATTGTGAGCTCAGCCGCAAAGTGGTAGGCCACACAAGCTCACAGAACAGGACTGCCGAGTGCTGAAGCGCATAATGCGTAACAATTGTCTGTCCTCAGTTGCAACACTCACTACCAAATTCCAAACCCCCTCTGGAAGCAACTTCAGCACAATAACTGTTCGTCGGGAGCTTAATGGAATGTGTT
This sequence comes from Brachymystax lenok tsinlingensis, assembly GCA_030435695.1. NCBI lineage: Eukaryota > Metazoa > Chordata > Actinopteri > Salmoniformes > Salmonidae > Brachymystax > Brachymystax lenok. The sequence continues at coordinate 49,366,868 of CM059818.1, forward strand.
TACATGGCCAAGCAGCCACAAACAAACCTAAGATCACCATGTGCAATGCCAAGCGTCGTCTGGAGTGGTGTAAAGCTCGCAGCCATTGGACTCTGGCAGTTGAAATGCGTTCTCTAAAGTGATGAATCATGCTTCACCATCTTGCAGTCTAACATGATGCCAGGAGAACTCTACCTGCCCGAATGCATAGTGCCAATTATAAAGTTTGGTAGAGGATGAATAATGGTCTGGGGCTGTTTTTCATGGTTCGGGCCCCTTAGTTCCAGTGAAGGAAATTAACGCTACAGCATACAATGACATTCTAGACAATTCTGTTCTTCCAACTTTGTGGAAATGTCTGGGGAAGGCCCTTTCCTGTTTCAGGATGACATTGCCACGTCCATACAGAAATGGTTTGTCAAGATCAGTGTGGATGAACTTGACTGGCCTGCACCGAGCCCTAACCTCAACCCCATCGATCACCTTTGGGATGAATTGGAATGCCGGCTGCAAGCCAGGCCTAATCGCCCAACATCAGTGCCCGACCTCACTAATGCTCTTGAGGCTGAATGGAAGCAAATCCCCACAGCAATGTTCAATATCTAGTGGAAAGCCTTCCCAGAAGAGTGGAGGCTGTTGTAGCAGCAAAGGTGGGACCAACTCAATATTAATGACCATGATTTTGGAATGAGATGTTACACGAGCAGGTGTCCACATACTTTTGGTCATGTAGTGTATTTCTCTGTCAGGACCAAAAGTCGAGGGACTTTCAAAGGCTGAGTTGAACTAGCCTTTTTGCCCACAGATTGGCAGTTCCAACGGCTGCCGGAGAATTCCACATGGGTTGTGCGTGCAGGGTACACTAGATTAGAAGGGTTGCAGCCACGGGGTGGGAAGCGTCTGCGAACAGGAATAGAAAACACACACATACTTTACAAAGCTACAAAAGAGCAAAACGAGATCATCTGAAAATAACTAATAATTGCTAACACTAATTGCTGATTGCCTAGCAGAGGTGAAGAAAAATACCCCCTCTAACAGACACACCCACCAATTATCAGAACACTTTCACAAATTGACTTGAAACCAGTCCAAGTCAATGTTCCAAAACTTTAAAGTCAAAAGTACTGAGAACTCAGCAGTTCAAACAGCACTGATTAAGTACAGTAGGCTAGGAGGTAGATCACCAACTTTTTATGAGTCAAGATCACTTTGGAAGTCAAAAAGCAAGCCGAGATCTACCGCTCAGATTCTTATTTTTTTTACATAACTTTCGTTTTTTTTACATGAACCTAATTAAAATGTGGTTTGTGGAGTAGGCCTAATACATTATCACAGCATATTGGCTATTTTCCTGTCCTGCCAATATTGTTCTTAGATCATATTATATTTAAAAACAGGATTTTTGAAAACAAACTAGATCAGTTGGTGTAGCACTTGCGAGGCACAGCTCAGCATAAATTAAAAAATTTTTGCAAATAATTCGCTTTTTATTTTACTGGAGTGATGGTACCTGCATCTGATGGTCATGGTGCTTTCAAGACAACTGGGAACTCTAAGAAAAAAGACTAGGTTAAATCATGACCTCAGGTCGGAAAGTCGGTGCTCTAGAAAGATGCCCGAGTTTCCGACTTGGAATTCCGAGTTGGATGACCGTTCTAAACGATTTTTCCCAGTCGGATCTCGTTTTTTTCCAAGTTCACTGACGTCGGAAGTCGGAGATTTCCGAGTTCCCAGTTGTAATGCGTCTGTGTGTAGCTGGTGTAGAGGAGTCAGGCGCAGGACAGCAGATATGAGTACATTTAGCAATTTTACTCAAAAATGTATCACAATACACGTCAACATATAGCCAAGCCCAACATAACGGACCGCAATACAATAAACAAACACAAACAAACATGGGGGAACAGAGGGTTAAATAATGAACAAGTAATTGTGGGATTGAAACCAGGTGTGTAAAACAAGGAAAACCCAATGGAAAATGAAAAGTGGATCGGCGATGGCTAGAAAACCGGTGACGTCGACCGCCGCCCGAACAAGGAGAGGGACCGACTCGTGACAGTACCCCCCTTGACGCGCGGCTCCAGCAGAGCGCCGACACCGGCCTCGGGGACGACCCGGAGGACGAGGCGCAGGGCGCTCCGGATGGAGACGGTGGAATTCCCTCAGCAACGAAGGGTTCAGAACGTCCTCCACCGGCACCCAGCATCTCTCCTCCCGGACCGTACCCCTCCCACTCCACGAGGTACCGAAGGCCCCTCCTCCGACGCCTCGAGTCCAGGATGCCTCGAACAGCATACGCCGGGGCCCCCTCGATGTCCAGAGGCGGCGGAGGAACCTCCCGCACCTCAGACTCCTGGAGTGGACCAGCCACCACCGGCATGAGGAGAGACACATGGAACGAGGGATTAATACGGTAATCTGGGGGACGCTGTAACCTGTAGCAAACCTCGTTCAGTCTCCTCAGGACTTTGAATGGCCCCACAAACCGCGGACCCAGCTTCCGGCAGGGCAGGCGGAGGGGCAGGTTTCGGGTCAAGAGCCAGATCCGATCCCCCGGTGCGAACACCGGGGCCTCACTGCGGTGGTGGTCGGCGCACGGCTTCTGCAGCCTCACGGCCCGTTGCAGGTGCACATGGGCGGCGTCCCAGGTCTCCTCCGAGCGCTTAAACCATTTGTCCACCGCAAGAGCCTCGATTTGGCTCTGATGCCACGGTGCCAAAACCGGCTGATACCCCAGTACGTACTGGAAAAGAGAGAGGTTAGTGGAGGAGTGGCGGAGTGAGTTTTGGGCCATCTCTGCCCATGGGATGAACGCAGCCCACTCCCCCGGCCGGTCCTGGCAATATGACCGCAGAAACCTACCCACATCCTGGTTTACTCTCTCCACCTGCCCGTTACTCTCGGGGTGAAAACCTGAGGTGAGTGTTTCTGTAATGCGTCTGTGTGTAGCTGGTTTAGAGGAGTCAGGCGCAGGACAGCAGATATAAGTAAATGTAGCAATTTTACTCAAAAATGTATCACAATAAACGTCAACATATAGCCAAGCCCAACATAACGGACCGCAATACAATAACCAAACACTCACAAACAAACATGGAGGAACAGAGGGTTAAATAATGAACAAGTAATTGTGGTATTGAAACCAGGAAAAACCGATGGAAAATGAAAAGTGGATCGGCGATGGCTAGAAAACCGGTGACGTTGACCGCTGAACGCCGCCCGAACAAGGAGAGGGACCGACTTCGGCGGAAGTCGTGACATCAGTTGTTTTGAACAAGGCATTAGTCTCAGCGGAGGGAGGGAGCGAGCAGAGTGTTAGCTCACGGCCCCTGTTTTCTCCTTCTTTCCTTCCAGAGAGAGGGGACACGGTCTTCCACCTGATGGCGAAACTCAAATTAAAATGCAGGGCTACACTTGGCTACTCATTCATTGCAGCTGCAGCGCGAGTGGAAGAAGGGACAACCACATTTAATGTTTTGTAATAGTGTTGAATAAAAACGGTGTTGACGGTGCTGAATAAAAACTTAGACATGAACTCACTCATAAAAACAGCAGCTCTTTGCTGTATTCTTTGACAGTCTCTCTCTGATCAAGGTATTAAAAGTTATGAAATCTCACTAAGGCTAGTATCAAACTTTGCTGTGGCTGGGGTGGTGAAAACTGTAGGCACGGTGATTTGTTCTCATTTAGCCACAGATCTCCCGGTCCGCCGGGTAAGCAGAGTTTGTCTATTCAGACACATGAAATGGTTTAGAATGAGAACACTTTGCCTACCCGGTGTGCAGGGGTTCTGAATCAAATGCAGCTACCCCCAACAGCGCAACACAATAAAAAATTAAAAAAAGTAGCGCAAGCTGGCATTTCTACAGAAAAGTTTGGTGATTAACTAGGAATGCCTTGAAGATCGACCGGTTGGTGACCACTGAGGTATATGGACAGCACTTGACAGACTATACCAAAGACAACGTTTATTGAAAGACAAAAATATACTTGCTACTCTTGCAGAGATGAGTTGTCTTCACAGGCTATAGAGGGTGAATCTACAATTGTATTTCCTTTATTCCTCAGTTCCTCTTTCCTCGTCTCCTTCTCAAAACGCGCTGGAGGATTATCCTTGGATCTTCTCCTCCAATGCATTTTGAGAAGGAGGCAAGGAGAGAATGTGCGGAATAAAGAAAAAACTATTGGGATTCACCCATGATGGTTTCATAATGCCATCTGGTGGTGCAGTCTGGGTCATACGCTCAGCTGACCTTCAAGTCTTATTACTCATTCAACACACAGGAAAAGAGGAACAGCTTCACAGATGGTCCTTGATGTGGACGTCTGGGCCGGGACAGTATGCTTCTATTCCCCTGGTACTACTTTATCATTTAAATGAATCATCAAAACACTGTTGCTATGGTTTTGACGTAGGCAAATTGACTCTTTACCAAAAAATTGGACAATTGTGGGTCGTTAAAGCACAGCAGGTGTTCAAAGCTATGCGCATGATTAAAGGAAAGAGGTAAACAACTTTATTATTAGCCCTTAGTTTTGCAGCACAATCATGTCCATAATAACATTTCACAGGGAATAGGATACTGATGTCACTTTAAATTATAGGACTGGGTCATACTAATGACTGGAATGGAAAGGTATCATTCACATAGAAACATTACATGTGTTTTGATACGGTTCCATTCATTCCAATTCATCCATTATAAGGAGCCCATCCTCCAATTTCTCCGTCCACCAACCTCCACTATGACCATGGATTTCTCCATGTGTCTTTCTCTCTCTCCAGAATCATGAGTTTATTGACGAGCAGACTTTCGAGACCAACTGTATGGAGGTAACCATGGTGAACAAGTCCGGCTCTCGAACCTCGTCCCTGTCGTCGTCTCCTTACGGCCTGTCGTCCTGCTGCTCCAGACGACACAGGAAGAAGAGCTCCAGTCTGCCCAACTGTAACAACCAGGAGCTTTCCACCATCCAGATCAGAGAGAGACCTGTGGTCAACAGGTAGTCACACAGACAGATCCACAAAGACATGGGAGTGTCGTAAGCACGCTTGCATGGGCAACATGTATTAACGCTCACATGCCCGCACGCACGCACACACACACACACACACACACACACACACACACACACACACACACACACACACACACACACACACAAACCCACTCACACATACACACAGACTCACACAGCAAATGGACACATAAACACACAAGCATAAACAGTCAAATGCATGAACACACACACACACAAGCACACACACACACACCTCACCCCTCTGTGTCTCTTTGTCCTCTCCCCTACATTCGCTCCAGCCTGAACGCCAAACTAGACTCTGAGACGGTGCCGTTGAAGATCGAGCCGTACATCACCACCTCCATGGTCAACCTGCGTCCTGCCCCTCCCCCACTGGTGACATCATCAGACGGCGACGGATCCACCAGCTCCACCGTCAATTATTGTCAGAGCAACATTGTCAGAGTCTCGGCCTTGTAGATGTCAGCTGTCAGTCAAGGTCTGTTTGGCTGTCTGTTTGGCTAACTGGTCTCAAGGAGAAACAGCATCAGGAGAGAAAGAGAGACCACTAATTGATTGGACTGATTGACTGATTGGCGGATGGTCATCCTGCCAGAATCCTGCTAATTTCCTGCAATTCTACACATACCTGACAAAATCAATTGGGGCCCCCTGGAGGTCAGGGCCCATGGACACGTGCCCTGCGTTCCTGGTCTGTTTTCGGCCATGATTACTACATGTTTAGATACCGTAAAACTTCAATTAATAGCCTGGTCGTTTCTTTACTGAACCAAACAGGCGCTTATTAGAGACAGGCTTATCTTTGACCGAGACGTCTATTTCCTTAACGCACACAGCTTTTGCTCATTTGCATAGTTAATTGTTTAATCCCAGCGTTCACGTCCATCATTTTAATCAACTTCTTCATATCCTGCTATACTGTGTTATAATTTACACACTTTGTATTTCAATATATATTTTTTGTGACTTTTCATTGACAGGATAATTATTCTCCTCTTTGACTGTGCATTTTCGGCAGTTCTTACTTTCGGCACTCCCGAAGTTGTTGCCTGTTTTTATGCTTGCCAGTAAGGTAGCAGTCCTCAGCTGTTATCAGCCAATGGCTAGCAGTTCCTTACTGGTGATAAAAACGGATGATTGACATCATTTTTTTTTTGGTCATTACTGAATTATATAATTTAACAAAGCAAACATTAAACAATTAATTTAGAACCAGCATTTATTTTAAACAAGTGTTTATTTGCTGCAAGGTGTGCAGTTGCCCAGCTATTAAAAGGGACAGGCGGTTATTTTAAACTCTGCGTTTATTGAAGTTTTACAGTAGCTGGCTAGTCTAATTTACTAATCTAAACATTGTTAGTTGACATGACTATCAGTGACTGACATAACAAGAGAGAATTTACTGATGCACAACCAAATTTCAAACTTGCACTTTGTGTATTCTGTTATTCTAACTCAACAGTAAGTTGAGACCCCGACTGAGTTCCTAGCAGTTTGGGGCCCTAAGTGGCCGCATATGTCTCTTATGCCTGAAGCCGGCTTTGGTCAGAGGTCATGGTTTGACTAGCTCTCTGTCCTGGGATGGAATACCACTGGACTCTGCATGGGATTAAACTGCTGTGATTGGCTGTCTGCCTTGGAGCAAAGGGACTTGATCTAGCTAAAACCCTTTGGGGACCAATTAAAGATCATCCACCTATGGAGCAAAGAGGGTGCCCTGAAATACATCTCCTTCAATGAACTATTGAATCGCTGGATCGTTGATGCCTGAATTTCTTTGGGGGCTATTAATAAATCATTTTACTGCAGTGGACTAAATCAGGGTCACACAGAGTGTTTCTTGGTAGTCAAACAAATCTACTTTGAAACAAAAGTATACACCTCACACACATGGTTATGGACTTAAAGAAAGAAGACATAGATATAGATTTCAAATGTATTACATTTTGAGTTTGCATCACAATATTACACTTTATATACATCACAGAAGACTGAAATATAACAAAAAAATGTTTGACATGGAAACACTGGATTTTCTGCTGTTTCTTTTTAAAGAATGTTTTTTTTTTTATTATGAAATTCTGAAAAATGTTAATAATATTCCACCCATGAGGCCACTAGAGGGCGATTTGGTCATTTGACTGCAGGAAAGGTCAATATGTCGTCTCTTGTGACTCAAGGTGGAAAAAGAGGGGAGAGAACTGTGTTATTTGCAGTTGAAAGTCAAATTCCTGTTTCTTGATGAAGTGGAGAGACTCAAGACAAAGCACACATGCATTTAAGTACTCATATGAAGGTCAATCTGTCTATTATTATCATTATTATTATGTATGGGGACATCCACCTTTTTCTCTCCGCTCATATCAAACAGCCGGACCTGGAAGCCCTTTATTGAATCAAGGAGATTTTCCTCCTTGGTTGAACTGATCTTCCCCTTTACTCCTGTAGATTATTCAGCCGATATGTAACTTACACATCTGTTATTTGGAATGAAGTGCCACTTAGTCACTGTGAATATGTATTGCCTATTGGTTAATGTCTTTACTCTATGAGTATAGACCTTTCCCTATCCTGAAACAGTGAAATGTTCAAAGTAAGAGTCCTTAATTCAGGGCCCGAGCTAGCTAGGATCAGTTTCACATTTTTTTTTTTTTTATCATAATGAATATCATTACATCGACAGACGGGACCTGATCCTAGATCAATACTCCTACTCTGAGATGCGTTATATGAATACAGGCCCCCTGACGTTTGCATTCTGTTTTCTCTTGGGCTATATGCCTGACTTACTGATAGGAACATGACGTAACATACATTTCTCCAAATTACATTGACCTCAACTGAAATTGAAGTTTAATTGAAGTTATAAAAATAGATGTTAGCTATACCAGGTAGAAATAAAGTTGTATAATATAAAGAACTAGTAACTTACAACTAGTAAAGCACTGCCACCTCTAGAAGCCATGTAGATCTGTCAATCTAAACCTGGGGAGATACTACTGTCATCCTAACCTAGGCCTTTGTCTGACGCTCTAGACATCCGCATGGAAGTTGGTTGTATCAATACCTTTGAAATGAGGTATATGGGTAAACAAAAGCCATATCCCTCTTTTGTTCCATTTATCAAAACAAGCAAGACCTTGGTACTAAAGTCACTGTGTTCAAATAATAAATCATGCTGTACATTGTTAGTAAATGTTGTAAATATTTCTCTGTTTTGTCTTCACAAAACACTGTTATACCATAATTACTCTGATTTCTAGGTTTAGATAGCAGTTGTGACACATAGGTAACACTTCACCTTAATTGTGACCTTCATTTATGTAACTACAATGCTGTTTACTGCAGTTACATATGTCCACTGAGTGTAAAAAACATTAGGAACACCTTCCTAATTGAGTTGCGCCTCCTTTTGGCAATTCGTCGGGGCATGGAGTCTACAAGCAGTCGAAAGCGTTCCACAGGGATGCTGGCTCATGTTGATTCTAATACTTCCCACAAGTTGGCTGGATGTCCTTTGGGTGGTGGACCATTCTGTAACCTGTCTCCTCCCCTTAATATACACGGATTGAAGTGGATTTAAAAGGTGACACTAAAGAGGGATCATAGCTTTTAACTGGATTCACCTGGTCAGTCTATGTCATGGAAAGAGCAGGTGTTCATAATGTTTTGTCCATTCAGTGCATAAGTCCAACTTAAAGTGAAGCGTTAACAACTCATAATATTTCTATCTGTTGATAAATGGTGGCATAAGGACTTTGCATGCGGTCATTGCATAACTCAGTTGTATTCAATTAGGATGTATCCAAGGTTTGTGAATGACAACATGAGAGAGTGTCACGGGGAAGATATTGAAAAAATGGTACATGATATGAAATTATGATTTTAATGAATTACAGATAGATCCTGTTATGGACAAAATATACAGATTATAAGGAGAAGAAGCTACAAAAAGAAATCCCAAATCGTGCATTTTGGTGCAGTGGATAGAATACATCAATACTGTAAATACATAGCTGTTCTATTAATAAAACACTTGATAAAGCCAAACCGAGTATTTTAACCTTTCTTTCTTTCTTCAACTGATGTTATTATGGTGCTGATGGTGCTGATGGTGCTGATGGTATTATGGTGTTGATGGTGCTGATGGTATTATGGTGCTGATGGTATTATGGTGCTGATGGTGCTGATGGTATTATGGTGCTGATGGTATTATGGTGCTGATGGTGCTGATGGTATTATGGTGCTGATGGTGCTGATGTTATGATGGTGCTGATGGTGCTGATGGTATTATGGTGTTGATGGTGCTGATGGTATTATGGTGCTGATGGTATTATGGTGCTGATGGTATTATGGTGCTGATGGTGCTGATGGTATTATGGTGCTGATGGTGCTGATGTTATGATGGTGCTGATGGTGCTGATGGTATTATGGTGTTGATGGTGCTGATGGTATTATGGTGCTGATGGTGCTGATGGTATTATGGTGCTGATGGTGCTTATGGTATTATGATGCTGATGGTATTATGGTGCTGATGGTGCTGATGGTATTATGGTGCTGATGGTGCTGATGGTAATATGGTGCTGATGGTGCTGATGGTATTATGGTGCTGATGGTATTATGGTGCTGATGGTGCTGATGGTATTATGGTGCTTATGGTATTATGGTGCTGATGGTGCTGATGGTATTATGGTGCTGATGGTATTATGGTGCTGATGGTGCTGATGGTATTATGGTGTTGATGGTGCTGATGGTATTATGGTGCTGATGGTGCTGATGGTACTGATGGTATTATGGTGCTGATGGTGCTGATGGTATTATGATGCTGATGGTGCTGATGGTATTATGGTGCTGATGGTATTATGGTGCTGATGGTGCTGATGGTATTATGATGCTGATGGTGCTGATGGTATAATGGTGCTGATGGTGCTGATGGTATTATGGTGCTGATGGTGCTGATGGTATAATGGTGCTGATGGTGCTGATGGTATTATGGTGCTGATGGTATTATGGTGCTGATGGTGCTGATGGTATTATGGTGCTGATGGTATTATGGTGCTGATGGTATTATGGTGCTGATGATGCTGATGGTATTATGGTGCTGATGGTGCTGATGATGCTGATGGTGCTGATGATGCTGATGGTATTATGGTGCTGCTGGTATTATGGTGCTGATGTGATTATGGTGCTGATGGTTCTGATGGTATTATGGTGCTGATGGTGTGATGGTGCTGATGGTATTTCGGTGCTGATGGAGCTGATATTATAGTGCTGATGGTGCTGATATTATAGTGCTGATGGTGCTGATGGTATTTTGGTGCTGATGGTGCTGGTAGTATTATGGTGCTTATGGTGCTGATGGTATTATGGTGCTTATGGTGCTGATGGTGCTGATGGTATTGTGGTGCTGATGGTATTATGGTGCTTATGGTGCTGGTGGTGCTGATGGTATTGTGTTGCTGATGGTATTATGGTGCTTATGGTGCTGGTGTTGCTGATGGTATTGTGTTGCTGATGGTTTTATGGTGCTGATGGTATTATGGTATTATGGTGCTGATGGTGCTGATGGTATTATGGTGCTGATGGTGCTGATGTTATTATGGTGCTGATGGTGCTGATGGTATTATGGTGCTGATGGTATTATGGTGCTGATGGTGCTGATGGTATTATGGTGCTGATGGTATTATGGTGCTGATGATGCTGATGGTATTATGGTGCTGATGGTATTATGGTGCTGATGGTGCTGATGATGCTGATGGTATTATGGTGCTGATGGTATTATGGTGCTGATGGTATTATGGTGCTGATGGTATAATGGTGCTGATGGTGCTGATGGTATTATGGTGCTGATGATGCTGATGGTGCTGATGGTTCTGATGGTATTATGGTGCTGATGGTATTATGATGCTGATGGTGCTGATGGTATTATGGTGCTGATGGTGCTGATGGTATTATGGTGCTGATGGTATTATGGTGCTGATGGTATTATGGTGCTGATGATGCTGATGGTATTATGGTGCTGATGTTATTATGGTGCTGATGGTGCTGATGATGCTGATTGTATTATGGTGCTGATGGTATTATGCTGCTGATGGTATTATGGTGCTGATGGTGCTGATGGTGCTGATGGTATAATGGTGCTGATGGTATTATGGTGCTGATGGTGCTGATGTGATTATGGTGCTGATGGTGTGATGGTGCTGATGGTATTTTGGTGCTGATGGAGCTGATATTATATTGCTGATGGTGCTGATGGTATTGTGGTGCTGATGGTGCTGGTAGTATTATGGTGCTGATGGTGCTGATGGTATTATGGTGCTGATGGTGCTGATGGTATTATGGTGCTGATGGTGCTCATGGTATTGTGGTGCTGATGGTATTATGGTGCTTATGGTGCTGGTCTGGCTGATGGTATTGTGTTGCTGATGGTATTATGGTATTATGGTGCTGATGGTGCTGATGGTATTATTGTGCTGATGGTGCTGATGGTATTATGGTGCTGATGGTGCTGATGTTATTATGGTGCTGATGTTATTATGGTGCTGATGGTGCTGATGGTATTATGGTGCTGATGGTGCTGATGGTATTATGGTGCTGATGGTGCTCATGGTATTATGGTGCTGATGGTGCTGATGGTATTATGGTGCTGATGGTATTATGGTGCTGATGGTGCTTATGGTATTATGGTGCTGATCGTGCTGATGTTATTATGGTGCTGATGGTATTATGGTGCTGATGGTGCTGATGTTTTTATGTTACGGATGGTGCTGATAATATTATGGTGCTGATGGTGCTGATGTTATTATGGTTCTTATGTTATGATGGTGCTGATGGTATTATGGTGCTGATGGTGCTGATGGTGTTATGGTGCTGATGGTGCTGATGTAATTAAAACTTTCCACCTTCTCCGCTACTGTCCCGTCGATGTGGATAGGGGGGTGCTCCCTCTGCTGTTTCCTGAAGTCCATGATCATCTCCTTAGTTTTGTTGACGTTGAGTGAGAGGTTATTTTCCTGACACCACACTCTGAGGGCCCTCACCTCCTCCCTGTAGGACGTCTCGTCGTTGTTGGTAATCAAGCCTACCACTGTAGTGTCGTCAGCAAACTTGATGATTGAGTTGGAGGCGTGCTTGGCCACGCAGTCATGGGTGAACAGGGAGTACAGGAGAGGGCTGAGAACGCACCCTTGTGGGGCCCCAGTGTTGAGGATCAGCGGGGTGGAGATGTTGTTTCCTACCCTCACCACCTGGGTCAGGAAGTCCAGGACCCAGTTACACAGGGCTGGGTCGAGACCCAGGGTCTCGAGCTTAATGAATATAGAACAAGTTATTTTACATGTATTCATTCTAGAATATAGAACAAGTTATTTTGCACATTTGTATTCATTCTAGAATATAGAACAAGTTATTTTACACGTCTTCATTCTAGAATGTAGAAACATTCCGGCTGTGAAGCCACCGTCAGTCTGTCATCACCCCTAGTTAGTTTTTTTTTACTTAAGGTGTTGACACCCTGCTGTGAATTTGTTGACATTGGCAGGTGTGCCAAATGGCACCTCCTTCCCTATATAGTGCACCCTTTTCCCTAAGTAGGGAATAGGGTGCCATTTGAGAAGGAGTCCTAGTTAGACCCCAGGCTGTGAGACTTGGTCCAGTGACTCCCACTCTGTACAGGGTAATAATGAGGTCTCCTAGCCTGTCTCTCCAGGGGGGCTTGAGGGCGTGTGAGGGCCTGACAGACTCAGTGGTTGGTCCAGGGTGGAGAACCTACAGAGACAGGCCTAACTCTGATTATACACACACTGACACACTTGTATGCACATACACGTGCTCGCACACACACACACGTATACACACACACACAGACACAGATACGCATGCTCGCACACACACACACACACACACACACACACACACACACACACACACACACACACACACACACACACACACACACACACACACACACACACACACACACACACACACACACACCCACACAGACAGACACAGACATAAATGGGGTGAAGGAAGGTTCTGTCCTGCCTATAGCGCCAGTGAACCATGGAGATGTACAGTACTAGACAACAGAGCCTGTTTATTTTGGTCCACATTTGGTCTGGGTCTCACAGCACAGCGGGCAACACCTCAGTGTTCATTAAGGGCACGATTCTGACCCGAGGCGAATTAAATCGCTATGGAGAGCACACCAAGCCGTAACGGTTTGAACCGACGCATGGCGCAATACTTGGCCCGTGGTTAGTGCAGGCAGTAGAACAGGGTATAGCCAACTATTGTACACTAATCTCCCTGTTATAATTCTATGTACACTAATCTTCCAACATTACCATGGGTTAAATAACGGATGGTCCAACATTACCATGGGTTAAATAACGGATGGTCCAACATTACCATGGGTTAAATAACGGATGGTCCAACATTACCATGGGTTAAATAACGGATGGTCCAACATTACCATGGGTTAAATAACGGATGGTCCAACATTACCATGGGTTAAATAACGGATGGTCCAACATTACCATGGGTTAAATAACGGATGGTGGCAATTTTCAGAAAGATTCAAACCACGGTCTTCTATCTTTCGTGGGTGAAGGCTCTCTAAAACAGTTTTTTATGATTCTTAAATACTATCCTAACAAGATCACAGAATTGTTTTATCCACCAATTGGTGCTGAAACGGAGACGAAAATGAATATATTTAGATGGCTTTCTTTCTGAACCCGTTCTCTCCATATATTTGATTGAGTCTATGGAGTCTAACTAAAAGGTACAGCGTATTTAAAGGGATGGCTTAAGATGAATGGAATGAAAACCCTATTGATTGAAAACTCCATGAGAAAATCTGTTGGCCAGCAAGTGGGAGGTTTTTAAAGCAGTCGAATTACATTTATTCAGCGCGCAAGGGAGCCACGTCTGTAAAGCCACCTTCATAAAGGTAAGTCTGAATAACAACTACTGAGAAGTCCATAGGAAAGGCAGGCATAAGAAAGGTGTAATTTCCTCAGTCTAAATCGGACCCTGACTGCTGAGGATGAGTGATGTTGTTGACCTACCTGAGAACCAGCCTGGGACCAAACAAGGAGATGGATTACATCACACATGAGATACCCCATCTAAGACTGTCCCCCAGTTCTGGCAAGAGGTGAAGACTTTTTGATGTGTTAGGATCATTTTAAATTACAAAGCTTACTACCATTTAAAAGTGACCATCATTTCCCAAGCACATGCCATAATAAAGATCAGACAGTTAGCTGTAGTATGTCTAAGCTCTTGTCCATAACGATTTACATTTCCTCCTAAGATAGTAGAACTCTGTCCTGAACTGAGGGTTGACCACAGCGTAGGTTATGGGGTTACTGGCAGAGGTTATGCAGGCCACTGATACAGACAGGATCTCCAGATCCTGAGCTGTCCCCATCTGAAAGGCAGAAACATGTAAAACAATGTTTATGCTGTACCAGAATTGTATAACCTCCTATAGTAATCTCTGTTCAGAATAGTAGAATGACGTATTGAATAATTGAGCACTCATAAATAGATAGATAAAAAAGGATTAAGCAGAGTTTGAATTACACCGTGGCATTTATTGGGTGCACGCGTGCACGTATTTCTTTATGGGCCTAATAGTATTGTAATGAAACAGGCAGTATACAGGTCTCGAACCCTCAACCTTCTAGCCAGAAGTCCAGCGCGCTATCGACTGTGCCCCAAAAGCATGCTCAAGCGGCAGAGTCGATATCCGCGCGTATAAGGTCGTTACAGTATAGATGTCATTTAACGGTAAAAGATGAATTATCTTTTATTATCTGATTGTCAAAGAAATCACTGAAAAAAAAAGTATGCTACCTGTGCTTTCGTCCACTGCAAAATAATGCCAGCATCCAAACAGTGCACTGCATGTGTACTTCTGCCATTTGATGAATGGAAATAGAAAACTGTTCCAAAACACAAAAAAAGTGTTCCTAACGACATTTTTCGATTGCCGTTGATTAAGCCTACATTAATTGATGCCTGTTGCTGACATGAAATTGGTCTGAAACTGTCCCAGGAAAATCTGAATTTTATTAAACTAGGA
Source organism: Brachymystax lenok tsinlingensis (assembly GCA_030435695.1). Classification (NCBI taxonomy): domain Eukaryota; kingdom Metazoa; phylum Chordata; class Actinopteri; order Salmoniformes; family Salmonidae; genus Brachymystax; species Brachymystax lenok. Next base: position 49,381,989 of record CM059818.1, read on the forward strand.
TATAATGTGTATTACCATGAACTTTAAAGATACCTACCAATAACCAGTGACGTAGCCTAGTGTGGCAAAAATTAAAAATAGGTGGGTAAGCTCTGTTTGCTGTGAAAACGCTCCCTGTACTTCAAATCCATTTTTTTTAAAGATGAGTAAACTGCTTTTACTTGCGTTTACCCTACAATACCATTCTTTCCTTACATTAATTACATTTATGGCTGTGTTATTTGCCATTATTAAGCATTTAACAATAGAATTAGAACAGTGAACTTAAACCTTGTAGGAAGCATGGATCTTGGAGATCTCAGAAAAGGCATTGTAAGTGTAGCTATGCCAATGTAACATATTATTAGGTTTCGCCTTGAAAACAGTTCTCATAGGCACACAAATCCAAAATAATGTAGGCCTATGCCATTGCAAAATCGAATACTTTTAACTGAAAGAGTCAACTATATGCCCCCTGTAATCCGCACCCTGGTAAGAAGGCACAGCTCTACAGTCATGATGTTCCTCCATTTGATATTATGCAATTTGCATTATGCAATTGATATAAGCTATGGGTTGTATCTTTGATATAAAATATATATATATATATAAAACCAGCATCTGATGAACAGTTCACTGACAATGACCATCAGAAACACAAGAAAAACAACTTACTCTGGAATTCCTGTTTCTGTTGCAGAAGACATTGGCCAGCATGATCACTATCAATGGCATCCAGAATATCAGAAAGGTGAGAATGATGTAACCAGAACGCTTTGCCAGTTTACTCTCCTTCTTTTTTTTGGCATGCTCTTTGTTGGCGAACGACGGCATTATACAGACGCCACCTTCAACCTCTGAGCATTGCTCCGCAGCTGGAGTTTCTGGAACGGGGATTGCTGCTACAGTCTCCTCAACCTTGGTAGGTAATGGAGAAATATCATCTGCTTTGACATCATGAGCACCATTATAATTGGGATGGAGTGAACGGACATCCTTGTCTTGTTCCAAGTCTACCAACTTGAGCACCTTGGAATTGGGGTTATCCACCTGTGGCGTGAATGAAACGCGTGGTAGTTTCACCTTAGTGGCGAGTAGATAAGATTTGCTACACAAAGTCTTGGTTTCTGTCATGTTGTCCGAAGAGCCTTTCATGGCTATTTGAGGGTTATTTGTTGTCATGTTCTTAAATCCAATTTCAGGGTCTTTTCTGGATAACTTTTTTTCAACAGGTAGTGCATGTTCTTGCTGAACAGTTTCCCCTTGCCTATTCTCTTTTTGGTCCATTTCCCTTTTCTCCTCTACTTCAGTTTTCTCAGATTCCTCATGTTTTCTTTTCCCATTTTTTTCATCCTCTTCCTTAACTTTATTTGTTGCTTCTTTCATGATGTCCTGTTTAGGTGCTGGAAAAGATCCTTTATCAAATATTTTTCGACCGTGTGCTCTCACTGTGATAAATATACGAGCATAGAATCCAGTAATGACAGTGAAGCAGGTTGACCATAGCGGAAGTAATATATAGAGTCCAAAGGTGTCATAGGATAGTTGCACGTTTACCTCCCATCCCCTGCACCTAACATACACAGGTGAGTCCTTGACAAACGTCAAACTAAAGGCCGCAACGAGAACACCCACCATCCAGGTCAAGGGGATCCACACCAGAATCCGTCTTCGGCGCTGGGTGATTTTGAAAGGGTGGGTGATCGCTTGATGTCTTTCCATGCTGATGCAGGCCAAGGTGAGCAACTGAATACAGCAGCTGAACGAGAAGGAGGCGACCTGGGTGTCACAGAGCAGTTCCTCCAGACCTCCTCCTCCCTTCAGAACGATGGTGAGGAGAATGGGACAGTCAATACAACAACGGAGGATGTCGATAACGGCGAGGTTGACCAGGAGCGCGTTGTTCCACGTTCTAAGAGACTTTTGACGGTACACTGCCCATGTGACAAACACATTCGCTGCAATGCCGACAAAGGAGGTGAAGAATAATACTGCACAGTTTGCAACGGTAAATGAGATGTCGATGTACTCCTCCCAAACTGTGCCGTTTCCATATCCCCATGAAATAGGCAGAGTGCTTGGATATAGTTCCATCTTAAAAAGGTTTGAGTTCCATTTTAGAATAACAGTTCCATCTCTCTATCCTTTTCAGAATCCTTTATGATCAGAAGCCCACAGCTGCGACCTAAACTTATTACCGGTATCTGCAACAGCATCTACTCCATGCCCAAAGCATAATGAAGCACATCCTTCATAGCATGCCCTTAGCCACTGTCATTATGACGGGGTTGTATTCATTAGGGCACACCATAACAACATTTTGCAAAACATTGTGCAACGGAAAACGAAAATGAGGGTTCTTATTGGACAAGTTTAGGTAGTCCCTCGCTGTTTCAATCTGTTTTCTTACTTTTAGTGCCTAATGAATATGACCTAGGTGACGCCCCGCTGTGTCCACTTGTGTTCATCGACACCCTGCATGGCTCACTGGTCTCCAGAGAATCCTCACTGTGAGTCACATCTATTTGCACTTGGCTGTGTTGTATCCTCAATGGGGATTATAGTGAGGGTGGTGGGTTTAATTGGATGTGTTTCTATGAAGTGTTTTAGAGCGACGGGCTGTATTGAAGACATGCTTATTACAATGGCACTGCTGACCTATTGGCAATACTGACCCAACCCTACCTGTTAGGTGTTGCAAACCCGTACACAAAAACCTAGGAATGGTTCACTACTGTGTGTAGTAGAGACAGAATGCAGGCTGAGCAAGAGGTGTCATCTATCTATTTTTAGACCAATCGAAACAGCTATAGAAGTCAAACCTGACCCTTTTATTATGAAAATACTTAAGTTATTCATATGTTAGTGTTTTTACTAAAGAATTGACATGTGTTAACTACATGTTTTATGATAGAAGAATGTTAGTGCCAGTTGGCTGTTAGACAGGAAGCATGAGCAAGAGGTGCCATCTATCTATTGTACTAGACTTTTAGACTGAAGTCTGCACCTGATCCTGCTATCATCAGTGGCCTATACTTACTCTACGGGGATACAGTCATTTTTTTTTTTTACATCTATCTGGACGTTTTTATTTTCATTTTCAAATCAAACCAAATCACATCAAACTTTGTCACATGCGCCAAATACAACAAGTGTAGACCTTACCGTGAAATGCTTACTTACAAGCCCTTAACCAACAGTGCAGTTCAAGAAGAGTTAAGAAAATAGACAAAAATATATTTCTTTAATAAAAAGTAACACAATAAGAATAACAATAACGAGGCTGTATACAGGAGGTACCGGTACTGAGTCAGTGTGCGGGGGTACAGGTTAGTTGAGGTAATTTGTACATGTAGGTGGGGGTGAAGTGACTATGCATAGATAATAAACAGTGATAAACAGCGACAATGTATAATCCTTTCGTGTTTCTACCAAACAATTGACATATAGTTATCTACCTTTTATTATGGAAGACTGTTACAGCCAGGTGACTGACAGGCAGTATTCCTGAACCATTCAAAGAAATGAATGAAATATGAGCCGAACGTGATATTTGATTACTACGTGACAATGTTTAATCCTATTTGTAGAATAGGATTAAGTGTGAAATACTCTTTGCTTGAACATTTCCCAGCTTACACAGGCTATGCCATATCTAAATCTGGGATAAGATCAAGCCAGTGTATGATCCTCTCTGTTCATTGATCAAAATGATTTACTGACAATTGAAGTCACCCGTTGTATATTAATAGAGACACTGTGTTCTTCAGAGGCAGCCCCACAGAGGACGGGACGCTGAAACAACATCTCTCATGGTTCAGTCCATTCACTCTTTTCCTACAGGAGTGTTTCTCAGTCCTGGTCCTGGTGATCCAAAGAGGTGCACATTTGTGTGTCTGCCTTAGCACTACACACCTGATTCAAATGATCAAAGCTTGATGATGAATTGATCATTTGAATCGGCAGCGTAGTGCTAGGGTAAAAAGTAAAACGTGCAACCTTTTGGGTCGCCAGGACCAGGATTGAGAAAAGCTGCTCTCAGGACAGTAACCTGCAGACTTACTTTGTTTGTTCATCCTGTTTATGTAGGCCAATGGGTTGTGTCTTCGAACTGAGTTGATCAGTGTGAACAAAAACACTTCACTTAACATATCACCCGCTCCTGAAAACCTTAACATATCACCCGCTCCTGAAAACCTTAACATATCACCCACTCCTGAAAACGTTAGCATATCACCCGCTCCTGAAAACCTTAACATATCACCCGCTCCTGAAAACCTTAACATATCACCCGCTCCTGAAAACGTTAGCATATCACCCGCTCCTGAAAACCTTAACATATCACCCGCTCCTGAAAACCTTAACATATCACCCGCTCCTGAAAACCTTTACAGTTTCTGTCTAGCCAAAGAAATGTACAAGAACAATCAATATTTGGTAGATTAGTTTTATTGAATAATTGAGATCACTTGCATGAAATCAAAAATACATTCTGAACAAAATTAAGAAACCGTGTCTCTCTCTCTCTCTCTCTCTCTCTCTCTCTCTCTCTCTCTCTCTCTCTCTCTCTCTCTCTCTCTCTCTCACACACACACACACACACACACACACACACACACACACACACACACACACACACACACACACACACACACACACACACACACACACACACACACACAGAGAGAGAGAGAGAGAGAGAGAGAACATTACATGTCAAAACAGCAGTTGTGTAAAAAGTACCCAATTCTCATACATGAGTAAAAGTATAAATACCTTAATAGAAAGTTACTTAAGTAAAATTGAAAGTCACCCAGTAAAATACTACTTGAGTAAAAGTCTAAAAGTATTTGGTTTTAAATATACTTAAGTATCAAAACTAAATGTAATAGCTAAAATGTACTTAAGTATCAAAAGTAGAAGTCTTGTGGATTGTATTAATCATTAGAAGAGGTATTGTAGAAGTATAAATCATTTCAAATTCCGTATATTAAGCAAAGCAGACGGCACCATTTTCTTGTTTTAAAAAATGTACAGATAGCCAGGGGCCACACTCCAACACTCAGAAATTATTTTAAAAAGATGCATTCGTGTTTAGTGAGTTCGCCAGACCATAGGCAGTAGGGATGACCACGTGTTCTTTTGATAAGTGCCTGAATTCCACAATTTTTCTGTCCTGCTAAGCATTCAAAATGTAACGAGTACTTTGGGTTGTCAGGGAAAATGTCTTTAGGAATGTAGTGAAGAAAAAGTAAAAGTTGTCAAAAATATAAATAGTAAAGCACAGATACCCAACAAAAAACTACTTACGTAGTACTTTAAAGTATTTTTACTGAAGTACTTTACACCACTGCAAAACAGAGCACAACATTTTTTAGCATGCCCGCTCTTGGTTGGTATACTGTAATAAATACACTGCACATATACGCAATCACACACACACTCACACAGACACAAACACACACACGAAATTACGAAAACAGAATCAGCTTTGCATTACTCTAAAATGGATCTCAATAAATCATTTTCAAAAACAAATTTTCCCCCCACCCCCCCACGTTTTCTGTAATTCTTAAAAAAAAATCTCCCATTGTTATACTTTAGAATCCTTGCGCCATTTCAGTTTTTGAATGTACTGCAAACGAGGATTTGCTTGCTGACTGATTGATTGATATGGACTGGACCTTATTTGGGATAAGGCTGCAGCTTCTCTCTGTATCTCTGCAAATCCTAACTTCCATTTAGGTCAAATTCTCACTTAGTTATACATTAATGTCAATGGAACACTGGGTGAATATTCCACTGAAGTTAGGTTTCACCTGAGTGACGAGCTGTGATGGGGCTCGAATGGACCCAGACCACCGTGATACTTCTAGGCTCCCGTTTCTGTTTCCAGTGGAGGAGATGGAGGAGATGGAGGAGAGAGGATATGGAGGAGATGGAGGAGAGAGGAGATGAGGAGAGAGGAGGAGATGGAGGAGAGAGGAGATGGAGGAGTTGGAGGAGAGATGGAGAAGATGGAGGAGATGGAGTAGAGAGGAGATGGAGGAGATTGAGGAGATGGAGGAGATTGAGGAGAGAGAGTGATGGAGGAGATGGAGGAGATGGGGAGAGGAGGAGACGGAGTAGATAGGAGATGGAGAAGAGAGGAGGAGATGGAGGAGAGAGGAGATGGAGGAGAGAGGAGGAGATGGAGGAGATGGTGGAGAGAGGAAATGGAGGAGATGGAGGAGAGGGGAGGAGAGAGGAGGTGAATGAGAGAGGAGGAGATGGAGGAGATGGAGAGAGGAGAAGGAGGAGAGAGGAGATGGAGGAGTTGGAGGAGAGAGGAAGAGATGGAGGAGAGAGGAGATGGAGGTGATGGAGGAGAGAGAGTGATGGAGGAGATGGAGGAGATGGGGAGAGGAGGAGATGGACTAGAGAGGAGATGGAGGAGATAGGAGATGGAGAAGATGGAGGAGATGGAGATGAAGGAGAGAGGAGATGGAGGAGAGAGGAGATGGAGATGGAGGAGAGAGGAGATGGAGGAGAGAGGAGATGGAGGAGATAGGAGATGGAGAAGATGGAGGAGATGGAGATGAAGGAGAGAGGACATGGAGGAGATGGAGGAGAGAGGAGATGGAGATGGAGGAGAGAGGAGATGGAGGAGAGAGGAGATGGAGAAGATGGAGGAGATGGAGATGGAGGAGAGAGGAGATGGAGATGGAGGAGAGAGGAGATGGAGATGGAGGAGAGAGGAGTCACAGAGGAAGCACCCTGCTGTGTGTACTGATCCCTTGTTTTTTTCTGTCCACCCTTCTGCCCACCGTGGTCCTCAGAGTCATGGAGCGCATGGGGACGGTGTCGGCGGCCGGGTCGTGGGTAATGTAGCGCCCACAGGAGAGGACTTCCAGTGTGGCATCACGGAACTACAGGGAGTACGATCACAAGTGTTAGCAAACCACGTACAGAATGTGTGGTAAAGAATTCTAAATTGATTCGTACAATTTTCAATACGCAATACAATCCACAAGACATCACCGATTGCAAGTCTCTATGGATGAGTGTCAACTAATAAGGGCTAGATTCAATTTCGGATTTCGGATTGAGCAGACACATGCAGCATTTACCATGAACGGCGTCTTCGCAAACACCCCAAAAATTGCCGATATGGATTAAATCTAGGCCTAAATAACCAAAAGGTAAGTGTGTATTCTAATTAAATTAAAACCGCAGGAAACTGACATACAATAGCAGGTCCCCTTCGATAATCTACAGACTTAACTGATGTGGTGTGTTCTCACTCTGGCTTTGCTCTGCCTCTCCTCCAGTACACACACCTGCTTGTTGCTTAGGAAGTAGATGATGGGGTTGTAGACGGGACTGGTCTTGGCGAAGTACATAGGCATGGTAGCCACCAGCGGAGGGATGTGGAGCTCTGGGTTCACCACAACCACCACGGACAGGGCTGTGTAGGGCAGCCAGCAGACAAAGAAGGCCCCAATCATGGCCATAACTATCCTTACCGCCCGCTCGTTGTCCTGCAGACAGGGGCGACCGCCCTGCAACTCCGTACTACGGTTTAGCTGGAGGAGGAGGAAGAGGAAGAGAACGAGGGGGAGGAAGAAGAGGAAGACGATACCCCACGACAGACAGGATCTGTTTAAGCTTGCAGACACAGTACTCAGCGTCTAAACACCTCTGACAGTCTCCAGTTATAGCAACAGTCCCTGTTACAGTCCCTCTATCCCAACTGGAAAAGGCTTTTGTACACTTGGTATAAGGACAGAAATGGACTTAAAAGGTATGTCCCTCGGGGAGCTGAGTCTCTATATGTACCTGTCTCATGGAGGTGAGGACATTGGCGTAACAGTAGATGATGATTGCGACAGGCAGGAGGAAGCAGAACAGTGTGTAAAGGATCAGGTAACTGTAATTACTCCAGGACCTAGAGAGACATGGCACATTATAAACCATGTCATAGGACATTATAAACAAGTTATAACACATTATAAACCATGTTATAGGACATTATAAACAAGTTATAACACATTATAAACCATGTTATAGGACATTATAAACAAGTCAGAACACACTATAAACCATGTTGCAGGACATTATAAAGGCTCATACATGCTTATTACAAGTTATAACACATTATACTGGCCTCTCCTCCCAGCCCAGAGAGCAGGAGGTCTGGACGCCCTCGGGTCCGTAGGAGCTCCAGCCCAGCAGTGGGGGTACAGCCCAGAACAAACAGAACAGCCAGACCCCCAGGAGCCCCTGAACGCTCCGCCGCACGTTCATCTTGAAGCCTGCCATGGGCTTACACACCACATTGTAGCGCTCGTACGCAAGCAGTGTCAACGTGCACATAGACACCAGACCTGAGAGGGAGATGAGACCAGGGAGGGCAGTGTGTTCATAAAGTGTCTGAGAGTAGGACTGCTGATCTAGGATCAGATCCTGATCCTGTCCATGTAATGCTGTTCGTTGTGATCTAAAAGGCAAATCTGATCTTAGATCATCAGCATATGGACCCTGGCTTCACAACCAGAAAACCACAGATCTGAATAACCCCCCCATGAACCCAATTCAACGCATTGAGTTAACGTGATCAGATTAGACCTGCATTTTCAACACTTTCAGGCTACAACAACATAACATTGGCTTTTAATTAAAAGTTTGAGTTCAGTCCACATGATCCAAAGACATCCTATAAAAAATTAAAAAATACCTTACCGAAATAGTTGACAGCAAATCCTTGAAAGATGCAGAACTCGTCGCCGAGAAAGAACGAACCGTGATAGTTGGTGATGGTGACTATCGATGAACCGCACAAGGCTATCATCAAATCGGACACGGCCAAACTGAGGATGATCACATTCATTGGGTTGAGGAGAGTACGATTCTTCACCAACACCGTTATTACCAGAGTATTGTTAAAAACAGAGAAAATTGCATTGATGAACATAAGATAGGAGAGGATGCTATAGCCTGCCCGTGGAAAGATCGTGGGCGCCACAGTACTAGATTTGAAGCCCGGAGAAGTACAGTTAAAAGTCGGGTCGACGCTCCAAGGCGTGCCGTCGGCAGTGGTGCTGTCCATGGTGCTTAATTTAAAATGCACGCTCTCCACCATATGGCCAAGAAACTACAGAAAGGGTCCTTTGCTGTCTGCATCCCATCTCAATCAAAAGCCACAAACGTCATAGTTTGAGATTATGTCTGATCCTAGTTAAATAGCTTCTGTACTCAGGATGTCATTTTGGATTAATTATCTGTCATTGAGAACATGCTGCCCAACACCACTTAAAAACCATTTGGGAAATTGCTCCCTAATATGATTTGTACAATTATATTGATTAATCTGATCAGGATTTATTGAGAGTTCCGTATGTATAGGTGCAAAGTGTAGGACCAGAGACAGCCTTGGGCCTTGGATATACCCTGTCTTTGTGTCAAAGTGCATTTTCTAAATTATTTTCTTGCCAACTGGGTCAGTTCAATATACATTTACATTGAGAGACAATGTAAATGTATATTGATTAGGTTGGATAAAAATATATTTGCTTTCCTGACGTTTCTCTGAGGCAAGGAAAGGGTGAGTAACTGAAATCTAGCCCTATTTGGCATACACAAAAGTAGGACTGAAACAGAAAACAGGAACAAGGTTAGGCCTTTGCCATCTTTAATGCATAATCAAATCAAAACACACTCCCAAAGAAAAGATTATACAGGTTTGGATAGTTCTCTCAATGTGAGTTTTTCCAGCAAGACAGCTTTTTCCTCTTTTTTCAACCATTAACAATCTATCTCAAAGAATAGATTTCTAGAACATTCTGACCGTATCATGACAAGAAACTGAATTTATTTTCTTGTTAGTCCCCCCACCACACAAACTAATATAACTATTTTCTGAACATTTCAGTGCAAAGTCAATGATTTCAACACAATTTTATATTTAGATATAGAATAAAAGCAAGGTTTTTAAAAGCAGAATGTTTATGAAAACAAACAAACCAAAAAAATATAGCCAAGTAACTCAAATACAGCATAGAAAATACTGGACACAATGATAAATACATTTGTCCATGAAATACAGCTCATGCCCTCTTTTCTATCAAAAATAGGAACATTCTGTTGTAAATGGACTGTTCTATCAGTTGTGTCTATCAATGTGGTTAGACCCCTAGTAAGGACTATTAATAACGATAAAGCCTTTGTGAAAAGTATGATTTTAGGGTATCTACCTTATTACCAGGGAAAATAGAGCCTGTTCTAAAGCATCACAGATTATATCTACAGTGCAGTTCTAGTGTGCAAAAGCTTAAGGCATTTCAGTGTGTCTTGAACATGTCAAAATGTCAAGCTATTCATCTCATTAGTTTATATCTTGTCTTTCTCTGTTCTTATTGGTTCAATGACCACCATTGGTTAAAGTCCCTTATAACCAACTGTTCCTTTATTTACACAAACAGGTAACTTCCAAAACCATGGAAACACTTGAGTAAAGGAGGGATACAAAGTATATTGAAGGCAGGTGCTTCCACACAGGTGTGGTTCCTGAGTTAATTAGGGTCATGTATATTGTTTGAATGAAAGTTTGCAGATCTGAGTAAATCTTTATTTGGTTCCATACTGTATGTGTGTCAAGAACCTTCAAGCAAACGTATTGTGTCGTGTTTGGTATAGCGTACTAAGCAAACTTACCGCTAGTTTTCAACCTAAAACAGAATCATTGCAGAAATATTTAAGAGTTCGCCACAACCACATATAATAGTAAGATTATAAAAGCGGAGCAGGTCAGTATTGAAGTTACTGACAGCGTAAGGTCAACATGAGATGAAGTCAGTGGAAAATAGAGACAGTAAGTCCAAGTCAGCAAGAGTCCCGTACGCCATCTTCTACCCTTTACACCCTACTCAGCTGGCTTGTTCACACATATACTATAGTTGAAGGAACTGTGCTGGGAATGACAGTATGTTTCAGGTCAGCATGATAGAGTGAAACAGGTAGTTGAGAGCTCTGTGTCCAGAGCAGGTCAAGACAGAACCCCTTCCCCCTCCCGTTCTCTACTAAGATCAGGTCTTGGACGGAGTGTCTTAGTGAAACCCGTCCCTTCCCCTCTCTACTCAGATTAGGTCAAGACAGAGTGTCACAATGAACCCCTTCCCCCTCCCCTCTCTACTTAGATCAAGTCTTGGACGGAGTGTCGCAGTGAAACCCGTCCCCCTAGCCTCTCTAGTCTGAGTTTAGCCCGGACGGGGTGTCACACTGAAACCCTTCCCCCCTCCCCTTTCTACTCTTCAGTTTTGGTTCTGTGGGGTATGAAGGGCATCTTCAGGGCCCCGGCGCTGGTCTGCTCGGGCCAGAAGGGTGACTCGTGTTGCAGCGGCGTACGACGGGGAAAGAAGGTGTGATGGAAGTCATAGTTGAGCAGACAGCTGAGGGACGCCATGTAGATGTCTGCGAAACGAGACAGGCGGCGGGAGAAGTAGGTGGGGTTGTGGTACGTCCGGAAGAGACTCCCAAACTGGCAATTAAAGATGTCCTTTGTCTGCGATCTGTTGAATGACGAAAGATGTACAATATTGTTACTAAGCCGAAAGTGCTAATTCGCATGTCAAGGGAAATATCTGTAAAAAGAGAGAAAGAAAGAAAGTTATACGCTCAAAATTATCCTCTCAAACATTTATAGCCACCTATAGGGAACTATGGGTACTGCTATTTGAAGAGAAGCTACATAAGGAACTCATAACCCAGTACATAAAACCTTCCTATAGGAAATGACTATGTACTGCTTATGAGTGTTGGTTATGACTGTAATACGAAGTCCTTGTGTACTACAGGTGCCCTTCAAAACAAAGTGTTGCCGAACACATCTTAACCAAATCAAATCGAATTATGTTTGTCACATACATGTGTTTAGCAGATGTTATTGCGGGTGTAGCGAAATGCTTGTGTTTCTAGCTCCGACAGTGCAATAATAAATAACAATATAGCATATAACAACTAACAATATAGCATATGACAACTAACAATATAGCATATAACAACTAACAATATAGCATATAACAACTAACAATATAGCATATAACAACTAACAATATAGCATATAACAACTAACAATATAGCATATGACAACTAACAATATAGCATATGATAACTAACAATATAGCATATAACAACTAACAATATAGCATATAACAACTAACAATATAGCATATAACAACTAACAATATAGCATATAACAACTAACAATATAGCATATAACAACTAACAATATAGCATATAACAACTAACAATATAGCATATAACAACTAATAATATATCATATAACAACTAACAATATAGCATATAACAACTAACAATATAGCATATAACAACTAACAATATAGCATATAACAACTAACAATATAGCATATGACAACTAACAATATAGCATATGACAACTAACAATATAGCATATAACAACTAACAATATAGTATATAACAACTAATAATATAGCATATACAGTGAGGGAAAAAAGTATTTGATCCCCTGCTGATTTTGTACGTCTGGCTAGGCCACTCCAGGACCTTAATGTGCTTCTTCTTGAGCCACTCCTTTGTTGCCTTGGCCGTGTGTTTTGGGTCATTGTCATGCTGGAATACCCATCCACTACCCATTTTCAATGCCCTGGCTGAGGGAAGGAGGTTCTCACCCAAGATTTGACGGTACATGGCCCCGTCCATTGTCCCTTTGATGCGGTGAAGTTGTCCTGTCCCCTTAACAGAAAAACACCCCCAAAGCATAATGTTTCCACCTCCATGTTTGACGGTGGGGATGGTGTTCTTGGGGTCATAGGCAGCATTCCTCCTCCTCCTCCAAACACGGCGAGTTGAGTTGATGCCAAAGAGCTCCATTTTGGTCTCATCTGATCACAACACTTTCACCCAGTTGTCCTCTGAATCATTCAGATGTTCATTGGCAAACTTCAGACGGGCATGTATATGTGCTTTCTTGAGCAGGGGGACCTTGCGGGCACTGCAGGATTTCAGTCCTTCACGGCGTAGTGTGTTACCAATTGTTTTCTTGGTGACTATGGTCCCAGCTGCCTTGAGATCATTGACAAGATCCTCCCATGTAGTTCAGGGCTGATTCCTCACCGTTCTCATGATCATTGCAACTCCATGAGGTGAGATCTTGCATGGAGCCCCAGGCCGAGGAAGATTGACAGTTCTTTTGTGTTTCTTCCATTTGCGAATAATCGCACCAACTGTTGTCACCTTCTCACCAAGCTGCTTGGTGATGGTCCTGTAGCCCATTCCAGCCTTGTGTAGGTCTACAATCTTGTCCCTGACATCCTTGGAGAGCTCTTTGGTCTTGGCCATGGTGGAAAGTTTGGAATCTGATTGATTGATTGCTTCTGTGGACAGGTGTCTTTTATACAGGTAACAAGCTGAGATTAGGAGCACTCCCTTTAAGAGTATGCCCCTAATCTCAGCTCGTTACCTGTATAAAAGACACCTGAGAGCCAGAATTCTTTCTGATTGAGAGGGGTTCAAATACTTATTTCCCTAATTAAAATGCAAATCAATTTATAACATTTTTCACATGCGTTTTTCCGGATTTTTGTTGTTGTTATTCTGTCTCTCGCTGTTCAAATAAACCTACCATTAAAATTATAGACTGATAATTTCTTTGTCAGTGGGCAAACATACAAAATCAGCAGGGGATCAAATACTTTTTTCCCTCACTGTAACAACTCTTGTAGACTTTGAGCAAATAAGAGGACGCATCATAAATGAGATAATGATTATCTTGAGATTAGCTCTCCCCCAATCCCCCTGGTACCTCATGGCTTCTCTCTCTTCAATCCACTCCTGGACGACAGCTTGAGAAGCTGGATCTCTGTGGACCTGGAAGGGAGGGAGGAGAGAATGTATGCTGTACATACTGAGACTACATGTCTGTGGTGCTGGGAAGGAGGGAGGAGAGAATGTATGCTGTACATACTGAGACTACATGTCTGTGGTGCTGCGAAGGAGGGAGGAGAGAATGTATGCTGTACATACTGAGACTACATGTCTGTGGTGCTGCGAAGGAGGGAGGAGAGAATGTATGCTGTACATACTGAGACTACATGTCTGTGGTGCTGGGAAGGAGGGAGGAGAGAATGTATGCTGTACATACTGAGACTACATGTCTGTGGTGCTGGGAAGGAGGGAGGAGAGAATGTATGCTGTACATACTGAGACTACATGTCTGCGGAGCTGGGCAGGAGGAAGCAGAGTAGACGCTCTTTAGGTTCATAGCTGTAGACATAGAGCTACCAGACAGACAGACAGACAGACAGGGAGACAGACAGGGAGACAGACAGGGAGACAGACACGCACACACACTCCCCCCCCCCACCTACCTGCATGTGTTCTATCAGCCCAGTCAGACCCTGTAACCAGGTCATCAGGTGAACACACTCCTCAGTGTTCATGATCTTGATCTCTTTCCTCAGCTCAGGGATGATGGCGCCAGTCCTCCAGCCATGCTTCAGGGTCAGGTCCTATACGACCAAATAATTCATAGGATTTATAGAGCTTTTTTCTCAAACCTAAGGAGGCGATAAACCACAGAACAACTCAAACACCTCTGTTTTGGTAACAGGCCAGCCAATTCAATCATGGGCTGACGTTTTTCTTTTACGTAAAACCTTAACATCTGACCGTGTAGTTTCTATGATGGTGTGAACATTCTATATGATCATTTCGAATATTAACCTATGCAGAGTAAAAGCAATGGTTTGACTTACAGCCAGGTCACTGTAAATGTGATCTCCAAAGTACAACACCTTGGACCCCCTCCAGCCAGTCAGTCTCAGGAACTCATAGAGGTTTCCCTGCACAACAAAGAAACAGTCAGTTATTCCCTAGTCTGTGTGACAGAGCTAGAACTCTAGAACAGTAGTTCTCAACCTTTTTTGGTTACTTGACCACCGAATACATTGTGCTCTGTCCTGAGCACCCCTGAAGTACCCCTTCTTGTGCATTCTAAAAGTAAGCCTATAGTCTCATGTGTCTTCACAAGAACCACCTGTGAATAGACTAAGTACACTGGGGGTCCAAGTACACCAGGGGTCCAAGTACCACAGGGGTCCTAGTTCCACAGGGGTCCAAGTACACCAGAGGTCCTAGTACACCAGGGGTCCTAGTACACCAGGGGTCCTAGTTCCACAGGGGTCCTAGTACACCAGGGGTCCTAGTACACCAGGGGTCCTAGTACACCAGGGGTCCTAGTACACCAGGGGTCCTAGTTCCACAGGGATCCTAGTTCCACAGCGGTCCTAGTACAGCAGAGGTCCTAGTTCCACAGGGGTCCTAGTACACCAGGGGTCCTAGTACACCAGGGGTCCTAGTTCCACAGGGGTCCTAGTACACCAGGGGTCCTAGTACACCAGAGGTCCTAGTTCCACAGGGGTCCTAGTACACCAGGGGTCCTAGTTCCACAGGGGTCCTAGTACACCAGGGGTCCTAGTACACCAGGGGTCCTAGTTCCACAGGGATCCTAGTTCCACAGGGGTCCTAGTACACCAGAGGTCCTAGTTCCACAGGGGTTCTAGTACACCAGGGGTCCTAGTACACCAGGGGTCCAAGTAGAAAGACTGCTCTAGAACTGTTGTCCATATACCTGTTTGTAGATCTTCCCCTTCTCCAGCTTGTGAATCCTGTCCCAATGCAGCACCCCTTTATCTGTCACTCGCCTGAAGGGCCTACGAAGGACAGGCGAAGACACACGTCAGAATACACAGTGGAGGTCAACTGGACGTGGCAAACACACGTCAGAATACACAGTGGAGGTCAACTGGACGTGGCAAACACACGTCAGAATACACAGTGGAGGTCAACTGGACGTGGCAAACACACGTCAGAATACACAGTGGAGGTCAACTGGACATGGCAAACACACGTCAGAATACACAGTGGAGGTCAACTGGACATGGCAAACACACGTCAGAATACACAGTGGAGGTCAACTGGACGTGGCAAACACACGTCAGAATACACAGTGGAGGTACACTGGACATGGCAAACACACGTCAGAATACAAAGTGGAGGTACACTGGACATGGCAAACACACGTCAGAATACACAGTGGAGGTCAACTGGACGTGGCAAACACATGTCAGAATACACAGTGGAGGACAACTGGACATGGCAAACGCACGTCAGAATACACAGTGGAGGTCAACTGGACATGGCAAACGCACGTCAGAATACACAGTGGAGGTCAACTGGACATGGCAAACACAGTGGAGGTCAACTGGATGGCAAACACACGTCAGAATACACAGTGGAGGTCAACTGGACATGGCAAACACATGTCAGAATACACAGTGGAGGTCAACTGGACGTGGCAAACACACGTCAGAATACACAGTGGAGGTCAACTGGACATGGCAAACACACATCAGAATACACAGTGGAGGTCAACTGGACATGGCAAACACACGTCAGAATACACAGTGGAGGTCAACTGGACGTGGCAAACACACGTCAGAATACACAGTGGAGGTCAACTGGACGTGGCAAACACACGTCAGAATACACAGTGGAGGTCAACTGGACATGGCAAACACACGTCAGAATACACAGTGGAGGTCAACTGGACGTGGCAAACACACGTCAGAATACACAGTGGAGGTCAACTGGACATGGCAAAAAACACACGTCAGAATACACAGTGGAGGTCAACTGGACGTGGCAAACGCACGTCAGAATACACAGTGGAGGTCAACTGGACATGGCAAACACACATCAGAATACACAGTGGAGGTCAACTGGACATGGCAAACACACGTCAGAATACACAGTGGAGGACAACTAGACATGGCAAACACACGTCAGAATACACAGTGGAGGTCAACTGGACATGGCAAAAAACAAACGTCAGAATACACAGTGGAGGTCAACTGGACATGGCAAACAAACGTCAGAATACACAGTGGAGGTCAACTGGACGTGGCAAACACACGTCAGAATGCACAGTGGAGGTCAACTGGACATGGCAAACACACGTCAAAATACACAGTGGAGGACAACTAGACATGGCAAACACACGTCAGAATACACAGTGGAGGTCAACTGGACATGGCAAAAAACAAACGTCAGAATACACAGTGGAGGTCAACTGGACGTGGCAAACACACGTCAGAATACACAGTGGAGGTCAACTGGACATGGCAAACACGCGTCAGAATACACAGTGGAGGTCAACTGGACGTGGCAAACAAAGGATGGGTACAAGTAGTGTAGTGGTGAAGCTTCCACCACATTGAATAGTGCAAGGACAAAGGGAAGGGCTAAGGAGTGAACATGAGACACTTACTTTCTCCTGTCGTTGAAGAAGCCAGGTTTGTCGGCCTGTACGATGACAATGTCAAACAGATCTCTCCAGTCCTTCCCCACGATGTAGTTCATTCCCCGATCCCTGGGAATAGTTCAGTCATCTATCACACTGTTATCCAGAGCGACTTACAAGTCAGTCCCACAACAGAAACAAAGTAGCACGCACAGCACACTCTGCCGTAGAGCGGCCTGAATCCACAGTATCTGCAAACTCATCATGTGGGTACTTTCAACCATTTTCTATTTTTTTAATCGAGGTAATTCTTCACGCTGCTATCATTGTCAGGATTGATGAATAAAGCTAGTGTAACAATGTAACCATCACAGGGCTGTGAAAACCATCTATAGCAGCATATTACACGTTCATATATTAACACTACAGTTTAGAATTGTATAAACTTTTGTGGTGAACTGTCAGCACAGGGATACGCCACAGACACTCACACACAGGGATACGCCACAGACACTCACACACAGGGATACGCCACAGACACTCACACACAGGGATACGCCACAGACACTCACACACAGGGATACGCCAGAGACACTCACACACAGGGATACGCCACAGACACTCACACACAGGGATACGCCACAGACACTCACACACAGGGATACGCCACAGAAACTCACACACAGGGATACGCCACAGACACTCACACACAGGGATACGCCAGAGACACTCACACACAGGGATACGCCAGAGACACTCACACACAGGGATACGCCACAGACACTCACACACAGGGATACGCCACAGACACTCACACACAGGGATACGCCACAGACACTCACACACAGGGATACGCCACAGAAACTCACACACAGGGATACGCCACAGACACTCACACAGATACGCCAGAGACACTCACACACAGGGATACGCCACAGACACTCACACACAGGGATACGCCACAGACACTCACACACAGGGATACGCCACAGAAACTCACACACAGGGATACGCCACAGACACTCACACACAGGGATACGCCACAGACACTCACACACAGGGATACGCCAGAGACACTCACACACAGGGATACGCCAGAGACACTCACACACAGGGATACGCCAGAGACACTCACACACAGGGATACGCCAGAGACACTCACACACAGGGATACGCCACAGACACTCACACACAGAGATACGCCAGAGACACTCACACACAGGGATACGCCACAGACACTCACACACAGGGATACGCCAGAGACACTCACACACAGAGATACGCCAGAGACACTCACACACAGGGATACGCCAGAGACACTCACACACAGGGATACGCCAGAGACACTCACACACAGGGATACGCCAGAGACACTCACACACAGGGATACGCCAGAGACACTCACACACAGGGATACGCCACAGACACTCACACACAGGGATACGCCAGAGACACTCACACACAGGGATACGCCAGAGACACTCACACACAGAGATACGCCAGAGACACTCACACACAGGGACACGCCACAGACACTCACACACAGGGATACGCCAGAGACACTCACACACAGAGATACGCCAGAGACACTCACACACAGAGATACGCCAGAGACACTCACACACAGGGATACGCCACAGACACTCACACACAGGGATACGCCACAGACACTCACACACAGGGATACGCCAGAGACACTCACACACAGGGATACGCCACAGACACTCACACACAGGGATACGCCAGAGACACTCACACACAGGGATACGCCAGAGACACTCACACACAGGGATACGCCAGAGACACTCACACACAGGGATACGCCAGAGACACTCACACACAGGGATACGCCACAGACACTCACACACAGGGATACGCCAGAGACACTCACACACAGGGATACGCCACAGACACTCACACACAGGGATACGCCACAGACACTCACACACAGGGATACGCCACAGACACTCACACACAGGGATACGCCACAGACACTCACACACAGGGATACGCCAGAGACACTCACACACAGGGATACGCCAGAGACACTCACACACAGGGATACGCCAGAGACACTCACACACAGGGATACGCCAGAGACACTCACACACAGAGATACGCCAGAGACACTCACACACAGGGATACGCCACAGACACTCACACACAGGGATACACCAGAGACACTCACACACAGAGATACGCCAGAGACACTCACACACAGGGATACATACAGACACTCACACACAGGGATACGCCAGAGACACTCACACACAGGGATACGCCAGAGACACTCACACACAGGGATACGCCAGAGACACTCACACACAGGATACGCCACAGACACTCACACACAGGGATACGCCAGAGACACTCACACACAGGGATACGCCAGAGACACTCACACACAGGGATACGCCACAGACACTCACACACAGGGATACGCCAGAGACACTCACACACAGAGATACGCCAGAGACACTCACACACAGGGATACGCCACAGACACTCACACACAAGGATACGCCAGAGACACTCACACACAGGGATACGCCAGAGACACTCACACACAGGGATACGCCAGAGACACTCACACACAGGGATACGCCAGAGACACTCACACACAGGGATACGCCAGAGACACTCACACACAGGGATACGCCACAGACACTCACACACAGGGATACGCCAGAGACACTCACACACAGGGATACGCCACAGACACTCACACACAGGGATACGCCACAGACACTCACACACAGGGATACGCCAGAGACACTCACACACAGGGATACGCCAGAGACACTCACACACAGGGATACGCCAGAGACACTCACGCACAGGGATACGCCACAGACACTCACACACAGGGATACGCCACAGACACTCACACACAGGGATACGCCAGAGACACTCACACACAGGGATACGCCACAGACACTCACACACAGGGATACGCCAGAGACACTCACACACAGGGATACGCCACAGACACTCACACACAGGGATACGCCACAGACACTCACACACAGGGATACGCCAGAGACACTCACGCACAGGGATACGCCACAGACACTCACACACAGGGATACGCCAGAGACACTCACGCACAGGGATACGCCACAGACACTCACACACAGGGATATGCCACAGAAACTCACACACAGGGATACGCCAGAGACACTCACACACAGGGATACGCCAGAGACACTCACACACAGGGATACGCCACAGACACTCACACACAGGGATACGCCAGAGACACTCACACACAGGGATACGCCAGAGACACTCACACACAGAGATACGCCAGAGACACTCACACACAGGGATACGCCAGAGACACTCACACACAGGGATACGCCAGAGACACTCACACACAGGGATACGCCACAGACACTCACACACAGGGATACGCCAGAGACACTCACACACAGGGATACGCCAGAGACACTCACACACAGAGATACGCCAGAGACACTCACACACAGGGATACGCCACAGACACACACAGGGATACGCCAGAGACACTCACACACAGGGATACGCCAGAGACACTCACACACAGGGATACGCCACAGACACTCACACACAGGGATACGCCAGAGACACTCACACACAGGGATACGCCAGAGACACTCACACACAGGGATACGCCACAGACACACACACAGGGATGCGCCAGAGACACTCACACACAGAGATACGCCAGAGACACTCACACACAGGGATACGCCACAGACACACACACAGGGATGCGCCAGAGACACTCACACACAGGGATACGCCAGAGACACTCACACACAGGGATACGCCAGAGACACTCACACACAGGGATACGCCACAGACCCTCACACACAGGGATACGCCAGAGACACTCACACACAGGGATACGCCAGAGACACTCACACACAGGGATACGCCAGAGACACTCACACACAGAGATACGCCAGAGACACTCACACACAGGGATACGCCACAGACACTCACACACAGGGATACGCCACAGACACTCACACACAGGGATACGCCAGAGACACTCACACACAGGGATACGCCAGAGACACTCACACACAGGGATACGCCACAGACACTCACACACAGGGATACGCCAGAGACACTCACACACAGAGATACGCCAGAGACACTCACACACAGGGATACGCCACAGACACTCACACACAGGGATACGCCAGAGACACTCACACACAGGGATACGCCAGAGACACTCACACACAGAGATACGCCAGAGACTCTCACACACAGAGACGTGTCGGAGACACTCACACACAGAGACGTGTCGGAGACACTCACACAAAGTCAAAGGGGCTGTTAGTGATGAGGAACATCTTCTTTCCATCCTCATAAAGCTTCTTCAACACAGCATGAGTCTGTTCTCCATAGGAAATATAGTTCTCTACAGACAGACAGAGACAGAGAGAGAGAGATTTTTATTGTTTATTTCACATGCTTTGGCAATGTAAACATATATGTTTTCCATACCAATAAAGCCCCTTAAATTGAAATTGAATTGAGAGAGAGAGAGAGAAAGAAACAGTGTGGGGAGAGAGAGGGGGGAGAAAAATAGAGGGGGAGAGGGTGGAGAGAGAGAGAGAGAGAGGAGAGAGAGAGCGAGAGAGACGGGAGAGAGAGAGAGCGAGAGAGCGAGAGAGCGAGAGAGAGAGAGAGAGAGAGAGAGAGAGAGAGAGAGAGAGAGAGAGAGAGAGAGAGAGAGAGAGAGGGAGTGATAATACAGTCTCAACAGAGGGAGTGATAATACAGTCTCAACAGAGAGGAGTGATAATACAGTCTCAACAGAGGGGAGTGATAATACAGTCTCAACAGAGGGGAGTGATAATACAGTCTCAACAGAGGGGAGTGATAATACAGTCTCAACAGAGGGGAGTGATAATACAGTCTCAACAGAGAGGAGTGATAATACAGTCTCAACAGAGGGGAGGGATAATACAGTCTCAACAGAGAGGAGTGATAATACAGTCTCAACAGAGGGGAGTGATAATACAGTCTCAACAGAGGGGAGTGATAATACAGTCTCAACAGAGGGGAGTGATAATACAGTCTCAACAGAGGGGAGGGATAATACAGTCTCAACAGAGGGGAGTGATAATACAGTCTCAACAGAGGGGAGTGATAATACAGTCTCAACAGAGGGGAGTGATAATACAGTCTCAACAGAGGGGAGGGATAATACAGTCTCAACAGAGGGGAGTGATAATACAGTCTCAACAGAGGGGAGGGATAATACAGTCTCAACAGAGAGGAGTGATAATACAGTCTCAACAGAGGGGAGTGATAATACAGTCTCAACAGAGGGGTGATAATACAGTCTCAACAGAGGGGGTGATAATACAGTCTCAACAGAGGGGAGTGATAATACAGTCTCAACAGAGGGAGTGATAATACAGTCTCAACAGAGGGGAGTGATAATACAGTCTCAACAGAGAGGAGGGATAATACAGTCTCAACAGGGGGAGTGATAATACAGTCTCAATAGGGGGTGATAATACAGTCTCAACAGAGGGGAGTGATAATACAGTCTCAACAGAGGGAGTGATAATACAGTCTCAATAGAGGGAGTGATAATACAGTCTCAACAGAGGGGAGTGATAATACAGTCTCAACAGAGGGGAGTGATAATACAGTCTCAACAGAGGGGAGTGATAATACAGTCTCAATAGAGGGGAGTGATAATACAGTCTCAACAGAGGGGAGTGATAATACAGTCTCAATAGGGGGTGATAATACAGTCTCAACAGAGGGGAGTGATAATACAGTCTCAACAGAGAGGAGTGATAATACAGTCTCAACAGAGGGGAGTGATAATACAGTCTCAACAGAGAGGAGTGATAATACAGTCTCAACAGAGGGGAGGGATAATACAGTCTCAACAGAGGGGAGTGATAATACAGTCTCAACAGAGGGGAGTGATAATACAGTCTCAACAGAGGGGAGGGATAATACAGTCTCAACAGAGGGGAGGGATAATACAGTCTCAACAGAGGGGAGTGATAATACAGTCTCAATAGGGGGGAGTGATAATACAGTCTCAACAGAGGGGAGTGATAATACAGTCTCAACAGAGGGGAGTGATAATACAGTCTCAACAGAGGGGAGTGATAATACAGTCTCAACAGAGGGGAGTGATAATACAGTCTCAACAGAGGGGAGTGATAATACAGTCTCAACAGAGAGGAGGGATAATACAGTCTCAATAGAGGGGAGTGATAATACAGTCTCAACAGAGGGGAGTGATAATACAGTCTCAACAGAGGGGAGTGATAATACAGTCTCAACAGAGGGGAGTGATAATACAGTCTCAACAGAGGGGAGTGATAATACAGTCTCAACAGAGGGGGTGATAATACAGTCTCAACAGAGGGGAGTGATAATACAGTCTCAACAGAGGGGAGTGATAATACAGTCTCAACAGAGGGGAGTGATAATACAGTCTCAACAGAGGGGAATGATAATACAGTCTCAACAGAGAGGGAGGGATAATACAGTCTCAACAGAGGGGAGTGATAATACAGTCTCAACAGAGGGGAGTGATAATACAGTCTCAATAGGGGGTGATAATACAGTCTCAACAGAGGGGAGTGATAATACAGTCTCAACAGAGGGGAGTGATAATACAGTCTCAATAGGGGGAGTGATAATACAGTCTCAATAGGGGGGTGATAATACAGTCTCAATAGGGGGTGATAATACAGTCTCAATAGGGGGTGATAATACAGTCTCAACAGAGGGAGTGATAATACAGTCTCAATAGGGGGTGATAATACAGTCTCAATAGGGGTGATAATACAGTCTCAATAGGGAGTGATAATACAGTCTAAAATATAGCTCCACTGCTAGACAATTGCTATTGCGCACAGAAAAACATGACTTAGGATAATAATGTTTCCTAGTAATCTGTATGAAGATATGAGACAGAACAACGGCAGTGGCCTTGATGTAATACTCTTATCGTTCATACACAGTCGCACAAACCCCTGAGATCATCTGTAAAGATACGACACGATACATTAGACACTTCACTTCACACCATTCCCCCATTATCACACAGTAACATATTAATACAGCAACACAGTCTATCAGAACACACATAGATCCTTGTTGTCCTTACCGATATCTGCCTCCACAGCCCGATACATAATACCCTTGACATGGACATCTCCTATCGCTTCCTGTTAGACAGAGAGAGGCAGAGAGAGAGAGAGAGAGAGAGGCAGAGAGAGAGAGAGAGAGAGAGAGAGAGAGAGAGAGAGAGAGAGAGAGAGAGGAGGAGACATTACAATGGCTGCAATTTGTGACAGGAAATTCCTTTTTTCTTTTGACAATATATCATGTTACAAACAACCTTCCATGTGTGAGAAAGAGTACAGAACGATAAATACAATTCCTGTTCCTCCATATCAAATGTATTTGGAAAACTTAGTACACTTTGTACACTATGTACTTTTACAAAGAAAGTTTACTAAGTGTGCTAACACAGTGCGCTAACCCCTGGGCATGTCAGGTGCCGGGTGTAGCTGGGGCAATTGAGTCAGGCACAGGACAGCAGAGATGAACAACACAACGTAGTTTACTCAATAGAAATAACAAAGTACCAAGCAATACCAAGCCCACCAACATATGGACTGACAATCACAGGAACAATACCAAGCCCACCAACATATGGACTGACAATCACAGGAACAATACCAAGCCCACCAACATATGGACTGACAATCACAGGAACAATACCAAGCCCACCAACATATGGACTGACAATCACAGGAACAATACCAAGCCCACCAACATATGGACTGACAATCACAGGAACAATACCAAGCCCACCAACATATGGACTGACAATCACAGGAACAATACCAAGCCCACCAACATATGGACTGACAATCACAGGAACAATACCAAGCCCACCAACATATGGACTGACAATCACAGGAACAATACCAAGCCCACCAACATATGGACTGACAATCACAGGAACAATACCAAGCCCACCAACATATGGACTGACAATCACAGGAACAATACCAAGCCCACCAACATATGGACTGACAATCACAGGAACAATCACGCACACAAACATGGGGAAAACAGAGGGTTAAATAATGAACATGTAATTGGGGAATTGAAACCAGGTGTGTATAAAACAAAGACAAAACAAATGGAACATGAAAAGTGGATCGGCGACGGCTAGAAGGCCGGTGACGTCGACCGACGAACGAACAAGGAGAGGGATCGACTTTGGCGGAAGTCGTGAGAGGGCACCTGTTCACCGGACGTGCTACCTTATCCCGGACCTGCTGTTTCCAACTCTCTCTCTACTGCACCTGCTGTTTCCGACTCTCTCTCTACTGCACCTGCTGTTTCCAACTCTCTCTCTACCGCACCTGCTGTTTCCGACTCTCTCTCTACCGCACCTGCTGTTTCCGACTCTCTCTCTACCGCACCTGCTGTTTCCGACTCTCTCTCTACCGCACCTGCTGTTTCCGACTCTCTCTCTACCGCACCTGCTGTTTCCGACTCTCTCTCTACCGCACCTGCTGTTTCCAACTCTCTCTCTACCGCACCTGCTGTTTCCGACTCTCTCTCTACCGCACCTGCTGTTTCTAACTCTCTCTCTACCGCACCTGCTGTTTCTAACTCTCTCTCTACCGCACCTGCTGTTTCCAACTCTCTCTCTACCGCACCTGCTGTTTCCAACTCTCTCTCTACCGCACCTGCTGTTTCTAACTCTCTCTCTACCGCACCTGCTGTTTCTAACTCTCTCTCTACCGCACCTGCTGTTTCTAACTCTCTCTCTACCGCACCTGCTGTTTCTAACTCTCTCTCTACTGCACCTGCTGTCTCTAACTCTGAATGCTCGGCTATGAAAAGCCAACATACATTTACTCCTGATGTGCTGACCTGTTGCACCCTCTACAACCACTGTGATTATTATCATTTGACCCTGCTGGTCATCTTGGCCATGTTCTGTTATAATCTGCACCCGGCACAGCCAAAAGAGGACTGGCCACCCCTCAGAGCCTTGTTCCTCTCTAGGTTTCTTCCTAGGTTCTTGCCTTTCTAGGGAGTTTTTCCTAGCCACCGTGCTTCTACATCTGCATTGCTTGCTGTTTGGGGTTTTAGGCTGGGTTTCTGTATAGCACTTTGTGACATCGGCTGATGTGAAATTTGATTGATTGATTGTTACCTTGGAAAACTACAAAACTAAAGACAAAGACACAAAAAAAAGTTACAAAAACAAAAACAAGAATAGGATTTCATGTGAAATGCCCCACACAGTTTCTTGGGCATTAACAAACAGCCTTAATGTGACTGGTGCTTTACTAAATACTAATGAAAGCCTGTTGCATCTTGAAGGTTGGTCGTGTCTACATAGATGAAACTACAAGTTCACACCAACATCTCCTGAATGGTCCTGTGTGTGTGTGTGTGTCTGTGTGTGTGTGTGTGTGTGTGTGTGTGTGTGTGTGTGTGTGTGTGTGTGTGTGTGTGTGTGTGTGTGTGTGTGTGTGTGTGTGTGTGTGTGTGTGTGTGTGTGTGTGTGTGTGTGTGTGTGTGTGTGTGTGTGTGTGTCTTGCCTTGTGCTTCATGATTTAACTAATGCAAGTTTCACACTGACGGAGACAGGCAGAGTTAATGGACAGCCCCACTGGGATGAAGGAGCCCTCTGAACAATGACTCATGGAAAGGCAAGACAGAGAAAGGGAGAGGAGGGGGGAGAGGAGGGAGGAGGGAAGGGAAGGGGGTAAGGAAGGGAGTGAAATTTGAGAAGTTGTCTATTCTAGCTTGATATATTGTGAAGTGAGTGAGTGAGCGGGCATGAAGCCAGGTTTTCATCATGATGACACTGATCTGTCACAGACACTGCAGAATGAAACTAAGCAGGTACCAGTCCTCCCTGACAAGCCCATCAGAGGAACAAAGACAACACAGCCCTGATTTCACTCCTGTCTCCTTCTGAAGAGGCAGGCAGGCAGAGCCACCAGAGACCAGACAGCTGCCTCTTCTAAAACTAGACTGCCATTTTCAAAAGTCTAAATTAAGCCTCTACTCTGTCACAAAGCACACTAAAATAACTACAGCGTCACAACCGATGGTCACAACAAGGTTTCACTATTAATACATAGAACTGCCACGTTACTGGAATCCACTTTGTCATAGAGAAGAGCATTATGATGTTGGCCTTCTGGTCTGGCTACGGTTCCTGAGAGAGGTCGTGTTCATTAGGGCACACTGTAGCAAAATGTTTAAAAACTTTGTTTCAGATAGTACCTGTTAATCTCTTTCTGACTGTTTTCGTCTATGTTGTGCCTAATGAACACAACCAAGGTGTCTTTGGAAGACCACTGTTATGGTCTCGTTACCTTGACGTCTTTGTAGAGGTGGACGGGTTCGTAGTCGATGTTGTGCTTCATGAAGTAGTCATTAACAGAGCACAGAAGGTTCATCTCTGGGAGGGAGAAGATGTCCATGAACTGTTTCATAGTGTGGCCATGGGAACTCTGGAGGAGAGAGAGAGAGAGACATATGAAAGATAGAAGACATTAGTAAAGTGAGGTGTTACTAGGCTATGCAATATCATGTCAGCAAAACTGAAGACAACGCGAGGCCGTGTCTATCTGTCACCAGAAGTAGATGGAATAGCTATCTAGTGAGGTTTAGTTCCGTGTTCTTCGATTACCCATGGTTGGGCTCTACAGGGTAGAAACGTGACACGACAGTATCATGTGTCTGACTGTAGGGGTGAAAAACTGTTTATGACTGGGGGGTGACTTGGCATGCAGAGTGGCCTTGCTGCTAAATGTAAATGGGGTCAGTTTATCACGGTAACTGAAAGTGATCTGCATATAGTGACTGTGGAGGCTGGAGGAGATAATATGGGCCCTACCTTGCCATAGAAGTCACTCATATTCTCCAGAGGGACATGGCAGCCATCGTACATGGCAATCACCTCCTTGTCTGGTACCGGGTGAAGACCCCTACAGGGGACAAGAGAACACACAGGTTTGTACTGCCGCACTGTACCAATCTCTTTTTTCTAAACCAGGAAATACTGGTAATGATTAACATTAACTGCATATCAGGCCTATAAAGTAAACACTGTAAATCTACTGTATAACTACACTGTAAATCTACTGTATAGTTACACTGTAAATCTACTGAATAGTTACACTGTAAATCTACTGTATAGTTACACTGTAAATCTACTGTATAATTACACTGTAAATCTACTGTATAATTACACTGTAAATCTACTGTATAGTTACACTGTAAATATACTGAATAGATACACTGCAAATCTACTGTATAATTACACTGTACATCTACTGTATAGTTACACTGTACATCTACTGTACAGTTACACTGTAAATCTACTGTACAGTTACACTGTAAATCTACTGAATAGTTACACTGCAAATATACTGAATAGTTACACTGTACATCTACTGTATAATTACACTGTAAATCTACTGTATAATTACACTGTAAATCTACTGTATAGTTACACTGTAAATATACTGAATAGTTACACTGTAAATCTACTGTATAGTTACACTGTAAATCTACTGAATAGTTACACTGTAAATCTACTGTATAGTTACACTGTAAATCTACTGAATAGTTACACTGTAAATCTACTGTATAGTTACACTGTAAATCTACTGTATAATTACACTGTAAATCTACTGTATAATTACACTGTAAATCTACTGTATAGTTACACTGTAAATATACTGAATAGATACACTGTAAATCTACTGTATAATTACACTGTACATCTACTGTATAGTTACACTGTACATCTACTGTACAGTTACACTGTAAATCTACTGTACAGTTACACTGTAAATCTACTGAATAGTTACACTGCAAATATACTGAATAGTTACACTGTACATCTACTGTATAGTTAAACTGTAAATCTACTGAATAGTTACACTGTAAATCTACTGTATAGTTACACTGTAAATCTACTGAATAGTTACACTGTAAATCTACTGTATAATTACACTTTAAATCTACTGTCCATCAACTGTATAGTTACACTGTAAATCTACTGTATAGTTACACTGTAAATCTACTGTATAGTTACACTGTAAATCTACTGAATAGATACACTAAATCTACTGTATAATTACACTGTACATCTACTGTATAGTTACACTGTACATCTACTGTATAGTTACACTGTAAATCTACTGTATAGTTACACTGTACATCTACTGAATAGTTACACTGTAAATCAACTGTATAGTTACACTGTAAATCTACTGAATAGTTACACTGTAAATCAACTGTATAGTTACACTGTAAATCTACTGAATAGTTACACTGTAAATCTACTGAATAGTTACACAGATAAACATGACAGTATAGTTACACAGATAAACATGACAGTATAGTTACACAGATATACATGACAGTATAGTTACACAGATAAACATGACAGTATAGTTACACAGATAAACATGACAGTATAGTTACACAGATAAACATGACAGTATAGTTACACAGATAAACATGACAGTATAGTTACACAGATAAACATGACAGTATAGTTACACAGATAAACATGACAGTATAGTTACACAGATAAACATGACAGTATAGTTACACAGATAAACATGACAATATAGTTACACAGATAAACATGACAGTATAGTTACACAGATAAACATGACAGTATAGTTACACAGATAAACATGACAGTAAAGTTACATAGATAAACATGACAGTATAGTTACACAGATATACATGACAGTATAGTTACATAGATAAACATGACAGAATAGTTACATAGATAAACATGACAGTATAGTTACATAGATAAACATGACAGTATAGTTACACAGATAAACATGACAGTATAGTTACACAGATAAACATGACAGTATAGTTACACAGATAAACATGACAGTATAGTTACACAGATAAACATGACAGTATAATTACACAGATAAACATGACAGTATAGTTATACAGCCGTTTTAGTCTCAATATCAAATCATTTCTAGCTAACAATTAATTACCTTACTATGATTGTTTTTTTTTTTTATTGTCAAAAAGAAACAAAAATTGCTTCTTAGCAAAGAGCTATTTCTCAAGCAAGAGTGGGGAAGGGAAAACTAGTTGTTAAAACGAGCTGTTATTGGCAGAGAGGTTTGGAACTCTTTCTTATTGGTCTAACTAGGCAGGCCAAAACTCTATCCCACCAAAACAGGTCAATGTAAATTGTTGAGGAGACTTTTTCGTCCTCGACTTGACGCTCCGGTACCGCTTGCCCTGCGGTAGCAGAGAACAGTCTATAACTTGGGTGACTGGAGTCTCTGACAATGTCTTGTGCTTTCCTCTGACACCACCTATTATATAGGTCCTGGATGGCAGGAAGCTTGGCCCCAGTGATGTACTACTTCGCACCACCCTCTGTAGCGCCTTACGGTCAGATGCCGAGAAGTTCCCATACCAGGCGGTGATGCAACCGATCAGGATGCTCTCGATGGTGCAGCTGTAGAACCTTTTGAGGATCTGGGGACCCATTCCAAATCTTTTCAGTCTTCTGAGGGGGAAAAAGGTTTTGTCGTGCCCTCTTCACGACTGTCTTGGTGTGTTTGGACCATTCTAGTTTGTTGGTGATGTGGACACCAAGGAACTTGAAACTCTCGACCCGCTCCACTACAGCCCCGTCGATGAGAATGGGGGCCTGTTCGGCCCGCTTTTTCCTGTAGTCCACGATCAGCTCCTTTGTCTTGCTCACATTGATGGGGAGGTTAATCAATGTATTCATAGTAATACCTAGATTGCACATACCTGTATACGGTTCCCAGCTGTATGTAGTGAAAGGCATCGATCTTCATCAGTAAAGCCTTTTGGACATCATAACACATACCTGTATACGGTTCCCAGCTGTATGTAGTGAAAGGCATCGATCTTCATCAGTAAAGCCTTTTGGACATCATAACACATACCTGTATACGGT
The DNA here is from genome assembly GCA_030435695.1 of Brachymystax lenok tsinlingensis. NCBI lineage: Eukaryota > Metazoa > Chordata > Actinopteri > Salmoniformes > Salmonidae > Brachymystax > Brachymystax lenok. The sequence goes on from CM059818.1 coordinate 49,413,296, forward strand.
TCCCAGCTGTATGTAGTGAAAGGCATCGATCTTCATCAGTAAAGCCTTTTGGACATCATAACACATACCTGTATACGGTTCCCAGCTGTATGTAGTGAAAGGCATCGATCTTCATCAGTAAAGCCTTTTGGACATCATAGTGCAGTCCTCTGACAACAAAGTCAGGGATGTACTCGTACTCTCGCAAGCCCTCAGGGTACTAAAGGCAGAAGAAAATGAGATGTTATCACTAAAGCTTGGGAGAGGAACAGAAACAAGGATCTACGTTTATCATCATTTATTGGAGATGGACATGTAAAACTGTCTTAACGTAAGATACAGTTTTAAAACACTCGTTCAAATCTTCGTTCTTTGAACATAGACTTTGAGGGAAAGTCCAGTTATACTAATTCACAGGGGAACATCTTGAAAAGACTGAATATTAAACACTACTTTAACTCATTTTTCTCTAATGATTTTCTCACCACTATTAGAAGATCATTTGTCAACTTTAACAGGGTGACACTGTCAGTATAAATAGAATCTCTCTCTATTTGGAAACATATGGCGAGTGTTGAATCAAATGGGGGGGTTGTCAAGGTTACAAACAAAGACATGGCATGTGCTTTGTCAAGTCCAACAGAATGACATAATATAACAGTTTTCAGTTAATACGATTTGATTAATATGCATCTGGAGCAGAGTGGTCTTTTATGTGACAGTGAGTGCAGTCTTATCCCAGTGCTAGTAAGGCCTGCCAACGACCAAAGGATTTGGTTGTACTGCACAAACAGACCTGGGGCCGTATTCACAAAGCATCTTAGAAAAGGTCCTATGAATCACGTTAAAACATGTTTTAGGACAAAAAAAACTCTTAGAGTAGGTTTTAAGATGACACAGCTCAGACAAACTGAGCCAGGAGTCAAATCAACTCAGAAATGTTTCTCTCATCTGGTAATCACGACAGTTTGAGATACCGCAAAGGAAAGAGAGAGATGACGTTTATTTACATTGTTGCAAATCATGGGGAATACCAATCGCAATGAGACATTGCCAGCTGTGAACTCTATAACATGCTTCAGACAACCACAGTGAATGTGACTGTACATCAAATGTTGCTCCAAAGGGATAACTTTAAAGAACATGAGATAGGTTAATTAAATTATCAAAATAAAAAAATTATTATTTATTAGCCTAGTAGTTCTAAGTATTTAGGCATATCATGTGAAATGGGCCTTGTGAAATCATTTTCAAAAGCATTCATTGTGGCATTCAATGGCAAATTGGCATGCCAATGACCATAGGAGCTGTTTGTGCCATGATTTTTGTGATGTCAGACCATAGGAGTTTTGAGTGACAACGACCATAGGAGTTGGCTATTTTGTTTGTGTCTTCTTGCCAACTCCTATTGGCAAAACATGACAAAGAGATCTGGGAAAAAAAGACTATAAAAACAGACTCTGGTCCCAGATCAGTTTGTGCCGTCTTGCCAACTTCCTGCGGTCATTGTAATGCCAAACTTGCCCCCGGAAAGTAATTGCCAATACAACACAAACTTGGTATGAGAATTTCCATCTAAACGGACACATGAGCACCAACATGTGAATTTTATAGGAGCATGTCAAATTGGGTGTCAAATGAAAGATAAGAGTGTATATTTTTTAGAATTTTTTGAGATTTTTTTAAATTCCTTCAAGCATTTCCCATCCTAAAAATTTACAGTTACAGTGTGTTTACTGATATCAAGTTTGTTTATTAATTATTATGTGATTAAAACTCATAATTATTTTACCAAATCGATAGCAGATTTGCAAAAAAAAAAAAAAAAAAAGAATTACTGCAATTGAATTGGCTAAAATGGGATATCATAGTAGTCACAATCCACAGTTGGGTCACCTGCTACTGTCCTCCCTTCCACTGGCATACTGTTATGTTCAGCTCATAGTGTCTCCTGCTACTGTCCTACCTTCCACTGGCATACTGTTATGTTCAGCTCATAGTGTCTCCTGCTACTGTCCTCCCTTCCACTGGCATACTGTTATGTTCAGCTCATAGTGTCTCCTGCTACTGTCCTCCCTTCCACTGGCATACTGTTATGTTCAGCTCATAGTGTTTCCCATGCTACTGTCCTCCCTTCCACTACCATACTGTTATGTTCAGCTCAGTGTCTCCTGCTACTGTCCTCCCTTCCACTGGCATACTGTTATGTTCAGCTCAGTGTCTCCTGTTACTGTCCTCCCTTCCACTGACATACTGTTATGTTCAGCTCATAGTGTCTCCTGCTACTGTCCTACCTTCCACTGGCATACTGTTATGTTCAGCTCATAGTGTCTCCTGCTACTGTCCTCCCTTCCACTGACATACTGTTATGTTCAGCTCATAGTGTCTCCTGCTACTGTCCTCCCTTCCACTGACATACTGTTATGTTCAGCTCATAACTGGTTTTTTTTCTCTTTCTGTCATCTGGTGGTCAAAGCAAGACTGAAAACAGTCTAGAAAACCTCTCCCTCTCCATGCCGTTCGCTCTCTCCAGTTAAAGGTCACCCCTCCCGACACCTACCATGAAACTTACCACCTACTCTCTTTCCATTTACTGTAACAAGCATCTTCACCCACTGAGCACCGGACATCCATTGATGTTGAAAAGTAGTTGAAATTTGTTCAGGCAGGCCTGGCCAGATAAAATCTAAACCAATCATAGAAATCTGTTTCATAAGTTTGAACAGCGCAGTACAGTAGAGTACAGTAGAGATTAGAGAACAGTAGAAGAAAAGTGCAGCACAGTAGAGGTCAGTAGAGTAGTGGCAATGATTTGTGTTGTCACCACATAGGGCTTGTGGCTGTTTAAATCCCTGCTGTTTTCTGCTGTTTCCATCGGCCCTGTGAACTCTGCTGGCTGTAATTGCGTGGAGTACCAGCGGTAGCCTAAATTTACAAATGATTTGCCACTGGTCTTACACAAAGCTAGAATGGCTATGTACACGGATGATTCCACACTGTACATGTCAGCACCCAAAGCCAGTGAACTCTCTGAACATCTAAACAAGGAGTTACAGCCAGTATCAGAATGGGTGATTCATAATAAACTGGTCTTAAATACATCTACAACTAAAAGCATTGTATTGGGTTCAAAACATTCTAAGACCTAAACCTCAACAGGAGTTGTGTGTAAATGATGTGACCATTGAGCCAGTCGAGGAAGCTAAACTCCTAGGTATAACATTGGATGGTCATTTATCATAGTCAAGTCATATTGACAAAGTTGTTGTGAAGATGGGAAGGGAATCTGTTATCTGTTATAAAAAATATGTTGTGTTTTTTACACAAAAATCAACTGCACTAGTTCTTCATGCTCTGGTCTTGTCTCAGTCTAATTACTGGCCGGTAATATGGCCAAGTGCAGGAAAGACTTAGCAAAGCTGCAGCACGCTTGCCCTTAACTGCAATTATGTTCATATATTTAACTGGGCAAGTCAGTTAAGAACAAATTCTTATTTACAATGATGGCCTAGGAACAGTGGGTTAACTGCCTTGTTCAGGGGCAGAACAACAGATTTTTACCTTGACAGCTCGGGGATTCGATCTAGCAACCTTTCGGATACTGTCCCAACGCTCTAACCACTAGGCTACCTGTCGCCCCACAGAGAACTAACATCAACAACATGCATGCAAGTCTTTCCTGGTTGAGGGTTGACAAGGGATGAAGTGCTTCTCTTCTAGTTTAGGCCTGTAGGTTCTCTCCAAGACTCATGGATAGAAAGTTTGCAGTGTAGCAGAAGGTCACCAGTCCACAATAATACAGTCCACACTCAAAGGCCATTACTAGAATGTGTTTAGTTTGGGAGTACAGGCTAGACCAATTATGTACCAAAGACATCTTAAATCATTCGTTTTTTTCTTCTGCCGTATGTAATATGCAGTAGGCTATTAGGCTATGTATTGTATAAATGGCACAATCATTAATTTAATTCAGTTACATTTTTGGAGGGCTTGACCTCATATATATATATATATATATAGGCCTATGAGTATGGGTGTTCTATATGCAACATAGGGCTGTGACTGTAATTGAATTACCATGTAACTGTCGGTTATGGATGAAGACGGCATGAAAATAAAATAACCCTCAAAACCGTTTAAAATAGGCCTACATTAATTATAGGATTTTATCAAATGTTTACTAACTTTATGCAGATAAACTATTCATGTAGATAAACATTACCTAATAGTGGTAGTTTTTACTAATGATGATAAGCAATTGTTTTGCTAACTCAATTTATTTAGCTAACTCAATTGCTTTTGCTAACTCAATTGCTTTTGCTAACTCAATTGCTTTTGCTAACTCAATTTCTTTTGCTAACTCAATTTCTTTTGCTAACTCAATTGCTTTTGCTAACTCAATTTATTTAGCTAACTCAATTGCTTTTGCTAACTCAATTGCTTTTGCTGACTCTGCCTATTACACTGTGAATATCTCCTCCTCTTTCCAACTGTCCTTTAATGCTCCAGCATCTAATCTGCTAGATGTACGGGGCTGTACAGCACGTCAGTAAAACAACAGCTTGATGGGTGGACTTTCTTTTATACAATGCATGTTTTCATTGCTTGCTAGTAAATAAATAAATTAAATCGGTCTTCCTTTTAAAAAAAAGGTTGGATGTGTCTGACTATTCGTTAATTATTCAACGGGCAGTCGACAAGGTTGTTCTGGCTCTGAGGCCTACAATGCCGCCCTCCTATACCTGCAAAGTGGAATAGTAGCTGAGGCTATACAGTGTTGGCCCACAATGTACTTTTATGAATGCCACTGTGGTAGCCTACAGTTTGTAAAACAGGCAATTTACTGTTCATTTACTTAAATCCATTTTTGTTAATGCATGCATTAACTACAGTCATTTACCATTCTCATTCTCAAAGTGAAAATGTTTGCAGAGTTCACAACCTGCTACACTTCTGAGAAACAAGGTTTGATTTATTTCATACCATCATTTACACGACCCATGTGAGCAATGAGCATGTGTCTGGTTTCTCTGTACCGTTAATATTGTCGGAGCACGTGCGCCTGAGCACGCATAGAAGTACCTGGCCTGCTTCTCGCAAATGTCACATTTCTGTCTGATTTCTGATTGTCTTAACTCACCACCACTAATAAGGTGTGCCTCTTGTCATTTCTTCTTTACCTCACACCGAATAGATCCATTCAAAATGCCAATTTCATCTTCATACTATACCATAGTTGCCCCCTCCATACTTTCCTTGTCAATTAATAATACTTTAGACTACTTTCAGAAAAGTCTAAGGTAGGGCTAGGTTTTTTAATACGTTTTAAGGAAAGGAGAAATATTTGCTAGTGTCTGACATATGCTGGTGACTTTGATTGACAGGCGCTTGTACGGGCGTGTGCATGAGTGAGTTCGCTGATTCTCTCTATAGGCCTACAATGTCCATTCAGAAAATGTCCGAAAGTAGCCTGTCTGGACTCCATCTCTTTAATAAGAATCAAACACTTCTGTTGTGATTTAATCTTGTAAAAGGCCTATTTTCAGTAGCTTAGGCTAAATGATTTATTTCATTAAGGTGTCCTGTCTTTGAATAACATGTACAAATGCCATCAAATGACCGCAGTAGCAGGGTTTGTGATGTTATGAGAATATTTGGGAAAAGTGGGAGAAAACCCATCGGACTTCGTTTGAATGATTTTGAGCGTCGAAATAGGATCTGTATTGATGGGTTCTGGGTTCTGACTCCTAAACTTTAAATGTAATTAATTATCAGGTATCCTATTGAAATATTGAGTGCCATAGTCTGATTTCTACACCAGAAGTTAATGGTTATCTGTCTCCCGACCCCTCCTGTAGCAGCCTCCAGTATTTATGCTGCAATAGTATGCTCCCTCTAATTCTCTCCCTCCCCTCCCGGAGGACCTGAGCCCTGGGACCGTGTCTCAGGAATACCTTGCCTGATGACTCCTTGCTGTCCCCAGTCCACATGGTCGTGCTGCTGCTCCAGTTTCAACTGTTCTGCCTGCGGCTATGGAACCCTGACCTGTTCACCAGACGTGCTACCTTGTCCCGGACCTGCTGTTTCCGACTCTCTCTCTACCGCACCTGCTGTCTCTAACTCTGAATGCTCGGCTATGAAAAGCCAACTGAGATTTACTCCTGAGGTGCTGACCTGTTGCACCCTCTACAACCACTGTGATTATTATGATTTGACCCTGCTGGTCATCTATAAACGTTTGAACATCTTGGCCATGTACTGTTATAATCTCCACCGGGCACAGCCAGAAGAGGACTGGCCACCCCTGAGAGCCTGGTTCCTCTCTAGGTTTCTAGGTTTTTAACAATCTGAGTCAAAGCATAATTCTGTTACTGTGGAATTTCCTGTATGACAATTACCATAAGAGTTGTCAGCACTAACAGATCTGGGATCAGGCTACTGTTCCTCTGTTGTGCCACTTCATCTCTGACACATTAAAGACACTCTGCTACAGATCTGATCTAGGACCAGGCTAGAGGAACATGACATTACCCTGTGCTCCTGGATGAGGATGTCCCTGGCGATGTTAAAGATAAGGGTGTGGAGGTGTCTGGAGTAGAAGGCCAGAGTGTAGTCATAGTCAAACCCATAGATCTCGATGTCACCCAGACTCATCTCGTTGTTGGCAAAGATGGTGTCGGGATTCACACTGTTCTTGGATATCACAGGGATCAGGGCTAGATTAGAAGGAAAAATAGGGTGGAAAAGAAGAATTCATGCATGTTTACATTGCTTCCTCAAGCTTTCTTGATGTGTTGTGTCAATGTTGGTAAAACCCTATTGCCCCTCTGCAAATTAATACAGGCCTCTGTCATGCCCTTGTTGATTAGTGACATTAATTATGATGCATCCGTGACCTTTGAATTAACTTGTCAATAATATCATATAGGTTTCTAGCTAAAGGCGTCTGCATATTTATTTATTTGTTATATATTTTTTTATTTTAGGTCGGCATATAAGGCCTATGTGTATTGTGTAGAACAACTGCCACTAGGGGGACCCCTGGCCCCTTGCTTTGATATGTTACACGATGGGTCCATTTCCAGAGACAACAAGATGGAGAGAGAGTAGGTTATCACTGTGCAAAACAACATGCCAGTGTCACAGTCTATGTCGATTCAGTCAGTGTCAACAACAGCTTCACAGTGTGACACTGAGAGTCCTGGTCACTCACCATCAGGTGACATGTCCAGTGTCTCCCAACTGGTACAATAATAAGTACATGTTACAATAACTACAATAATCCTTCTACAATAACTGGTACAATAACAGTGCCCCCTCCTCACAGACTCTTTACACCACTGCTACTCTCTGTTGTCATCTATGCATAATAACTCTACCTACATGTACATACTACCTCAACCTGTTCCCCGCACATTGACTCTGTATCAGTACCCCCTTGTATTAGGTCTCGCTATTGTTATTTCACTGCTGCTGTTTAATTACTTGTTACTTTTATCTCTTATTATTATTAATAATATTATTATTATGTGTATTTTTTTTAAACTGCATTGTTGGTTAAGTGCTTGTAAGTAAGCATTTCACTGTCTACACCTGTTGTATTCGGCGCATGTGACTAATACAATTTGAATTGAAGTACTTGTTACAATAACTACAATAATCATTCTACAATAACTGGTACAATAATAAGTATTTGTTATTAACATGCCACCGCTGGTACAGTGAGTGACAAGTTACAACAAGCTTCTTTCAAAGGAATACAAATAATTAGGGATTGGACATTATTGTTTAACATCCTCAACCATCAATGGATTCAACAAATGCATGTCCTACCTTCGGTCTGTTTTTTGGTTTCGTTGTAAATAGACCACAACCAGTTGGTCATGTCTTGGCCATTTGCAGAAGTGGTACACATAGTAGCTTCCTTCGCATAGTTTTTGGCACAGGGTTGTTCCGCCAACACTTGGCCGATGAACCTACTGCGGGACACCGCATTGAAATTCCGCACCCATAACCGAGCCTTCTGCCACGGCGTTCGGTTTCCGAAGTACCGTGCTATGTCGTGCTGCGCGTGGAAGGCATTGTAGTAATTGAAAAACTTCTGCATAGAATCCTTATTCTTTAACAGACTCGAAAATGACAGTGACAAGGGCGTCATGGTCATGGATATCGTCCCCTTTCGGGTTGTAGGTAGCCTCTATCTACGTCGTGGGACTTTGCATGCGGCTACAGCGCTGTTATGTATTTAATACAGAAACAGAATCCGCTAGTATTCTGCCAGCAGCACAAACGATGGCGTCACTGTTGTATGGTAATGAAAACGTTCAAAATAAAAGCCAATATGTGGAGTTTTGGAGGAAAATGCTTAGTTTTGGAGGAAAATGCTTAGTAGGGTCTCTACTAACCAAATATGTGGAGTTTTGGAGGGTGTGTCCTACATACCCATACCTAGCAGCACTTCGATCTCTGCCGCCCGTATAGTGCCCAATGCAATATAGTGTAATAGACTGTACATGGGCATACCCGCAGAAAGTAGGGTGCTTTTATCTGAATAAAAACATATATTAATAAAAAATAGTCCTTTATTAGCAGACCATTATAGACGTCTGTAGCGTGGGCAAAAAAATTGTTTTCAGCATCTCAGCTTTAGCAAAAAAAGGTAGTTGTATAATTAACAGTATCTTGCATGGTTCAATAGTTGGAATTGTAAGAGTTGTTGCCCTGGCCCTTTCTGCTATCATCATTGTAATGGAATCCAGAAAGAGCAAAACCCTGTCCTCAAACGTTTACATCCAAATGTGCAAAGTTAGGGGCGAAACGTCAACATCAAACTACTTCCAGCGACTATGTACATGGGATACCTATTGGCTTGTAAAGAGAAAACGTTTCTGTCTCAGCTAAGGTGGGGTGGGAAATATTCAGTAGGGACTCTACTAACCAGGGGGGGCTGTGTCACGTTGGGTGCTATAGAGGGGGCAGAGTGAAAAGCCAGCAGCATAATATAGTTCGTTTTGGAAGGGGGCTGTGTTGCACAGGCTGATGCTGGCTTTTCACTCTGCCCCCCTATATAGCACCCAATTGCGACACAGGGCCCCCTCCAAAACTAACCACTGAGTATTTCCCGCCCCCACGTTAGCTGAGACAGGTAGAGTAGAACAGTTTTCTCACTACAAGCCAATAAGTATCCCATATACCGTATATTGCGTTGGAAGGGGTGGAGTAAGGAGGCCACAGTACTCTGTATTAAACCTGTTGCCCAGCACAAGAGACTCATTTAAAGTTTAGCAGACTCCATTGAGTAATTCCAATAACACATATTAGTATTTTATTAAAAGTGTATTTCTTTAAATATAGCCTACACAATAGCTTTCAACATACCAGTATTTGTGTCAACTTTCAACAGAAACGCTAAATAATGCAATATATTTTTGTTATTATTATTATTTGTATTTTTGTATATATTTTTTTTACTTATGAAGGTTGGGTCACCATTGAGATCAGGGTCTCATTTGCAAGGGAGCCCCGTGAACATGAACATACAATAAATAATATCAATATATAGTCAGAGACTCACAGACAACAGAACAATAGAAAATGCAGTGATGTGTACGAAAATTGTCCCCAGTGATAAAACGCAATACTGAATGATAGACTGAATGGAAAGGTTTTAGAGCAGAGGATGCCTCATGCATGTAGATTGTGTAAGGGATAATCAACGAGGGGCGTTCCATGGATAATAATTAACTATGTGGAAAGTGTGTTCAACGAAACGCTAGCGGAGTGGAACTCACCTTCCACTGAGTTGCAGTATTTTCCCAGAGAGCCCCGAGTTGTCTCTTTTATACCAACACTATAATTTAAATGTGTATAAAAAAAAATGCAGGTAGAACTGTGTTAAACATCCACTGAAGTAGGTAGAAAGTTTACTAGGGTGTTCATAAAGAGAGCACACAAAGTGGCTCTTGACGTTCATCAATGCAGAGCGTCTGTTCAAGAGTTTTTCACTCTTGAGTGCACACTGGACGCTCTGGTCGAGGAGGAGGGTTGATCCGAGCGTTCTGACCCCACAACTGCAGTCAAGCACCCAAAACTAACTGGCTAAAGTTGGATAACTTGCTAGCTACTTCCAGACACAAATGAGAGAACACCCCACTGACCATTTTACTCTCCCTAGCAGAGCTGGTTAGGCTGTTTTCCTGTTATCCAGAGCGTTGGTGACTGTAACTGTGCTGCTGGCAACAATTTAATAACGTTGTTTTGCCGCCAACATTTACTGACACCGGTCATATTCAACGGGTGTTGCGCGTTGGTAAATTCATCAGTTATTCTGCAGTTATTCATCAGTTATTTTGATTGTAATTACCTCGCCACCATGGCCTATTTGTTGCCCTACCTCCCGTATCTTACCTCATTTGCACTCACTGTATATAGACTTATTATTTATTTTATTTTATTTCATTCTTTTCATTTTTCATCTGTATTATTGGCTGTATGTCTGTGTATTCCATGCACTAGCGGGGGGGCAGTGCCCCTGTGACAACAATTTTAGACCCCCTTGTGGCCCCCCTAAATGTGGAGTATGAAATGATTTTTGCATAACACATTTTTGCTATCATTCTTTTTTTACATCCGTTATTAGACAGTGGCAACGCGGAACACTAATTAAACCCACACATTTACTAGAGGGACATGGTCTTTTGCCTGCTAATGCTTGCCATGCAGTGAAGAAAACGATATGACAACAATAACGTCTAATGTAACTGGCCCCTCTAACAGTACAACTGGCCCCAGCTTTACCCCCCCAATTGAAATGGTCTAGAACCGACACTGATTCCATGTGTAATTCTTTGTTGTTGTATGTATCAAACTGCTGTGCTTTATCTTGGCCAGGTCGCAGTTGTAAATGAGAACTTGTTTTGAACTAGACTACCTGGTTAAATAAAGGTAAAATAAAAATAAATACATAAATTCTGCACTCAGACAAGAGTGCTCTGAAATCGGAGTAGACAGCCAGAGGGAACGCACCCATACATAGCTACGGTAGTTGCCTTGGTAACCAAACAAACAGACTTGCTAGTTTAACTAATCAAACCATCAGTCCCAGCACAGACAGAACAATGACAGTTTAGTTAAGCAAATCTTTGGTCCTAGCTTGCTATTATGAAAGTCGAATTCAACAATGACAAAAATGTTTTCAACTCAACTTTTGCTTTCAAAAGCAGCTCAAACGTAGAACACGTAAGAATTAACTATAGCCATTGAATTATACCTTGCTGAGATACCTTGTGCAGGAATTATAAACTGGGTGGCTCGAGCCCTGAATGCTGATTGGCTGACAGCCGTGGTATATCAGAGGTATGACAGACAAAACATTAATTTTTACTGCTCTAGTTACGTTGGTAACCAGTTTATAATAGCAATAAGGCACCGCGGGGGTTTGTGATATATGGCCAATATACCACCGCTAAGGGCTGTATCCAAGCACTCCGCGATGCGTCGTGCATAACAACAGCCCTTAGCCGTGGTATATTGGCCATATACCACACCCCCTTGTGCATTATGGCTTAAATAATGCAATCTCTACAATGCCCTTCAAGCCTACCAGAAATGAGTATTCAACAATGCCATGGTATAATTAAGTGATAATGCCTGAGAAGCTGGTGTTTGGAAGATATATTGGCACGGTTGTTGTTTGGCCGGAGACAAAGTCGAGGGCCGGTAAGCCGTGCCAATACAGTATAACCTCCAAACACCGGCTTCCAGGGCATTACCACTTTTATACAACGGGTTACCAACATATTCAAATAATGATTGCCATATTTTCATTAATGTTGTTTTGATTAATTTATTCATACAACGTCATCCTTCTACAAGATATAGTCCCGACACAAATCTAAGGTTGCTATCCAAGCCGGGGATTGCAACCTTAGCATTCAGGATTAGACACACCCGTTGTATAAATTACCATAATCAAGTACTGGGAGTCAGAGAGAACAGTCTTCCTTCTACTTTCCAAAGTGAAGCAGGATTTATTTCTATAAAAGAAACCAATCTTAATTTGCAACTTTTTTTTTCAGTTTTTCAAAGTGTGTTTTTAAAAGACAGCTTAACTTCAATCCAAATACCCAAGTACTTATAATGGAGAACTTTATCAATTTGGGCTCCCTTGGATGTGCAAATATGCAGGTCCTCAGGATAAAAATTATGAGACCTAGAGTACAACATAAACTTGATTTTATTAGCATTTAGCACTAGTTTAAGATCAGTAAGCGATATTAAAAATAAAATACATACAATTATTCAGAGGTTGTTGCAATGCTGTAGAAAACTGGTGTAGTGCACTAGAGTGCAAAATAAAATATAGATTCCCAAAGTTTAGCATGTCTTTGCAGGGGGACTCTTATTTAAATAAGTACAAATCTGTGATCGTGCTGCATAACATCCTGCTGCTAGGAGAACGGTAATGCATGACTTCCACTCTGCCTGTCAACCAATGACTTGTTATATAAATGTCAACAGTAAAAATGACAGAGCCTATCAGTAAGAGGTTCATTATCTGTTCATGTTGAAGCCAAAGATAGTACAGTAGTTTTCAACTCCCTGTTGAAAGACTGCTACTCTGGTAACACTTTAGCTATTAGTTAATAGCTATCAGTTAACTGTAGTAGTATTACACGCACACACACACACACAGACCCACAGCACGTGTGCGCCATTGCTGCTACCACTTTGAACCTTCGCCAAACTTCTTATTCTTTGATGTGCTTGCTGAAGGCAAAGAAGCGCAACTCTAGATTTCTTACATACTCTTATTAATATGAATTTATTTATTTAGCCTGCGTGAGAGCAAAATTACAATATTGTTATAATACTGTTTATGCATCGAATAGCTTTGATGAGTACTTTCTCATCAAATGTCTGTGTGAACCCGAGAGGAGCCTAAAAACCTACAGCTGCCATTCCATAGATAAGATGTGGTTGGTGTAACCGAGATAGAGATAGTCTGGAAGAGTTTAGAACAATCCCTTATTGTTCTAATCATCCTGGTATCTGGGAAACTAAGCCGGGGTCAGGTTAAAACGGTACCGGGTTTAGATGACTACCGGGTGAACCCAGGATGGCTTGTGGTGCCCCCCCCCCCATCAACATGGGAGGGGTGGAACCAGGCCTGGCAAAGCATTTTTAGGTCTATATAATATCTCCGTTTTTTCATTATCAGCTCGGTCCAACAGTCAAGAGTGTTGGATTGACTAGTCTCATTATTTCAATAATTAATCGATATTAAATAAAGATGATTGTTTGAAGATGGTTGTCCAAGTCTCTCTCAGTCTGAATTTCCATGACACCTGCTCTAGAGCTTAACACCTGCTCTAGAGCTTATCACCTGCTCTAGAGTTTAACACCTGCTCTAGAGCTTATCACCTGCTCTAGAGTTTAACACCTGCTCTAGAGCTTATTGCCTGCTCTAGAGCTTAACACCTGCTCTAGAGCTTAACACCTGCTCTAGAGCTTAATACCTGCTCTAGAGCTTATCACCTGCTCTAGAGCTTAACACTTGCTCAAGAGCTTATCACCTGCTCTAGAGCTTAATAAACGATTTAAGCTATGAACACAAAGCCATGTACAGCCTGCCCAAACTTAGATTGTTTGAGAAAATATTTTTCATAGAATTTATACTTTTTTTGTAGCACGAAAATATTTAAATGAGCTCCCAATGCATTTCAATGGAAATAAAAGTGCCATAAAAGTGCCACTGTGCGCATTTGACCCTGCTGGTCACCTAGGAACGTTTGAACATCTTGAAGAACAATCTGGCCTTAAATTGCCATTTACTATTATAATCTCCACCTGGCACAGCCAGAAGAGGACTGGCCACCCCTCAGAGCCTGGTTCCTCGCTAGGTTTCCTCCTAGGTTCCTGTCTTTCTAGGTAGTTTTTCCTAACCACCGTGCTTCTACATCTGCATTGCTTGCTGTTTGGGGTTTTAGGCTGGGTTTCTGTATAGCACTTTGTGACATCTGCTGATGTAAAAAGGGCTTTATATATACATTTGATTGATTGATTGTAAGCTATGCGTGGAAGCCAGGAAATGCTAAATGTGTTTATGTTAACTAACGGTCAATTACCTTGAGACTAGCAGTTTTTGCTTGACAATCACCGGCTGACAACATTTCATGACCACCACAGCTCTAGTTTGGCCCCATGATCCTTAGTGATGTGGACACGGAAGAACTTGAAGCTCTCGACCTGCTTCACTACAACCCTGTCGATGTGAATGGGGGCGTGCTCAGCCCTCTGTTTCCTGTAGTTCACAATCTTCTTTGTCTTACTGACATTGAGGGAGAGGTTGTTGTCCTGGCACCCGACTGCCAGGTCTCTGACCTCCTCCCTATAGCTGTCTCATCGTTGTTGGTGATCAGGCCTACCACCGTCGTGTCGTCAGCAAACTTAATGATGGTGTTGGAGTCGTGCTTGGCCACTCAGTTTGGGTGAACAGGAAGTACAGGAGAGGACTAAGTACGCACACTTGAGGGGCCCCCGTGTTGAGGGCCAGTGTGGCTGATGTGTTGTTGCTTACCCTCAGCACCTGGAGGCTGCCCATCAGAAAGTCCAGGATCCAGTTACAGAGGGAGGTGTTCAGTCCCAGGGATCTTAGCTTAATGATGAGCTTTGATGGCACTATGGTGTAGTCTATGCTGAGCTGTGATCAATGAACAGCATTCTCAAGTAGGTGTTCCCTTTGTCCAAGTGGGAAAGGTCAGTGTGGAGTGAGATTGCGTCATCTGAGGATCTGTTGGGGTGGTATGCAAATTGGAGTGGGTCCAGCGTGTCTGGGATGATGATGTGAGCAGCGTGTCTGGTGTTGATGTGAGCCATGACCAGTCTTTAAAAGCATTTCATAGCTACAGGTGTGAGGTTAATGATCGCTATTCTGATGTCCAGAAGTTATTTTCGGTCATAGGAAACGATGGCGAAAACATTATGTAAAAAAAAAAAGGTCAAGATCAGCACAACAAAAAAAACACAAAATAGAATAATTGGCCAGGAGCCCACTATACATGCAACACAATTTTAAGCACACTACATTTTAAGCACACTACATTTTAAGCACACTACCTTTTAAGCACACTACATGTACTTCTCTAGTTATTATAATTTTTATTTTGAAAGTTATTCCTCCTACACCGATTAAGCTAGAAAAATCATTTCAACGTTAAAACGTGCAGATCGGTGTGGAATAGTGTGCTTGTATACTTTTATATACAGTGCCCCATTACTTTTTCCACATTTTGTTACTTTACAGTCTTATTCTAAAATGGATTAAAAAAATCCTCAGCAATCTACACACAATACCCCATATTGACAAAGCGAAAAACAGGTTTTCGACATTTTTGCAAATGTATTACAAATAAAAAACAGAAATACCTTACTTTCATAAGTATTCAGACCCTTTGCTATGAGACTCGAAAATGAGCTTGGGTGCATCCTGTTTTCATTGGTCATCCTTGAGATGTTTCTACAACTTGATAGGAGTCCACCTGTGGTATATTCAATTGATTGGACATGATTTGGAAAGGCAAACGCCTGTCTTTTTAAGGTGCCACAGTTGACAGTGCGTGTCAGAGCAAAAACCAAGCCGTGAGGGCGAAGGAATTGTCCGTTGAGCTCCGATATAGGATTGTGTCTGGCACAGATCTGTGGAAGGGTACCAAAACATTTCTGCAGCATTGAAGGTCCCCAAGAAGAGCTGTATATCTTAACACCAGAGCTGTATATCTTAACACCAGAGCCATGTACTGTATCTAAATACACGACTCTGGGAGGGACATCACTTTTCAAAGTAAGGTGGCCCTGTTGCCTTTATTGACAGACAGTTAAGGCTGCCAGTTGCCACAGATCCGCATACAATATGATCGTTTTAATTACATATCCAGCTCATGTTCTTCAGAGTAGCCTACAGATGTTCCATGATCACTACAATGACTCCTGACTTCCACCTTGTGGTTGGCTGTTGAACATACACTAACAGTCTGTGTACTGAAGAAATCATTACAATCATATTACATATTTCAGGTTAGCCTAATAACCTACATCCTGCTCAATGTTGTAAACATGATCGTATATGTCTGTTCCTGATTGTGCATATTCATAGACTTAATACAAAGAGGGTCTATATATATTCTGAAACCTCTCTGCTTATAAGGAAGTCTAGATTTTGCTCGCCTAAAGTAGAGTATCTTATGATAAACTGTAGACCACACTATTTGCCAAGAGAATTTTCATCTATACTTTTCGTGGCTGTTTATTTACCACCACCGACGGACGCTGGCACTAAGACCGTACTCAGTTAGCTGTATAAGGAAATAAGCAAACAGGAAACCGCTCACCCAGAGGCGGTGCTCCTAGTGGTCGGAGACTTTAATGCAGGGAAACTTAAATCAGTTTTAGCTAATTTCTATCAACATGTTCAATGCGCAACCAGAGGGATCACCTGTACTCCACACACAGAGACGCATACAAAGCTCTCCCTTGCCCTCCATTTGGTAAATCTGACCACAATTCTATCCTCCTGATTCCTGCTTACAAGCAAAAATTAAAGCAGGAGGCACTATTGACTCGGTCTATAAAAAAAGTGGTCAGATGAAGCAGATGCTAAACTACAGGACTGTTTTGCTATCACAGAATGGAACGCTCCGGGATTCTTCCGATGGCAATGAGGAGTACACCACATAAGTCACTGGCTTTATCAATATGTGCATCGAGGACGTCGTCCCCACAGTGACTGTACGTACATACCCCAACCAGAAGCCACGGACTACAGGCAACATTCGCACTGAGCTAAAGGCTAGAGCTGCCGCTTTCAAAGTGCGGGACTCTCACCCGGAAGCTTATAAGAAATCCTGCTATGCCCTCCGACGAACCATCAAACAGGCAAAGCGTCAATACAGGACTAAGATCGAATCACACTATACTGGCTCCGATGCTCGGCAGATGTGGCAGGGCATGCAAACTATTACAGACTACAAGGGGAAGCACAGCCGCGAGCTGCCCAGTGACACGAGCCTACCAGACGAGCTAAATCACTTCTATGCTCACTTCGAGGTAAGCAACACTGAGGCATGCATGAGAGCATCAGCTGTTCCAGACGACTGTGTGATCACGCTCTCCGTAGCCGATTTGAGTAAGACCTTTAAACAGGCCAAAATTCCCAAGGACGCGGGGCCACGCGGATTACCAGGACGTGTGCTCCGAGCATGTGCTGACCAACTGTCAGGTGTCTTCGCTGACATTTTCAACATGTCCCTGATTGAGTCTGTAATACCAACATGTTTCAAGCAGACCACCATAGTCCCTGTGCCCAAGAACACTAAGGCAACCTGCCTAAATGACTACAGACCCGTAGCACTCACGTCCGTAGCCATGAAGAGCTTTGAAAGGCTGGTAATGGCTCACATCAACACCATTATCCCAGAAACCATAGACCCACTCCAATTTGCGTACCGACCAAACAGATCCACAGATGATGCAATCTCTATTGCACTCCACACTGCCCTTTCCCACCTGGACAAAAGGAACACCTACGTGAGAATGCTATTCATTGACTACAGCTCAGTGTTCAACACCATAGTACCCTCAAAGCTCATCACTAAGCTAAGGATCCTGGGACGAAACATGCATCTGGATCCTGGACTTCCTGACGGCCGCCCCCAGGTGGTGAGGGTAGGTAGCAACACATCTGCCACGCTGATCCTCAACACTGGAGCCCATCAGGGCTGCGTGCTGTTCACCCATGACTGCGTGGCCAGGTACGACTCCTACACCATCATTAAGTTTGCAGACGACACAACATTGGTAGGCCTGATCACCGACAACGACGAGACAGCCTATAGGGAGGAGGTCAGAGACCTGGCCGGTGATGCCAGATGATTGTGGACTACAGGAAAAGGAGGACCGAGTACGCCCCCATTCTCATCGACGGGGCTGTAGTGGAGCAGGTTGAGAGCTTCAAGTTCCTTGGTGTCCACCTCACCAACAAACTAGAATGGTCCAAACACACCAAGACAGTCGTAAAGAGGGCACGACAAAGCCTATTCCTCCTCAGGAAACTAAAAAGATTTGGCATGGGTCCTCAGATCCTCAAAAAGTTCTACAGCTGCACCATCGAGAGCATCCTGACTGGTTGCATCACTGCCTGGTACGGCAACTGCTCGGCCTCCGACCGCAAGGCACTACAGAGGGTAGTGCGTATGGCCCAGTACATCACCGGGGCTAAGCTGCCTGCCATCCAGAATCTCTACACCAGGCGGTGTCAGAGGAAGGTCCTAAAAATTGTCAAAGACCCCAGCCACCCCAGTCATAGACTGTTCTCTCTATTACCGCATGGCAAGTGGTACCGGAGCGCCAAGTCTAGGACCAAAAGGCTTCTCAACAGTTTTTATCCCCAAGCCATGATACTATTTGCATTGTGCCCCCCTCCCCCAACCCCTCCCCCAACCCCTCTTTTACGCTGCTGCTACTCTCTGTTTGTCATATATGCATAGTCACTTTAACTATACATTCATGTACATACTACCTCAATTAGCCCGACTAACCAGTGCCCCCGCACATTGGCTAACCGGGCTATCTGCATTGTGTCCCGCCACCCACCACCTGCCAACCCCTCTTTTACGCTACTGCCACTCTCTGTTTATCATATATGCATAGTGACTTTAACCATACCTACATGTGCATACTACCTCAATTAGCCTGACTAACCTGTGCATGTATATAGCCTCGCTACTGTTATTATTCACTGTCTTTTTACTGTTGTTTTTTGTTTATTGTTCACCTAATACCTATTTTTTTACTTAGAAATTGCACTGTTGGTTAGAGCCTGTAAGTCAGCATTTCACTGTAAGGTCTACACCTGTTGTATTTGGCGCACGTGACAAATAAACTTTGATTTGATTCAATGAATGGTTTCTTATGCAGTATGAATGTCTATTGTGCATTATAGCCTATCAGCTTCTAGAAACAAAACATTATCATTATAGTAACCAAATAGAATATGGATAAATGATCATCAAATCAATACAATTTAGTATTTAAACATAAACAACGATTGAGCAACAATGCATAGACATTGTTTGGTTGAGCAATCGTTTCGAGTAGTTGCCTCGAACAGTCCCTCTAAGAAGAATTCTTCAACCAATGGTTACAAGCCACGATTTTCACGTATTAAGTTTTACATGGAAGACGTGTATTGGGAGAAAAGGTCCTGTAGATTGTGAAATGTCCTGCTGCTATTGGCTGTGTTTTGTGCGTGGTGCCCTGTGATTGGTCCGTCTCGGGTGGCTATTAAAAGAGAGGGGGGAAGCTCTAACTTGTCACTCTCCCTGGTCGAGGCGGCGGTGATACGGCCGAGGCATAGCTTGATATCCACGTCTTTTGTCTGAATATACATTTAACAACAGCAACAAAAACAACAAAAAGATGAAGCGGGTTTGGTTTATCGGGCTGCTCTGTGCGCTTTTAGCATTCGGTGAGTATCTGAGGATGTGTTTTTATTAGCGTCGCTGTTAACGGTGTCTCATCCCATACGAGCTAGCGTCATTTGAACTTGAATTTCCTTTATTGCTAGCCAGTCGTAAGCTTGTATTTCACCCTAATAGTTAGATATGGGCACCACTAGGCTTTTTTTATTTTTTCGTAAGAATTTGTGTTTTTATTAATTGATATTGATTCTTCTAAGAGATTTGCTTACTGCTTCACACGTTTCTGGAAGTTTCGTTTTTTTTTAAGCTAAGCAAACATCCTTGTTGCTAGCTAGCAACCACAGCTAACGGCACAGTGAGCTTTGTCTTCATCATCCTGGCTAGTTTGCAAGATCTGCTATTTCCTATAATTTTGGCGAACTAAGGAATAAAGCCAGGTATAACCCGTGACTGAATTATAACATTTTTATTTTGTGTGTCAGGTTGACTAGGCTACATCACCTTTTTTTCTTCCATGTGACTCGTTGTTTCAAACTCCAAGGTAGCGAAGCATATTCAGTTTGTAACTTAACGGAAAAACCAAAATGTTGGTATTTGTTTCATTCGTCCATTGTTGGACCGTCTCAGTGTTTTTGTCAGCACTCAAGCTTTCAAGATTTGTAAACACTCAAAATACAGAATCATCCCCGTATTACATTTTTTTATTTCATGATTCATTTCCACGTCATATGATGACGCGTTATATGATGCAAAATGTATCATACGTGATGATTTCTGTATTTTGAGTTGCATATCTTGAAAGTCCCAAAACATTTTTGTCAGCACTCAAGTTATGTCTACAAAGGACTAGTAATTTTGGGGTGCAGTTTCCCATGACTAGGTTGCCTTATAAAGATTCACCTACTCTGCTAACTCAAGTGGTCTTTCTTTGCAGCATCTGTGAGAGCAGAAGATGAGCTTGACATTGACGGAGCTGTGGAGGATGATCTGGGAAAGAGCAGAGATGGATCTAAGACAGATGACGAGGTGGTGCAGAGGTAGGTCAGAGGGAGAAACTTAAAGAGGACCAGACTCTGAGGGGTGGGCCCAGCCTCATTACTGATGTGTGTTTGGTAGTTGCACAGATCTGACAATTGTTTGGTAGGAACTGTAAAGTTCTGATCTGTTGAATGTCTCTGTCCTAAGAGAGGAGGAGTCTATCCAGCTGGACGGGCTGAACGCAGCTCAGATCAAAGAGATTAGAGAGAAGTCGGAGAAACATGTCTTCCAGGCAGAGGTCAATCGCATGATGAAACTCATCATCAACTCACTCTACAAGAACAAGGAGGTGAGTGGTGGTAGGGTAGCAGGATTCTGGAAACTTCCCCATACTTCCTTTGTCCTCCTGTCTGTGTGTTGGCTCTTGAGACAGTTAATATAGTCAGTAAAAGTTGAGTGGCTCCAACCATAACCAACCCAGAGGTTTACGTTAACAGTAACCATCCTGTCTGTAGATCTTCTTGAGGGAGTTGATCTCCAACGCCTCTGATGCTTTGGATAAGATCAGACTGATGTCTCTGACCAATGAGGACGCGCTGGCAGCCAACGAGGAGCTCACCATCAAGATCAAGGTGTGTTTCATGGTCACGTCCTCAATCTCAATTCCTTGCGCTCTTCTCAACCGCACTGGAGATGGTCCAAGGTCCCTCCCCTTTTACCTTCTTCTCCAATGTGTTTTGAGACTGTTAAGAGTCTTTGAAAGATATTTGACTGGTCCAGTCTGCTTTGTAAGACATGGAAATTATTAATAAAATCCCATTAGGTCTTCTGAGGTTGAGCTCACCTATTCTCTTCATGTTCTCCTCCCTAGTCTGACAAGGAGAAGAACATGCTCCACATCACAGACACGGGTGTCGGCATGACCAAAGAAGACCTGATTAGAAACCTGGGTACCATCGCCAAGTCGGGCACCAGCGAGTTCCTGAACAAGATGACGGAGGTTGAAAGTGAGGGCCAGTCCACCTCAGAGCTGATTGGACAGTTCGGCGTGGGCTTCTACTCTGCCTTCCTGGTTGCTGACAAGGTGATCGTGTCTTCGAAGCACAACAACGGCACGCAGCACATCTGGGAGTCCGACTCCAATGAGTTCAGCGTGATCGAGGACCCCCGCGGAGACACCCTAGGAAGGGGCACCACCATCACGTGAGTGCCTCAAACAAGTACATTTGTTATGTTTACATTTTAACCATCTGTTAAATGAATATCCAGAGCAACTTACAGTTGATAGCTAAGTGAGACAACCACACATCAAAGTAAGTACTTAATTTGTTTGTACTTCCAGAAGTGTGAACTGGCAGTCTAGACAGCCACAAGCAAATGCTCCTAGTATTTCAAAGTTTTTGAATACCAGGCTATGGTATTCATACAGTGGCCATGAACTTGTGTAGTGTGATAAGATAATACAGGACAAAATCCCTCAATGAAATTCAAAACACGAAGTACCACGACCTTGAGTCAATCTGTATTTTGACTGACTCATGTTTTGACACTAACGAGGTTCCATCCGGTTGTCTTTTTGATTGGTCCAGGTTGGTGATGAAGGAGGAGGCTACAGACTACCTGGAGCTGGAGACCATCAAGAACCTAGTCAGGAAGTACTCCCAGTTCATCAACTTCCCCATCTACGTGTGGGCCAGCAAGGTATAGGAGTGGCACTATACTATTTGTCCTGTCCTCTCCATCTGCACTGAGAGCAAAATACTTTACAGGTGGAAACAATATGGTGGAATCAAGCTCATCATAGAGGAAGGGTTTGAGACCAGTTTGTCAAAGAAACAAACCATGGTGAACCATTGTAGCAGTGAGCTGTAGGAATAACATTCAGCTATTTTTCCCTTCTCTTCCACCTGCCCAGACTGAGACTGTTGAGGAGCCCATCGACGAGGACACCGAGGCAGAGGAGAAAGATGCCACTGAGGATGAGGTAGAGGTGGAGGAAGAGGAGGAGGAGAAGGAGGATAAGCCAAAGACAAAGAAGGTAAAAAACGAACAGCTCAACGAGCCTCTCCTTCAGTTCGATTTTATTTGCTCTATTCAAATGCTAACATAATACAACTTAGCTATCAGATTAGTTGTCGACTTTTTAAAAACCACTTCCATGCCTTTGGTCCAGGTTGAGAAGACTGTGTGGGACTGGGAGCTGATGAACGACATCAAGCCGATCTGGACGAGACCAGCCAAAGAAGTAGAGGAAGACGAGTACAAGGCTTTCTACAAGACCTTCTCCAAGGTATGCAGTCTGACTTTTTCCTAGCCAAAGCATCTATTTTAGTTTGCTCTTCGGGGTCTAGACTGGGTTAATGTGAAACCCTTTGACAACTGTTGACATGAAACAGGTTTTATAAACATTAACCCAGGTGAAATAAAAAATAATTTCTTGATTGGCGTTCTATTTTGATTGATTTGTCGCTCTCCGCCCCCAGGACACAGACGAGCCCCTGTCCCATATCCACTTCACAGCCGAGGGTGAAGTCACCTTCAAGTCCATCCTTTTTGTCCCCGCTGCCGCCCCCAGGGGCATGTTCGATGAGTACGGAACCAAGAAGAACGACTTCATCAAGCTGTTTGTCCGTAGAGTGTTCATCACTGACGACTTCAATGACATGATGCCCAAATACCTGAACTTTGTCAGGGGAGTGGTGAGTGAGCCTTACGTTACATAACTAATCTTCTAAGACTTGGTACAGCAGGGTTGGGATCAGTGAATTTGAATTGACCCTGCTGTACAGTTAAATGATTGTTTGTTCATGTAATAATGTTATTACTGTCTCGAAGTGATTTATTGATTGTTTTATTAGGTGGACTCTGATGACCTGCCCCTGAATGTGTCTAGAGAAACCCTGCAGCAACACAAGCTGCTCAAGGTGAGCCTCCTTTTAATTAGACAGTTACCTCGTTTCGGGTCAGTTTGGTGCCTAATGAAGATACGATTTGAACACAATGACTTGTCATTTAACCATTGTAGTGAATGATGTGAGCTTAGTGACTAAAAGTTTCTCCATCCAGGTGATCCGTAAGAAGTTGGTGCGTAAGACCCTGGACATGATCAAGAAGATTGCCGAGGAGCAGTACAACGAGAAGTTCTGGAAGGAGTTTGGCACCAACATCAAGCTGGGTGTGATTGAGGACCACTCCAACAGGACCCGTCTGGCCAAGCTGCTACGTTTCCAGACTTCCAACAGCGACACCGTGCTGGCCAGCCTGGAACAGTATGTAGAGAGGATGAAGGACAAGCAGGACAAGATCTACTTCATGGCCGGGACCAGCCGCAAGGAGGTGGGTATTGTTACACTGTATAGGCCACTTAGGCTGCCGCGGTGGCCTGGTGTGGCGGTGGTCATACGTAGAGATGGAGAAGCAGGACCAGATATACTTCATGTCCAGAACTAGCTTAAAGGAGGTGGGTAGTGGGGACCGTAAACTGGATTCATTTTAAACGCTATCCTTTTCTGGGTTTTCCCTTGACTTTCCCCCGTTTCTTATCATTTGAAAACATTGGAGTTCAGGTAACCTCTGAATGCCAAGGTAAGGGAGAAGGTAACTTCTCTGAATGCAACCATTCAGCTGGTTCCAATCTACTCCTTCCCCTGAGGTGTTTGCAGATCTGTAAGCAATCTAATGGAATTGCAGGTTAATGTTCCTCCTAACCTAGTCTTCCCTTGTGTAATGTCCTCATTCCCCCCCCCCCCCAGGCGGAGTCTTCTCCCTTCGTAGAGAGTCTGTTGAAGAAGGGTTATGAGGTCATCTACCTGACAGAGCCGGTAGATGAGTACTGTGTCCAGGCTCTGCCAGAATTCGATGGCTAGCGATTCCAGAACGTGGCTAAGGAGGGCATCAAGTTTGATGAGAGTGACAAGGCCAAGGAGACAAGGGAAGCCCTGGAGAAGGAGTATGAACCTCTCACCACCTGGATGAAGGACAGCGCCCTGAAGGATAAGGTAACATATAGAACATGAAGGCAAAACTTCAGCCTACTCAAGAACAAAAAAAGTGTTTGGTTTTTCCAGACTCTGATTTAAGTTTAGTCCTGGATTTTAAAAACATTCTCAAAGGAGAATCCAGCCCTCAATTTTTTTGGGGGGGGATTAAATGATATTGTGGAAAACCTTTATCTATTTTGCTAATGTGTCCCTGTTTTCTCTTGTAGATTGAGAAGGCCATCCTGTCCCAGAGGTTGACCAAGTCCCCCTGTGCTCTTGTAGCCAGCCAGTACGGCTGGTCCGGTAACATGGAGAGGATCATGAAGGCGCAGGCCTACCAGACCGGGAAAGACATCTCCACAAAGTGAGTGGTCATTAACACTTCAGCTTCTATTTGAGCACCAAGAACACTTCAACATTTGGATCGTTTCACAAAGTAGAAATGAGGATCCATTTTTTTTTATTTCAAGATCCTACTTGTGCTTCAGGTTTCCTAATGGTCTTGCTCTGTTTTCAGTTATTATGCAAGCCAGAAGAAAACATTAGAAATCAATCCAAAGCACCCGCTCATCAAGGAGATGCTGAAACGTGTTTCTGTAAGTATTCACATAAACCTTGTGACATTTCAGTCATACTTGATTCGCAAGAGGGGCCAATGAGAATGTCATCTTTCGTCAGTTGAATGATATTTGTACATTGGTGCTCCTCTGCAGTGCTGCTCGTGGTGACGTCATATCGCTGAGTGTTTCATTCTCATCCCTTCTATTTCTCTTATCTGCAGACGGACGGCGAGGACCAGACTGCCTCAGACCTGGCCATGGTGTTGTTTGAGACCGCCACGCTGCGTTCAGGCTACCAGCTCCAAGACACCAAGGCCTACGGAGACCGGATTGAGCGCATGCTGCGGCTCAGTATGAACGTGGACCTCACCGAACAGGCATGTCACAGCCCTGCAAAATGCACAATAAGACTTGATCAACTCCTAAATTCTGTAAATGAGTGAGTGGTGCTGTAGCCAAGTGTTTCCCTCCTCCAGTACAGTGATGTTAGCCCCGGACAAGCACACCTGACTCAACTAATCATCAAGCCCCCAATGACTTGAATCAGATGTCTTTTGTCTGAGGTACAACAGCGTGTGCTGTGGGGGTAACTGGAAGACCGGAGAGGAAAAATGCTGCTCGGGGCTTATCCCACCTGTTTGAAAAAGAAATGCAGTGTTACTTTCCTCAGCATTTTAAATCAGAGTAAATCTAATCCTGTTTTTCCCCGGCCCCTTGCAGGTTGAGGAGGAGCCGGAGGAGGAGCCTGAAGAGCCAGCGGAGGATGAAGCGGCTGAGGAAGAGGAGGAAATTCCAGATGAGGAAGAAATGGTGAGTCTCACAGATCACGTGTTGCAGTTCTTGACCAGTTTTGGGAAATGACGTTCATGGGTTTATAGTCCAGATCATTTCCTTCCCAGACTAACATTCAAATGTTTGGTGGACCAAAGTGTCAAACGTGGCTTTGGTTAGCCAAATACCGAGAGACCATGAGGAAACTCGCAGCGCATAGTCATTGGCTTAATCATCAACCAATCCTAACCCTCCCTTGTAAGCTAATACACCGCAACTAGCAAGCTGTGATTCGCTAAAATTGAAATGATGATGACCAATACTTGAGACTAAGTTCACTCGCACTAAGGCCAACTCTGAATCATTGATGTACCAGGCGTATATGCGCTATGCACCAGAGGTGGCTGATGAGAGGAGCTGTTGGAGGGCAAACTCATTGTCATGGCTGGAACGGTATCAAATGTATGGAAACCACATGTTTGACTCTATTCCATTCCAGCCATTACTATGTGCCCAATAGCCTGGGGAAGAGGTTATAGTTTGAATAATCATAGTTTCAATTTTTTATTTTTTTTTGCCTTGTTCTGCATGATTTAGTTAATGATGAAACTACAACCAACCTCCCTATCTCTGTCCAACAGGCAACTGACAAAGATGAATTATAAAGCACTGTAAATGAGGGAGGGTGTAATGATGGACCTATCCTGGAGCTGAGCCACAACAAAGGCCGACAAGTCCCAACTGGAAACCCAGACCGAATTCCGCTTCTGTTCATGTTTGTTTCCACTCCATTATCTGTGTTAAGTGAAACAATAGTGAAATGTAGTGTGATTCAGTCTGTCTAGCCAAGACCACCTGCTGGCTAGGATACCCAACAGCCACCAATCAAGACTAGCCCGGTCCCACATCTGTTTGTGCTCTCTTGCCCAACAGATCTGGGACCAGGCTAAGTCGAGGCCATCGGCCACACTTTACTCACTCTGCGGAGGGTCCTGATGGGATGAGATTTTTTTTAAAGGCTGGTGTTTTTGTTTCTGTTTTGTTACATTCCTCATGATTGTAAATTTGTTAATATTTAACTGAGCTGTCTTTGGAAAAGATGTGACTGACACTGTCCCTTGATCCCATTGAATAAACTTTTCCTTGAAAAGGGGACTACTGTCTGTGATGAATATAGTTGGTGACTCTTAGTACAGGTGACGTTATAGATGAACTAAATACTCTATTGAATAAAGCAGCACATCTACGAATATAAAAATCTAAAGAACATACTGTTGAGGCATTCCCATTTAAAGGTGGATTCAGTGAGGAAAGAAATGTATGTACAAAATGAACTGCTTAGTGGGTAAAAGAATCTGCAGTTTTGATCCTGTTGCCACCATGTCTGTGGGCTAATATAGTAGGCTACAGGGAGTATATTAAAAGCCTTGTGTTTATTTTAATTTTTTTAAGCTCTCAATGCTTTCGTTTGACCGTTCTCAAGGTTTGGTGGTAGTGTATTCAGTTTTGAAGCCTGTATTCTGCCATTTGCATTGAATGGGGCTACAACAAGCTGCATACATTGAAGTAGGAATGGTAGCTGTGTTCAGACCATCTAAGTTGAGTCAGTCAGTCTGTACACGTCAACGTCGGTAATTGTTAGCTGAAACGGCTCAAGACCAGCGGTGAATCCACATTTTGAAGTTATGGAGCGTTAATTTTTTTTAATGTTTCTAGTTCAGTATAAATAGCAACAATCTGAAGTTTTAGTCAGTGTTTGTTGGTTGGGTGTTTTAATGGTTCAAGAGCATTGGCCTACACATCTTTGCACATTTAAAAAACCAAAAAAACAAGGTGTAAAATGGTCTCAAAGCTGTACAACTTTTATTTCAGACCGGTCTGCACATTTTAAAGTTGGAATGGGGTTTCTAGCTTTTAAAGGCTGAAGACTAGTAGTTCTTAATGACTTCAATGTAAATGTAGTGACTGGGATTTATCTAATTCAAGTCTATGGCACCTGAAATGCATTGGGATGTATGCAAATATGGTTGTAGCAAAGTATAAGTAACTTTTTCTTTTTTTTTAAGCACGCTGACCAGTGTTCGTCTGGATGTTTTGGTGTTGGCAGGTTTTAGGGTTTTGGCGCTAGAGGTTCCAGCGGAGCAACAAGTATGAACCGTTTCTAAAATGGGGCTTTGCTTTCAACAAGCACACCTACATATTGACAGCACAAATCTGGGATCTAATCTTTCTGTAAAACTATTCGACCTGTAAAAAATTTCAACTTTATTTTAAACCTGCCTCGTCCGCTGTTTTGTCAACCTGTGTAGGGGCAAATGGGTTATATTGAAAGGTTGAGTTCCTTCTACTCATTGAACAGTGGTGTACTCAACTCTCGTGGCCTAGCCCTAGATGCCAAGCTAACTCACAGTATCTAAGGAATCAAATCCGATCACGTTTATGAATTACTTTGTGTTTAGCTGTAAACAAAGGACTTTTCAGAGATTCTCTGTTGATCAATATTCCATTTTAGTGAATACCCTACTTTACATGTTCAGAAAGAAATGTAGCTGATATCTCCAGAAAGACAACCTCTTTGTGGACAGCGGGCACGCCTCTCCTCAAACATGGTCTTTATTGTATACACGGGCTAGTTCAGAGTCGGATCACAATCAGCTCTGTTTAAATACGTTGGAGCATGCCGTCCTCCATCTGATGAGTTTAACATAAGGCAGAGGAAATGGCTCGTACTTACAGTTGGTGTGACTCATATCAAAAGGTAAAGACCATAAACTCCTGTATCTACCAACACAACAGGACTCTAGCAACACAGCCTACAGTAGAGTGGAACGTCTAGCCTCCCAGTAACCCAAGCTGCGATAGTCCAAGTAGAGAGTACACACTCAAACTTACTTTGGTGTAGCATAAGGCTATTGAGAGGACACTTGATACTTGAGAGAAATGGACATGGATTTCAAACTCCTACTGACCCTAGGCATGTGGATGATACGAGGTGAGGCAACTACATCCAGACTGTCCTCTGTCAAAGTGCTTTTTCTGTACACTACTTTTGAGCTGCACATTTTTAGTATAGGTTTTGTATGATTTTTCTTGGGTCATGTTTGTCAAGTCACACCATAGTAAAGCGTTTTGCAATGAAAAACAAACAAGCATTTATTTTTGGACACGTTCAGAATCAGATATCACTTCTTTGTATTGAACTTTATTCAGTGCCATTTTATTCTGTTTGGTACCCACTGACCACTGCCTTGGTCTCGTTAACTGGTGTTCATTTCCTCTGAGGACGGTTTCAGGCTCGGCTCCAGAGGTTTCGTTGATAGGCCTGCCAGGCACAGCTAGACTGGCTGAGAACAGCAAGGCTGGCACTGTGACCTACAGCTTCCAGGTGTCTCTGTCCCCAGGGGCCAGCTTGGCATCAGGATACCCCAGGATACTCAACTCTGACCCCCTCACCAACATATTCACTGTGTCCATGATCAACACTAACACAGCACAGGTGAGGCATTGCTCAACACTACCCTAGCAAGGCCTCATATGTACCAGTCCATGGGTTCAAATACAATTTGAAATCTTTCAAATACTTTGAGCATTTTTTTCAGGCTGTCTGGAGAGCTATGTGGACGGGGTTTGCACTTTTGAGACTTATTTAAAATGCTTTAAAATAATATTTAAACCCAGGTCTGATACAGCCCCTCACAGAAGAAACGCCATGTCTTCCAAAGCAAGAGTAACGGTGGATGATTTCATTGTCTGTTCTGAGTACAGGTAGCTGTAACAGGTACTACCAAGAGTAACGGTGGATGATTTCATTGTCTGTTCTGAGTACAGGTAGCTGTAACAGGTACTACCAACCTGGATTTTGAGACGTCACCCAACAGCTTTGTCTTTCAAATCCTCGCTGTGGACAGTACGGAGGATCTGGCGCTTCAGAGACTCACGGTGATCCTAACTGACGTCAACGAACCCCCTGTATTCCTAGATGAAGGTACTGTGTGTGTGTGGACATGTGTGATATGGTTATTATGACTTACACAGCCCATTATAACCTCTTGTGTGTTCCTGTATCCTCTCAGAGTCTGTCCTGTATGTTCTGGAGAAATCCCCACCAGGACAGATCTACAGGCCAACAGTCTCTGATCCTGAGAACCAGCCTGTGACTGTATGACTGCCTCAACTACTCTCTCACACACACACACACACACACACACACACACACACACACACACACACACACACACACACACACACACACACACACACACACACACACACACACACACACACACACACACACACACACACACACACAATGACTATCTCTACCACGGTCTCACACATACCAGGGTTGGGTAAATTCCTTTTAAATTCAGTTAGGAAGTAAATTGAAATTCACCGTAATTGAAATTGAATTTACTGTGCAACCCTGACACAGACACTGTCTGTCTATGAGTTGAAATATCTGACTTACATGTTGTTGTGTATTTTAGTTTACACTGACCCCGTCAAACACAGGGTTTCGTATTGACGTTGGCTCAGGCTTCCTGACTACAACTAAACAGTTCAACTACCTGACTGACCCCAGAAGGTAGAGGATGTGTCTCCTGCACACAGACGTCACATTATCATATTTTATACCAGAGGATTGGGTACGGTGCCGGTGGAAAATGTCTCTCCACTGATGTTGCTAACAGCATACCACAGCATTATGTCAGTGTGTAGTGATGTCTCGTAAATGTTACACTCTAATTCTTATATGTCCTGCATTCTGTGTCCTGCAGCTATGCCTTCAACCTGACAGTGAGTGATGGGAACAACAGCGTATCCAGAACACTGGTCATCAACATCGTCAACAGGAACGATGATAAACCTCAGTTCCTAACGTCAGTATTACTATTCACTGTCTGTTGAAGACTTTAGTAACACTTTGCTTTATAAAACATTCATATACATCGTTTAATAAAAGTTTATTTGTTTATAGATAGATTTTTTTTTAACTGTCATAAACTGTTGTAGGTAGCACACTGGTTGAAATTGTGTGTTTCTCATTTAGCTGTTTTGATTCCTGTATGACCTTACCCCATTTTCTACTGTATATCTAAACTGTGTGTGTTTTATGTCCTAAGCAGTACAATCACAGACTTCACAGTCTCTGAGGAGCGGAGTCCTGGGTTTATTGTGACCAACATCACAGCAGTGGTACCCGATGACTCCTTCTACATCATCTACAGCATCAGCACCAACAACTACCTGGCTATACACAGATGTGAGTACACTGCTCAGTCATACTATACTTACCGTACTTCACTAAATATCGATCATTGACCATAACTGAAAGGGAATTTGTTCTGCGATCAATTAGTGACGATTGTAATTTTCAGTTTTAACAAAAAGTCCCCACTACAATTAGAAAAACTTGGAATGTGGACATACAGTATGAATTCAGCTTCACAACCCGATTGAAATAAAAACATTTTTTTTTAAATGTTCACTGTGTGTGTGTATGTGTGTGTGTGTGTGTGTGTGCACGCCCCTGTGTTTTGGCCTGTCCTATGTCTCAGACACTGGCCTGGTGACTATAGCCAAAAGGATGGACCGTGACTCAGCTCCTCTCAGGGAGGACCCCATCATAACGGTCACAGTGACAGCCACCTCCAGCCCCTCTGGTCCTCTTCTCTCCAACACCATCACTCTGACCATCACAGTCTCTGACATTAACGACAACCCTCCCATCTGCTCCCCAGACGCACACAGGTCATATTTTTATATAGTTGTTTATCCTTTTTTTCCAGTATTGTATCCAACAGATAGAGACAGTTAGGTAGGAAACGAGTGTGTCAGAAGAGATTGGATTTGAACCCATGCTGACACTAGTATGTGCACGAAGGCAGCATGCCATTATTGCTATGTATCCATCGCATTGTTTCCTTCTCATTTCCTTTGACTTTATCCAGGGTGGCAGTATCTGAGATGGAAAAGCCTGGGGCCCTGATCACCACGGTAACGTGTACAGATAATGACGTTGAGACGGCCTTCAGAGAGTTCCTATTCACTGGCCTGTCCTGTCTGGGCTGCACTAACCGCTTTGCTCTGGAACCCACGGGATCCAATCAGATCGTAGTAAGCAGAATATTAATATTTAAAGGGATAGGAGTTTTTCCTGACCAGTGACCTGAAAGTCACAAACGTTAACGTATACTTACATGAGGTTGTTTACAATTCTTTCCACGTACAGCTCCAAGGAAACCTAGATCTTGAGGATCCCAGTAACCTGCTTGAGGGTAATGAATACAGCCTGTTGGCTGTGGCTGAGGATAAGGATGAGCCCAATCTAAAAGGTTGTTTATTGTTTATTTGCTGGTTTGCTTGTTTATTTTTTTATTGGGTGACTGACTGCCTAGACTGAACACAATTGTATATCACAAAGTACAGTAGTGTGATTTCCCCACCACTCAGACTCATGTTGAACTCTGATTCCCATGGTGCTTTGCAGGTAGTGCATACATCTATGTGACGGTGACGCCTGTGAATGAGTTTCCTCCTGTGTTTAGCCCTCCATCGTATTTCTACAGAATCTCTGAGCTTCTTGGACGTAAGTTACTACAACAATAACAACTACACTACAACTATAACAACTACACTACAACAACTACACTACAACTATAACAACTACACTACAACTATAACAACTACACTACAACTATAACAACTACACTACAACTATAACAAAAACACAAAAACTACAACAACTACACTACAACTAAAACAACTACACTACAACTATAACAACTACACTACAGCAACACCACTACAACTATAACAACTACACTACAACTATAACAACTACACTACAACTATAATAACTACACTACAACTATAACAACTACACTACAGCAACACCACTACAACTATAATAACTACACTACAACTATAACAACTACACTACAACTATACTACAACTATAACAACTACACTACAACTATAACAACTACACTACAACTATAACAACTACACTACAACTATAATAACTACACTACAACTATAACAACTACACTACAACTATAATAACTACACTACAACTATAACAACTACACTACAACTATACTACTACAATAACAACTACACTACAACAATAACAACTACACTACAACTATAACAACTACACTACAACTATAACAACTACACTACAGCAACACCACTACAACTATAATAACTACACTACAACTATAACAACTACACTACAACTATACTACAACAATAACAACTACACTACAACTATAACAACTACACTACAACACTAACAACTACACTACAACAATAACAACTACACTACAACAATAACAACTACACTACAACAATAACAACTATAATACAACAATAACAACTACACTACAACAATAACAACTATACTACTACAATAACAAATACACTACAACAATAACAACTATACTACAACTATAACAACTATACTACAACAATAACAACTACACTACAACAATAACAACTATAATACAACAATAACAACTACACTACAACAATAACAACTATACTACTACAATAACAACTACACTACAACAATAACAACTACACTACAACTATAACAACTATACTACAACAACAACTACACTACAACAACTATACTACAACAATAACAACTACACTACAGCAACACCACTACAACAATAACAACTACACTACAACAACACCACTACAACAATAACAACTACACTACAACAACAACAAATACACTACACTACAGCGACTACACTACAACTATAACAACTACAAAACAACAATAACAACTACACTACACTACAGCAACTACACTACAACAATAACAACTACACTACACTACAACAACTACACTAAAACAACTACACTGTAACAAGTACAATACAACAATAACAGCTACAACAACTACACTGTAACAACTACACTACAACTATAGCAACAACACTACAACAATAACAACTACACTACAACAATAACAACTACACTACAACAATAACAACTACACAACAACTATACTACAACAATAACAACTACTCTACAGCTATAACTACACAACAGCTACACTGCAACTATAACAACTCCACTACAACAATAACAGCTGCACTGCAACTATAACTACACTACAACAATAACAGCTGCACTACAACTAAAACAACTACACTACAACAACAACAACAACAACAACAACTATACTACAACTATAACTACACTACAACTATAACTACACTACAACAATAACAACTATACTACAACAATAACAACTACACTACAACAATAACAACTATACTACTACAATAACAACTACACTACAACAATAACAACTACACTACAACAATAACAACTACACTACAACAATAACAACTAAAACAATAACAACTATACTACAACAATAACAACTACACTACAACAATAACAACTACACTACAACAATAACAACTACACTACAACAATAACAACTACACTACAACAATAACAACTAAAACAATAACAACTACACTACAACAATAACAACTACACTACAACAATAACAACTACACTACAACAATAACAACTAAAACAATAACAACTATACTACAACAACAACAACTACACTACAACAATAACAACTACAACAATAACAACTATACTACAACTATAACAACTATACTACAACAATAACAACTATACTACAACAATAACAACTACACTACAACAATAACAACTATACTACAACAATAACAACTACACTACAACAATAACAACTACACTACAACAATAACAACTATACTACTACAATAACAACTACACTACAACAATAACAACTATACTACAACAACAACTATACTACAACAATAACAACTACACTACAACAATAACAACTAAAACAATAACAACTATACTACAACAATAACAACTACACTACAACAATAACAACTACAACAATAACAACTATACTACAACAATAACAAATACACTACAACAACAACAACCACACTACAACAATAACAACTATACTACAACTATAACAACTACACTACAACAATAACAACTACACTACAACTATAACAACTATACTACAACAATAACAACTATACTACAACAATAACAACTACACTACAACAATAACAACTATACTACAACTATAACAACTATACTACAACAATAACAACTATACTACACCAATAACAACTACACTACAACAATAACAACTATACTACAACACTAACAACTACATAACAACTACACTACAATACTACACAACAACAATAACAACAACACAACAACAATAACAACTACACTGCACTACACTACACTACATCAACTACACTACAGCAACTACACTACAACAATAACAACTTCACTACAACAACTACACTACACCAATAACAACTACACTACAACAATAGCAAGTACACTACAACAAATACACCACTACTACAATAACAGCGTCACTACAACTAAAACAACTACACTACAACAACAACAACAACAACTATACTACAACTATAACTACACTACAACTATAACTACACTACAACTATAACTACACTACAACAATAACAACTATACTACAACAATAACAACTACACTACAACAATAACAACTATACTACTACAATAACAACTACACTACAACAATAACAACTACACTACAACAATAACAACTACACTACAACAATAACAACTAAAACAATAACAACTACACTACAAGTAACAATAACAAGTACACTACAACAATAACAACTACACTACAACAACAACACTACAACAATAACAACTACACTACAACAATAACAACTATTCTACAACTATAACAACTACACTACAACAATAACAACTATACTACAACTATAACAACTACACTACAACAATAACAACTACACTACAACAACTATACTACAACAATAACAACTACACCACAACAATAACAACTACACTACACTGCACTACACTACAACTACACTACAACAATAAACACTACACTACAACAATAACAACTACACTACAACAATAACAACTACACTACAGCAACTACACTACAACAATAACAAAGACACTACAACAATAACAAAGACACTACAACAATAACAACTACAACAACTACACTACAACAATAACAACTTCACTACAACAACTACACTACACCAATAACAACTACACTACAACAATAGCAAGTACACTACAACAAATACACCACTACTAAAACATCAACACTACAACTATAACAATAACAAGTACACTACAACAATAACAACTACACTACAACAACACTACACTACACTACAACAATAACAACTACACTACAACACAACTACAACAATTACACTAAAACAATAACAACTGCACTACAGCAACAGCACTACAACTAA
Source organism: Brachymystax lenok tsinlingensis (assembly GCA_030435695.1). Lineage (NCBI taxonomy): Eukaryota > Metazoa > Chordata > Actinopteri > Salmoniformes > Salmonidae > Brachymystax > Brachymystax lenok. The sequence continues at coordinate 49,449,396 of CM059818.1, forward strand.
CAACAACACTACATCAACTACACTACAACTATAACAACTACACTACAACTATAACAACTACACCACATCAACTACACTACAACTATAACAACGATACTACAACAATAACAACTACACTACAACAATACCAACTATACTACAACAATAACAGCTACACTACAACAATAACAACTACACTACAACAGTAACAACTACACTACAACAACAACAACTATACTACAACAACAACTACACTACAACAACTATACTACAACAACAACTACACTACAACAACTATACTACAACAATAACAACTACACTACAACAATAACAACTAAAACAATAACAACTACACTACAACAATAACAACTAAAACAATAACAACTACACTACAACAATAACAACTATACTACAACTATAACAACTACACTACAACAATAACAACTACACTACAACAATAACAACTACACTACAACAATAACAACTAAACTACAACAGTAACAACTACACTACAACAATAACAACTAAAACAATAACTACACTACAACAATAACAACTACACTACAACAATAACAACTATACTACTACAATAACAACTATACTACAACAACAACTACACTACAACAATAACAACTACACTACAACAATAACAACTATACTACTACAATAACAACTATACTACAACAACAACTACACTACAACAATAACAACTACACTACAACAATAACAACTACACTACAACAATAACAACTATACTACTACAATAACAACTATACTACAACAATAACAACTACACTACAACAATAACAACTACACTACAACAATAACAACTAAACTACAACAGTAACAACTACACTACAACAATAACAACTACACTACAACAATAACAACTACACTACAGCAACTACACTACAACAATAACAAAGACACTACAACAATAACAAAGACACTACAACAATAACAACTACAACAACTACACTACACTACATCAACTACACTACAGCAACTACACTACACCAATAACAACTACACTACAACAATAGCAAGTACACTACAACAAATACACCACTACTACAACAACTACACTACAACAATAACAACTACACTACAACAATAACAACTACACAACAATAACAACTACACTACAACAACAACACTACAGCAACAACACTACAACTATAACAATAACAAGTACACTACAACAATAACAACTACACTACAACACAACTACAACAATTACACTAAAACAATAACAACTGCACTACAGCAACAGCACTACAACTAACAACAACACTACATCAACTACACTACAACTATAACAACTATACTACAACTATAACAACAACACTACAACAACAACACTACAACAATAACAACTACACTACAACAACAACACTACAACAATAACAACTACACTACAACACTACAACAACTACACTACACTACAACAATAACAACTACACTACAACAATAACAAGTACATTACAACAATAACAACTACAACAACTACACTGTAACAACTATAGCAACAACACTACAACTATAGCACCTACACTACAACAATAACAACTATACTACAACAATAACAACTACACTACAACAATAACAACTATACTACAACAATAACAACTACACTACAACAATAACAACTATACTACAACAATAACAACTACACTACAACAATAACAAGTACATTACAACAATAACAACTACAACAACTACACTGTAACAACTATAGCAACAACACTACAACTATAGCACCTACACTACATCTATAACAACTATACTACAACAATAACAACTACACTACAACAATAACAACTATACTACAACAATAACAACTACAACAATAACAACTACAACAACTACACTGTAACAACTATAGCAACAACACAACAACTATAACACCTACACTACAACGATAACAACTACACTACAACAATAACAACTATACTACAACAATAACAAGTACAATACAACAATAACAGCTACAACAACTACACTGTAACAACCACACTACAACAATAACAACTACACTACAACAATAACAACTATACTACAACAATAACAACTACACTACAACAATAACAAGTACATTACAACAATAACAACTACAACAACTACACTGTAACAACTATAGCAACAACACTACAACTATAGCACCTACACTACAACTATAACAACTATACTACAACAATAACAACTACACTACAACAATAACAACTATACTACAACAATAACAACTACAACAATAACAACTACAACAACTACACTGTAACAACTATAGCAACAAAATAACAACTATAACACCTACACTACAACGATAACAACTACACTACAACAATAACAACTATACTACAACAATAACAAGTACAATACAACAATAACAGCTACAACAACTACACTGTAACAACCACACTACAACTATAGCAACAACACTACAACTATAACACATACACTACAACAATAACAACTACACTACAACAATAACAACTACACAACAACTATACTACAACAATAACAACTACTCTACAGCTATAACTACACAACAGCTACACTGCAACTATAACAACTCCACTACAACAATAACAGCTGCACTGCAACTATAACTACACTACAACAATAACAATTACACTAAAACTATAACTACACTACAACTATAACAACACAAAAACTACAACAACTACACTACAACTAAAACAACTACACTAGAACTATAACAACTACACTACAACTATAACAACTACACTACAACTGTAACAACTACACCTCAACTATAACATTGTCTGGTCCCAGATCTGGCACAACGCGATCTGGGACCAGGTGCAGCCAAAGTGATGATACTGATGACTGCTTGCCACATTTGCTGCAGGTGTACACCACACCTATAACAACTACACTACACCGAGCTCATTGATATGTTTGTGCCTCTCCCTCCAGGTGGGACGGTGATAGGATCAGTGAAAGCTATGGACAGGGACCTCCCTGCCACGCGCGTCCGTTACTCCCTGATCTCTGGTGGAGGAACTGGTGGTCTGTCAAACATCTTCTCCCTGGACCCCAAGCTGGGGAGCCTCACCCTACTGACCCGGCCAGACTACGAGACCACCCAGACCTACAGCCTGGTCATCAGAGCTGAGGACGGGGACCCCATCAGTCCGCTCATCGCCACCACCATGGTACCACGGCCTGGTGACCTTTATATTGACATAACAAGACATTATTCCTAATGATGTAAACACAGTCCAGTGCTTGTTTTTTTTCAATCAGTTTTTTTCGCCCTCCAGGTTACCCTAGCAAAAGGGGTATTTAAACTTCAAGGGGTCTTACCTGGTAATTAAAAACAAGAAAATAAGATAGATATATGTATGCATGTATTGGTGATTTGTGCGTTTTGTTTAGGTCACTATCGACATCACAGAGGCCAATGACGAGCCTCCACTGTGTGGCCCCAACCGGACAGATATAATAGTCCCCAAGGACCTGAGGACAGGCTCCAACATCCAGGGCTTCATCATGACCTGCTCAGACAGGGACTCCCCATCAGCCTCCTTCATCTACTCTATCTCAGGTACTGCTGGCCTCTAGGCCCGTACTCAGAAAGCATTTCAGTATGAATGCTAATCTAGGATCAGGTTCCTCCGTCTATATGATCTAATATGATACAAAAGGTAAAACTGATTTGAGATGACTTGGTCCGTTGTGGCTCAGTTGGTAGAGCATGCCGTTTGCAACGCCAGAATTGTGGGTTCGATTCCCACAGAGGGACCAGTATGAAAATGTATGCACTCACTACTGTAAGTCGCTCTGGATAAGAGTGTTTGCTTAATGACGTACAGTGCATTCGGAAAGTATTCAGTTTTAGACATTTTTGCAAATGTATTCCAAAAAAAATACTGAAATCTTACATTTACATAAGTATTCAGGCTCTTTACTCAGTACTTTGTTGAAGCACCTTTGGCAGCGATTACAGCCTCAAATCTTCTTGGGTATGATGCTACAAGCTTGGCACACCTGTATTTGGGGAGTTTTCCCATTCTTCTCTGCAGATCCTCTCAAGCTCTGTCAGGTTGGATGGGGAGCATCGCCGCACAGATATTTTCAGGTCTCTCCAGAGATGTTTGATCGGGTTCTGTGGTAGTAAAACATAACTGAGGAAAAACATACACATTGACTAATGCAAAGACACACACATTAGTTAATGCACTATGTGGTAGCAGACAACATGATTGACATAACTTAGATTGCATTTCTAATATTGGCTGAGGCTTAAGTGCTAAAACAATCATGCAAGATAACTTGGACAGCTGTCAAGATATAGGTGACACCAAGCAAGAACTAAAATAACTATAGGGCCAATCGGAGTAGTTCATGAACATACAAGGCATGACTCCTAGAAACAGAACGGCAAGTAGTATATCTGCCACTTATGAGCAGAACATAGGTCAAAGACTGAATTAGCTAATGCACAGAGCCACATTGGCTGAGGCTCATAAGTATATTTAAACCTGCTAAGAGACAAGCATAGGATCATATTACTAGACCTGCACTCACATTTGAGATATATTAAAGTAAGGTAAACTGGAAACAGGATGAAAGCAGAATGGCCAACACAAGTAAAATATGTACACAATAAATATATTATTGTTATAACATTGAAGGGCCTGCCACCATATAATCTAAACTTGGAACAGATAGGGGCGTTACTGGGCGTGAACAAGACCTCAGATCAAAAGATGATAGGTGGCAGGAGAGAAAGAGGGAGTGACTGCATTTACATATGGGCTGTACCCATATACTGTAAGGGTATAAAGCAGAGCTCTGTGATCAATCGGATCAGCTGTTTCCCGGGTCAGCTCGACTTTAATTACTCTGTATATTAAAGTCTTATTGAATTCACAAGTTTTTTGTACGAGTGTCATATTTTGAAGATCGTTATTCCACGACCGATCAAGTCCGGGCTCTGGTTGGCCACTCAAGGACATTCAGAGACTTGTCCCGAAGCCACTCCTGCGTTGTTTTGGCTGTGTGGTTACGGATGTTATCCTGTTGGAAGGTGAACCTTCACCCAAGTCTGAGGTCCTGAGCGCTCTGGAGCAGGTTTTCATCAAGTATCTCTCTGTACTTTGCTTCTTCAACTTTCCTGCGATCCTGACTAGTCTCCCAGTCCCTCCCACAGCATGATGCTGCCACCACCATGCTTCACCGTAGGGATGGTGCCAGGTTTCCTCCAGATGTGATGCTTGGCATTCAGGCTAAAGAGTTCAACCTTGGTTTAATCAGACCAGAGAATCTTGTTTCTTATGGTCTGAGAGTCCTTTAGGTGCCTTTTGGCAAACTTTAAAGGGGCTGTCTTTTACTGAGGAGTGGCTTCCGTCTGGCCACTTTACCATAAAGGCCTGATTGGTGGAGTGCTGCAGAGATGGTTGTCGTTCTGGAAGGTTCTACCATCTCCACAGAGGAACTCTGGAGCTCTGAGTGACCATCAGGTTGTTGGTACCCTCCCTGACCAAGGCCCTTCTCCCCGATTGCTCTCTAGGAAGAGTCTTGGTGGTTCCAAACTTCTTCCATTTAAGAATGATAGAGGCGACTGTGTTCTTGGGGACCTTCAATGCTTCAGACATGTTTTGGTACCCTTTCCCAGATTTGTGCCTCGACACAATCCTGTCTCGGATCTCTACGGACAATTCCTTCGACCTCATGGCTTCGTATTTTCTGTTTTACATATTTCATACACTTGCTAAAAATTCTAAAAACCTGCTTTCGCTTTGTCATTATTGGGTATTGTGATGTCATTATGCGGTATTGTGATGTCATTATAAGGTATTGTGATGTCATTATAGGGTATTGTGTGTAGATTGACAAGGGGGAAAAAACATTATAATCAATTTTAGAACAAGGCTGTAACAAAACAAAATGTAGATAAAGTCAAAGGGTTTGAATACTTTCCGAATGCACTGTAAATGTAATTAGCACTCCTACTCTAAGACGTTTATAATCCTGGAAGACTGCTCTGACAGAGTTACCATGACATTACTTAACTTTTATTGAATATACTGTATAAGATATCATCAGCTTGATATTTCCCAAATGTTTCCCTATAGGGGACAGCAACCTGAACAACCACTTTGTGTTCTCACCTTCCTCTGGCACCAACGTCACCAGACTCTTCTTGAAGGAGCCCTTTGACTATGAGAGTGGCCTGGACCGGGTCTGGCAATACAGGTCAGATATTCTAACTACTATTGGTACTCTATCAGTCTGAACAGCTATCAGTCTGACAAACATATACTGTACAATGCACTCTGAACTGAGAAACTATCTGACCTTGATGGTTACATGTACTCTTAACTTGTAACTTTATCTGGTTGATTGGTTGGTTGATACAGGGTATTGTGATGTCATTATAAGGTATTGTGATGTCATTATAAGGTATTGTGATGTCATTGGTTGGTTGATACAGCCTGACTGTGCTGGTTTCTGATGGGAATCTGCGGTCTGCGAGGTCTGAGCCAAGAGGTCTGACCCAGACTGGCACAGTCATCATCAATATCCTAGTAGTGGACCCTGACCTCACCACCGTCACCACTACAACTATAGTAAGCCTTATCTCTATACTGTAATGAACCTAGCATAAAGTCAGATAACCACTCCCCTAGGGGCATTGCTTTCTTAAAGCAGTGGTTACGGCTGCTGCCTTTGGTCATGGCGACCTGAATTCAAGCTGTGCTCAGGGACCTCATACACTCCAACCAATATTCGGGCTTCTAACCAATTGTGCTATTTTGTGTTTTTACCTCGACTAACCTGTACCCCTGCACATTATACGGTACCCCCTGTATATAGCCTCATTATTATTATTTTATTGTGTAATAAACATTTAAAAAGTTTTACTTTAGTTTATGTAGTAAATATTTTCTTAACTCTATTTTCTTAAAGCTGCATTGTCGGTTAAGGGGCTTGTAAGTGAGCATTTCACGGTAATACCTGTTGTATTCGGCGCATGTGACAAATACAATTTGATTTGAATAAGGACATTAGTTGTGTTACCATAATAACTATTTGCCTCTTTTCTACATCTACTCTGAACAACTCATCTTGATGTGAATTTCCTCACACCACAGACTAGCGCAACCACAGTTAACCTTTCCCTTGCAGCCTCGTGTAACATACATCACCATCACTGAGAACACGTACAGCATTGACCACTGGTATATATGGTTTGTCATTGCTCTGGGGACCATGCTACTGCTTGGTTTACTGTCATACCTGCTGTATCACCTCTGCGGGAAGCTCTACAAGGCTCTTAAACACGGGGACTGCTCCTGCTGCGAACCCAGGCCCCGGGAAGACAAGGAAGTACTGTGAGTTTTAACTGCAATACTACATCTCCCAGTAGGCAAAGCTGGTTGAAATGATGTTCTTACAACCAGCTTACGACGTCTTTACAATCAGTTTGATGTCCTTTCAACCAGTTTTGCCTGCTGAGCCGAGCTGTGAGAGAATCATTACATGGCTGTGGGGGAATCGTTACATGGCTGTGGGGGAATCGTTACATGGCTGTGGGGGAATCGTTACACGGCTGTGAGGGAATCATTACACGGCTGTAAGGGAATCATTACATGGCTGTGGGGGAATCGTTACACGGCTGTGGGGGAATCATTACACGGCTGTGAGGGAATCATTACATGGCTGTGGGGGAATCGTTACATGGCTGTGAGGGAATCAAGACATTGTTGATAACAGAAATGTATACTTCATGTATTACTAATGATATATTAGATTTCTTTCTGTCACATAGGATCCCAGAACCAACAGCTCCAAAGAGGGAAATATTAATGGTAAGAGTCTACCTACAGTCTGGCTACAGTCTGTGTTAAAGTGCCACTGTGTTCTAGGACCTCTATTCAATTGTTAGTGACTGTCCTCTCTATATACACGCTCTCTCTATTCCAGGAAGTGACCAAGATCAACACTGTATTTGACGGAGAGGAAGTTGATCCTGGTAAGTTTCTCTAATTTCCTGTTATCTGCTCTGAGATGATATAAAACCTAATTCTGACCTTTTGCATGTAAAAAAACCAAACATTTTTCAGTCACAGGGAGGGTGTACGAGTACAACAGTAAGTCTGGAGCCAGACGCTGGAAGGACGTTACCACTGTGTCTGAGTCTGTCCCTATGATACAGCCAGAGAGCAGCAGCATGGTCATTCCTCATGGTCAGCATGGTCATTCTGCCCAATCACAGGCTAGGACTGGGAGAGGGAGGGCTGGCACTGGCCAATCAAAAATGAGGAGTGAGGGAGTAGGCAGGGCCACAGAGGAGAGAGGATCTCCCTGGTCCAGTCAGAGCAGACAAACGTCTGGACAGTCTGCAAGGTCTGCTCTTTCAGAAGGAGGGGCAAAGTTAGATATGGTACCCATGACAACTAGGGGAAGGCCCAACGTGTCTGAAGTCTGATTCCTCACTGACATATAATACATGACTTGTGTGCTTAGAAATCTTTCAAATCATTATTATAGTCAAGCATAGGATTTTTGTTTTGAGAAAAATGTTTAGCCTTTACAACAGTTGTGTAAATGTTTGTGCAGACAATGTATGTGCAGAGAAACTCAAATACGTTGTACATCAGTACAAGCTGGGTCGGGTCATAGTATGGCTTGGTAACAGCTTTGTAAATCAAGATAACAGACAAATAAAATATAACCTGTCAACGCTTATCTATATTAAAACTGCTCTGGTGTTGCTATGTTACACAGACCGTCATTCATCAAAGTCAAGTGTAACCAACTGTCCTACTGATGATTCACTAACCACCCTTCTACCATAACTGTGTCTTTTGGTACGTTTTGAAATGCTCAGAAAAAAGGTATAAGCACACAGAAAAGAATCAAATAACATTTTCATAATTACAAAGAAAGCTGCAATAGACTATAATCTACTTTTACAATGTTAAAAGACCGGTCCTCCACAGGACATCAACTCACAGTTGGTCACTACAGTCAGACCCTTCATCATTGGTCAGGCCCTTTTCACGCAGGGAGGTTCTCAGCAGTCATATGAATGACAGTTGTTCTTCAGATACTACTGGGAAGAGAAGAGACGCATCTGTGATCATTTAAGTCACAGGGAGTAGACAAGCAAACAACACCTTTCCACATTGCAGCCGACTTTGAAGTCGAGTCAAGACTGACTGATCTACAAATCAATCACCTTGTATCATAAATATCTACTCAATATTATTTGTAGATATGGTCAGTCACAATTTACATCACGATTTTGAAGCAGTATTACCACCACACTGTGAGTACTGGGTTGCTGTGTGTGGTAGAGGGGAGATAGCCTGGCCCCATATTTGTTTGTGCTGTCAGTAAATGACCATATGAGTTGTCTAAACAGCACAAACAAATCTGGAACCAGGCTAGAGGACAGAGCCTGTGACAAAGCAAAAACATTTAATGCGGTTTAATTTATAGGGTGTTGAAATTGAACATTTATAAAATGTTATGTGTTTGAGAGAAAGGATTTGACTAAAGTCAACACACAGCTTCACACAGGAATGTACACAGTCTCCTTACTACTGTAACCAGCCTGATGTGCCACTATTACAGCCTAAAAAGGAATTGAATTGGGTACAGTCTCATTTATCTTAAATATTCACAAGAATAACACCAAAGACGTCACAGATTTCATCAAGGCAATTCATTGTCTGGGATTGTCCTGAGAGAGAAAAAAACCCCACTATAATACTATCTAATACATTCAGTGTTGTACCTGAAAGAAGATTCTAAATGACCAAAGCATATTAGATGTCAGCGGACAGACAGAAAGCAACACTGTGATTAAAAACTAAAAGGTTGAAGGAAACTGATACGATAATAGAATAATAACTGTTTACAGACACAAAACAATAAGTTAATGTGCCAAGGACAACTGTCAAAAGGTGGACAAGAAAAATAAAGTGTGTCCCTGCAAGGGCAACATACCACCTCTCCTGTTGCTGATGGGTGCATCAGTGAATGGCGAAGGGGGGCTCATATAAGGTCCACCTGCCTGTGGTCAATCCCTAGGCTCTGGTGCTGGGCAGTCGGTCTCTGTCGTGCCATGGGGTCTCTTTATCGGGGACCCAGGTGTTGCCCACCCACAGAACCACGTTCAGGGAACCACAGATCTGAGCCACAGAGAGAGAGAGAGAGACAGACAGAGAGAGAGAGACAGAGAGAGACAGACAGACAGAGAGAGAGAGAGAGACAGAGAGAGACAGACAGACAGAGAGAGAGAGACAGAGAGACAGAGAGAGACAGACAGACAGAGAGAGAGAGAGAGACAGAGAGAGTCAGAGAGAGACAGAGAGAGAGAGTCAGAGAGAGAGAGAGAGACAGACAGAGAGAGGACTGTTAGGGTTTGTCTTCTTAGAAATCTGTCCTCTCCTTAGCTCCACCTCTTCATCTGCACTGACCGGAAAAGATTGACATGTGAAAACAATATGGTGGAAACTCATCATTAGGCTGGCTTTCACTTAATCAGTTCATTTAGATCTGTGGGGAAAAGGAGAGAGAAAAGAAACATGACTGAGAAAAGACATTATCTCACCACAGACATGTCGAGACCACGCCCTGTCCTCGGCACTGGGCCAGGGTACACTGTAGACCCCTGGTCCACGACGACGCGCTCCTCAACCACAGGATGGCAAAGAGCACAGTCACCACAATGTTCTGCCAGAAGGGAGGAAGGACACAGACACACACAAGGAGGAGGAGCTGGAGGACACCATGTAAGTCAGAGTCCCTCTAGTGGCCAGGAGCCGGCCCTGGTCTGCTGTTTCCAAATATTTATGTGTCTTAATGAATTAAAAACTCAGCTTAACCATCAGCAGACCATGCAGTAGCCTGATTCCAATTGGTATTACCAGTGTGACAACTATATGCACACAATGACTAGTACTATCTAGTGTGGTTGACTTACCTACCTCAGTAAAATGCACTTTATGACTTTAAGTCACTCTGGATAAGAGTGTCTGCTAAATGACCACAATGTAAATGTATTAACGTGATGGTGTTATTCCATATGTAACTCATGTAACTCACATAGACCAGCAGTCCCCATAAGGTACAGTCCCCATATGGTACAGTCCCCATACCATACGGTACAGTCACCATACAGTACAGTCCCCATACCATACGGTACAGTCCCCATACCATACGGTACAGTCCCCATACCATACAATACAGTCCCCATACCATACGGTACAGTCCCCATACCATACGGTACAGTCCCCATACAGTACAGTCACCATACCATACAGTACAGTCCCCATACCATACGGTACAGTCCCCATACCATACGGTACAGTCACCATACAGTACAGTCCCCATACAGTACAGTCCCCATACCATACGGTTCAGTCCCCATACAGTACAGTCCCCATACAGTACAGTCCCCATACGGTACAGTCCCCATACAGTACATGAAGGCCATGATGGTGACGCTCACAATGAACTCAGCTGAGAAGGCAAAGGCCCCCACCAGGCGAGTCTCTGGTATAGTACGGTTACACCTGTCTTAACCTGGGGGCAACTAAAACAAATGTATACAAACACAGAGGACATTAACAGTATTGTTCAAACAAGCCTACAGCAGGTTGGGACTAAGCATTTACCAAAGCAATTTGGTCTAAACACATTAACCTGATGAGCCGGGTGCCAGATCTGTTTATGCCGTCTTTCAAACTCCTCTAATATTATTATTGTGCAAGTTGGCAAGACAGCGCAAAATATGGTGAGGTTACTAGCTACCCTCTGTCAGGGATATTACTAGACCAGATAGGCTATTAGCTACCCTCTGTCGGGGATATTACTAGACCAGATAGGCTACTAGCTACCCTCTGTCAGGGATATTACTAGACCAGATAGGCTACTAGCTACCCTCTGTCAGGGATATTACTAGACCAGATAGGCTACTAGCTACCCTCTGTCAGGGATATTACTAGACCAGATAGGCTACTAGCTACCCTCTGTCAGGGATATTACTAGACCAGATAGGCTATTAGCTACCCTCTGTCGGGGATATTACTAGACCATACAGATAGGCTACTAGCTACCCTCTGTCAGGGATATTACTAGACCAGATAGGCTACTAGCTACCCTCTGTCTGGGATATTACTAGACCATACAGATAGGCTACTAGCTACCCTCTGTCAGGGATATTACTAGACCAGATAGGCTACTAGCTACCCTCTGTCAGGGATATTACTAGACCATACAGATAGGCTACTAGCTACCCTCTGTCAGGGATATTACTAGACCAGATAGGCTACTAGCTACCCTCTGTCAGGGATATTACTAGACCATACGGTGAGGTTACTAGCTACCCTCTGTCAGGGATATTACTAGACCAGATAGGCTATTAGCTACCCTCTGTCGGGGATATTACTAGACCAGATAGGCTACTAGCTACCCTCTGTCAGGGATATTACTAGACCAGATAGGCTACTAGCTACCCTCTGTCAGGGATATTACTAGACCAGATAGGCTACTAGCTACCCTCTGTCAGGGATATTACTAGACCAGATAGGCTACTAGCTACCCTCTGTCAGGGATATTACTAGACCAGATAGGCTATTAGCTACCCTCTGTCGGGGATATTACTAGACCATACAGATAGGCTACTAGCTACCCTCTGTCAGGGATATTACTAGACCAGATAGGCTACTAGCTACCCTCTGTCTGGGATATTACTAGACCATACAGATAGGCTACTAGCTACCCTCTGTCAGGGATATTACTAGACCAGATAGGCTACTAGCTACCCTCTGTCAGGGATATTACTAGACCATACAGATAGGCTACTAGCTACCCTCTGTCAGGGATATTACTAGACCAGATAGGCTACTAGCTACCCTCTGTCAGGGATATTACTAGACCATACAGATAGGCTACTAGCTACCCTCTGTCAGGGATATTACTAGACCATACAGATAGGCTACTAGCTACCCTCTGTCAGGGATATTACTAGACCATACAGATAGGCTACTAGCTACCCTCTGTCGGGGATATTACTAGACCAGATAGGCTACTAGCTACCCTCTGTCGGGGATATTATTAGACCAGATAGGCTACTAGCTACCCTCTGTCAGGGATATTACTAGACCGTACAGATAGGCTACTAGCTACCCTCTGTCAGGGATATTACTAGACCATACAGATAGGCTACTAGCTACCCTCTGTCAGGGCTATTACTAGAACACACAGATAGCTTTATCCCTTCAGCTACAGTGAGGGGAAAAAGTATTTGATCCCCTGCTGATTTTGTACGTTTGCCCACTGACAAAGAAATGATCAGTCTATAATTTTAATGGTAGGTTTATTTGAACAGTGAGAGACAGAATAACAACAAAAAAATCCAGAAATACGCATGTGAAAAATGTTATAAATTGATTTGCATTTTAATGAGAAAAATAAGTATTTGACCCCGTCTCAATCAGAAAGATTTCTGGCTCCCAGGTGTCTTTTATACAGGTAACGAGCTGAGATTAGGGGCATACTCTTAAAGGGAGTGCTCCTAATCTCAGTTTGTTACCTGTATAAAAGACACCTGTCCACAGAAGCAATTAATCAATCAGATTCCAAACTCTCCACCATGGCCAAGACCAAAGAGCTCTCCAAGGATGTCAGGGACAAGATTGTAGACCTACACAAGCCTGGAATGGGCTACAAGACCATCGCCAAGCAGCTTGGTGAGAAGGTGACAACAGTTGGTGCGATTATTTGCAAATGGAAGAAACACAAAAGAACTGTCATTCTCCCTTGGCCTGGGGCTCCATGCAAGATCTCACCTCGTGGAGTTGCAATGATCATGAGAACGGTGAGGAATCAGCCCAGAACTACACGGGAGGATCTTGTCAATGATCTCAAGACAGCTGGGACCATGGTCACCAAGAAAACAATTGGTAACACACTACGCCGTGAAGGACTGAAATCCTGCAGTGCCCACAAGGTCCCCCTGCTCAAGAAAGCACATATACATGCCCGTCTGAATGAACATGAACATCTGAATGATTCAGAGGACAACTGGGTGAAAGTGTTGTGGTCAGATGAGACAAAAATTGAGCTCTTTGGCATCAACTCAACTCGCCGTGTTTGGAGGAGGAGGAATGCTGCCTATGACACCAATATCACCATCCCCACCGTCAAACATGGAGGTGGAAACATTATGCTTTGGGGGTGTTTTTCTGCTAAGGGGACAGGACAACTTCACCGCATCAAAGGGACAATGGACGGGGCCATGTACCGTCAAATATTGGGTGAGAACCTCCTTCCCTCAGCCAGGGCATTGAAAATGGGTCATGGATGGGTATTCCAGCATGACAATGACCCAAAACACACGGCCAAGGCAACAAAGGAGTGGCTCAAGAAGAAGCATATTAAGGTCCTGGAGGGGCCTAGCCAGTCTCCAGACCTTAATCCCATAGAAAATCTGTGGAGGGAGCTGAAGGTTCGAGTTGCCAAACGTCAGCCTCGAAACCTTAATGACATGGAGAAGATCTGCAAAGAGGAGTGGGGCAAAATCCCTCCTGAGATGTGTGCAAACCTGGTGGCCAACTACAAGAAACGTCTGACCTCTATGATTGCCAACAAGGGTTTTGCCACCAAGTACTAAGTCATGTTTTGCAGAGGGCTGAAATATTTATTTCCCTCATTAAAATGCAAATCAATTCATAACATTTTTCACATGCGTATTTCTGGATTTTTTTTGTTGTTATTCTCTCACTGTTCAAATAAACCTACCATTAAAATTATAGACTGATCATTTCTTTGTCAGTGGGCAAACGTACAAAATCAGCAGGGGATCAAATACTTTTTTCCCTCACTGTATATAACATCCAATCAAATTTCCACTTCTGTTTTCTCTCCACAAGAAATTGGGACACAATATTTATTCCACAGTAGCCACTACAGCTCCCAAAAAGCGAGAGCCGCGGTTTTAACTTAAATTCAGATGATAAAACGTGGAAAAACACGGTTTGCTATTCAGTCAATATGATCGATAACGGTAATAACAAATAAAAGCTTTCAAGAATTTGATGAAGACAATCGGTTCTTTAACAAGTGCAAAATCTACTCGAGGTTGGGGCATCATTCTCCTTCCTGCTGCCGCTACTGCTAGACTGAAACATAGACCACTGCTAGAAAGTTAAAGTAACGTACATTTATACTTGAAAACGGGAGCGGCAGTACTCACAGACAGTTAGTTACTTTGAAGACTGTGTGGCCTGTTACTTCTGAAGACACACACTATCTATCCCCTTTTCAACTGGCTCATTTAAATCTAGATGGAAAAAGTAATTTTGTTGTTTAATCCATAACATTTGAAATGAATCTGCCTGATGTTTTTCTGGATCATTTGTCTATATTCAATGAAGTGGAGGGAAACGGTTGTTTAGTTCTTACAAATCATTTTTGAGAATGTGAGAATATCCTGGACATATGGCTCGTGAACACAGAAGGGAAGCCTGCCTTCCCCGACTTCAAACCAGAGACAGAGACGATAAAATCAAAAGATTCAAGTTGAATTCATCTCAATAAAAGGTGATTTTTATATAATTTCTCAATCATACATGTACATGATCCTACAGTACATGTAGAAAATACATAGTTTCTATATTTTTAACATTGTGCTAATTAAGTGCTTTTTAGTCTCTCTCTCTCTCTCTCTCTCTCTCTCCAAGGACAATGTTAAGCGACAATATTGTTTATTCTCATCCTTGTTGGTCAGTGCTTTACAGGTAGGTAGAAGGGGTCCAGTCCTTTCTGCGTAGTATGTTGGAACATGTACAGGTCTCAGTCTACAGACTCTTCCAGATCACAGTCCCTGATCTTAGCGTGTTCTCTGACCTCATCAAATGTATACGTCTTCAGTATCACTCCATTTCTGAAAACGGTGTGAAGCAGATCCTGGGGAAAGAAGAGCGGGATGAGAATAAACAGATTTTTACCTTGTCAGATCGGGGATTCGACCCAGCAACCTTTCGGTTACTGGCCCAACGCTCTAATCACTAGGCTACCTGCCACCCCAATATGACTTTAAAACAACTCCATATTAGTCCCAATATTTATTTCTGTTCAAGCCTCAGAGAGTAATAAAAAGACTTATATCCAATGGTTTTAGGACGACCAGTCGTTAAAAGGACTTACTGGACCGTATTCCTCCAGGCTCCCCTTCCCTTCTTCCAGGGTCACAAAGTCTCCTGTTGGTGTTGTGTGGAGCGACAGGCGACCTTTCTTTGATCTTTTATTAGGGTCAGCAACAGGGTCCTTGAACACATTCAGCTGTAATCAAAAGAACATAATTACAACAGTGGTCACCAGATCACTTTCTGAGTCCAGATCACTTTCTGAGTCCAGATCACTTTCTGAGTCCAGAGTCAAAATGCAAGCCGAGATCTACCATTCAGATTTTTTTTCTTCTTCTCTCTAGTCATGGTTTTAAAAGTTTAGAAAATTCACAGTATTAACTTTGGTGTAGGTCTGATATCTTTACAGCAATACTATTGGATTTTGAATCCAAACAACTCAGATGTCTCCTCTCTCTCTCTCTCTCTCTCTCTCTCTCTCTCTCTCTCTCTCTCTCTCTCTCTCTCTCTCTCTCTCTCTCTCTCTCTCTCTCTCTCTCTCTCTCTCTCTCTCTCTCTCTCTCTCTCTCTCTCTCTCTCTCTCTCTCTCTCTCTCTCTCTCTCTCTCTCTCTCTCTCTCTCTCTCTCTCTCTCTCTCTCTCTCTCTCTCTCGTGAACTAAGGAACATGGCACAAGTAATGTAATGCTTGTTAATGCGTTGTATAATGTTATCATTCATTTTACAAAGTAATGAAAAATACACTTGTATTTAGAATTCCATTCTTATGATCATTCATTGACCTTAGTCAGCTAAATTTATAATACATGATTGCACATGGTTTAACGCTAGTGTTCTTGCATGTTGCTATCTATCTGATGGATTCAAATCGTTCATATTGATAGTCTAATTGCTTAGTCTTATTACGGATCGCGTGTGATGTGTATATATAACATGCTTACATATCAGATATCGCCCACTACAATAGTAATGGGATTAGAGCAGCTTTATATAAAGTGTTAACAAAGACTTGGGCTCTTTCCCAATTCATCTTTCCTCTCCTGCTCTCTCCTAGCCTGCTCTCTCCTAGCCTCCTCGAAAAGGTATTGGATGAGAAGGACCGAGGGGAGGGACCCTGGATCTCCTCCTCCAATGCTTTTGAAGGAAGCAAGGAGAGAAGACACAAGGAATTGAGAGAACAGATGAATTGAGAAAGAGACATGAATTCACAACAATGTCCTCTCATGGAAATGACTGGATGTTCAATGACTCACCCCCAGTCCATTGGTCACCACAAAGCTGCACTTGAAGCAGCAGCTGAGCAGGTCCCGGGTCAGTTTTTGGAGCAGGGCACCGCCCGACCCAAAACCCACGTTCTCTATACTCCACCTGTGTTTCTTCATCCCCGCCACAATCTAAAAAAACAACAGAACACCCGAGGGGTGAGTTCAAGGTCATTTTACTGGTTGGAATAAAACCTTGGAACAACAGATAAGATTGGACACCACTGGGTAAGAGGTTGAGAATGTAGGAGGTTCAGGTAGACGGGGAAGTACAGTGAACGTACCTCCTGCAGAGTGTTGATGTCCACACCATCCCCCTGGATGACTCGGATGTAAGGGGGTAGCACCTTGTATCCTTTGCTGTTCTCTGTGGTGTGGAACTTCCTCCCTAAAATCTCCAACACCTTGGAATCAGCAAGATGGTGGGAGACATGTTCATAATCCTGCTCTCTCTTTAATGATTTGAATATATTTATAATGAGCTGTTGTCAGACTACCATCATAACGGTCCTACACAGTGCCAGTGACGCTACCAGTGAGACTCATCCCCTTTCTCCATTAGAACCAGTAAAAAAAACAAGGACCAAAAGATAACTAAACAGAACCAGGACCGATGGTTCCTCAATGTGTTTCCACTACCAATGGACTGTTGTAAACTACTAACGCTAGGTGATGATTTATCTATCTTCTTTACCTTGAGGACAGTGTCTAATGGGTCTCCTGAGTCTGGCCTGATGACCAGGGGTGCGTCAGCGCTGCGGGACTCGATGAGGCTCCTCAGGTCTTCTCCCCAGATCTTCTCACAGGCGTTGTAGATATCATAGCTGTCGCTGACGATGGACACGGGCACGTTGGGAAACTGCCTCACAATGTGCTCAAAGGCATCTCTCTCGTGGTCCTTACCCCAGGCGGTGATGGTGCTGGTAATAATATATTTATCCGTAGTTAAGCAATACAGAATATTTAGTAGAGCAAGAAATCACTTAAACCAAATGGGTTTGAGATACACAGAGGAATGGTAGTACAATACAAAATCCAGAAGAGGGAGCTAGATATCACGCTTTGAAAATGATAGTGAGACTAGATGAGTTCTCTGGAATTAATTAAAAAGTTAAACTGACTTGTTGACGGCCATGTACATACAAAATCAGTCAATTTCTAGTGTGATTGCTTGCTTTAGCTCTAATCTGTGCTAACTGTGCTCTAATTGTCCTGTCCCCGCTGTGTCTACCTGTGTCTCTGTGTTACCTGTGCTCTGCAGCTGGCACAGAGAAGCCGGGCACAGGGTCTTTGGTGCCGTAGTACTTCTTAATGACACAGATACCAGCCACCGTGTCTGTGCCTTTAAAGTTCACCAGGTGGGCAGATGCTCCGATGCCAGCAGTCTGAAACCAGACAAAAACATCTTGTGACAGGAACAACTAAACAATACGGCTGTGTACTAGTGGTGTATGTATAGAAGATGAGAAACTGAACAGGTTTTTTGATTACCTAGGGTGTGTTCGTAAATTCACTATGGAGTGCCAGAGTGTGCTCTGGGCGTTGGTAAATTCAGAGTGTTGTCAGATTGTCCATTAGTAAATTCAGAGTGTTGTCAGATTGTCCATTAGTAAATTCAGAGTGTTGTCAGATTGTCCATTAGTAAATTCAGAGTGTTGTCAGATTGTCCATTAGTAAATTCAGAGTGTTGTCAGATTGTCCATTAGTAAATTCAGAGTGTTGTCAGATTGTCCGTTAGTAAATTCAGAGTGTTGTCAGATTGTCCATTAGTAAATTCAGAGTGTTGTCAGATTGTCCGTTAGTAAATTCAGAGTGTTGTCAGATTGTCCATTAGTAAATTCAGAGTGTTGTCAGATTGTCCATTAGTAAATTCAGAGTGTTGTCAGATTGTCCATTAGTAAATTCAGTGTGTTGTCAGATTGACCATTAGTAAATTCAGAGTGTTGTCAAATTGTCCATTAGTAAATTCAGAGTGTTGTCAGATTGTCCGTTAGTAAATTCAGAGTGTTGTCAGATTGTCCATTAGTAAATTCAGAGTGTTGTCAGATTGTCCGTTAGTAAATTCAGAGCGTTTCGCTGTCAGAGCGTTCAGAGTGCACACTGGACTCTCTGGTCGAGGAGGAGGGTTGATCCGAGCGTTCTGACCTCATAACGGCAGTCAAGCACCCGAGCTAACTGGCTAACGTTGGCTAGCTTGCTAGCTACTTCCAGACACAAATGAGAGAACACCTCACTGACCCTTTTACTCTCTAGCAGAGCTGGTTAGGCTGTTTTCATGTTATCCAGAGCTGGTTAGGCTGTTTTCATGTTATCCAGAGCTGGTTAGGCTGTTTTCATGTTATCCAGAGCTGGTTAGGCTGTTTTCATGTTATCCAGAGCTGGTTAGGCTGTTTTCATGTTGTCTAGAGCAATTGGTGACTAACTGCTGCTGGCAACAATTTAATAAAGTTTTTGACATATGACACCGGTCATATTCTATGGGTGTTGCACGTTCAAAAATGTATCCGTTATTTTGGGGCGGCAGGTAGCCTAGTGGTTAGAGCGTTGGGCCAGTAACCGAAAGGTTGCTGGATCGAATCCCAGAACTGACCACCTGACTTACCTAGTCAAGAGCTTGATGAATAGATAAAATACATGGAAAGGTTTGGGAAAGGGCCTTTGTTTGACCCCAGGTTGACCTGCTGCATTATGCAATGTCGTATGCACAGTATGATGAATCCAACACTATTATCATAATTATCATTAATTACAGTAAGTACCTCTTGAGATGAGACTCCCCTGTAGCCAAAGTCATGCAACTTATACTCCAGTTTGTCCAGGTTCCCTGATGTCTCCAGTAGATACCTGGCTAGGATCTTCTTCTGCTCTCTGGAGTTAGTAGCTACTGTGATGGGGTACCAGATCTGCACCAGGATCGTCTGTTAGGAAGAAGAAGAGAGGAGGTTAGCGGTGTAAACGGTCTGGTAGAGAAGGAGAAGAGAGGAGGTTAGCGGTGTAAACGATCTGGTAGAGAAGGAGAAGAAGAGAGGAGGTTATCGGTGTAAACGATCTGGTAGAGAAGGAGAAGAAGAGAGGAGGTTAGTGGTGTAAACGGTCTGGTAGAGAAGGAGAAGAAGAGAGGAGGTTAGCGGTGTAAACGGTCTGGTAGAGAAGGAGAAGAAGAGAGGAGGTTAGCGGTGTAAACGGTCTGGTAGAGAAGGAGAAGAAGAGAGGAGGTTAGCGGTGTAAAGCGGTCTGGTAGAGAAGGAGAAGAAGAGAGGAGGTTAGCGGTGTAAACGGTCTGGTAGAGAAGGAGAAGAAGAGAGGAGGTTAGCGGTGTAAACGGTCTGGTAGAGAAGGAGAAGAAGAGAGGAGGTTAGCGGTGTAAACGGTCTGGTAGAGAAGGAGAAGAAGAGAGGAGGTTAGCGGTGTAAACGATCTGGTAGAGAAGGAGAAGAAGAGAGGAGGTTAGCGGTGTAAGCGGTCTGGTAGAGAAGGAGAAGAAGAGAGGAGGTTAGCGGTGTAAGCGGTCTGGTAGAGAAGGAGAAGAAGAGAGGAGGTTAGCGGTGTAAAGCGGTCTGGTAGAGAAGGAGAAGAAGAGAGGAGGTTAGCGGTGTAAACGATCTGGTAGAGAAGGAGAAGAAGAGAGGAGGTTAGCGGTGTAAACGGTCTGGTAGAGAAGGAGAAGAAGAGAGGAGGTTAGCGGTGTAAACGGTCTGGTAGAGAAGGAGAAGAAGAGAGGAGGTTAGCGGTGTAAACGATCTGGTAGAGAAGGAGAAGAAGAGAGGAGGTTAGTACCAGATCTGTACCCGTATGGTCTGAGAGAGGAAGAGAGGAAAGAGTTGGCGATGCTGGGGAAAGTAGTCTCTTTAGTACATCATGGATCAGCGCTACCTACTTTACAACATGTATAGATAAATACAAATCAAGCACTTACAGGTGGACCATACTTGCGAACATAAGCAAGAATTTAAAGTTAAACAAGTTCACACGCACAAAATGCATATCAGCTAATTACAATTGTTGATTTACTTGCATGTGTCATTTATTTTGGTACTGTCCATATGTAGCTCGTTTTTGGTCACAGGTCCAGGAATGGCTGACGAACTGCAACAGTTACCTAGAACTAACGCTGCAGATAGCAATACTGGGTGATTTGAAAAGTCATAGTCAATCAATCAATAATATAATAATTATTTTATCTTTAATTTACAATCTGTAGAAGCTATGAGAATAGAAAGATTCAGTACTTTTGTGAAGCATCACAGCACAGTTGAAAAATATATGGCAAATAGAAATGCAAAATGGATGGTGTTAAGAGATAGATGGGAGGGGTTGAATGGAGCTGAAGGATGGGACTAATAACAACAAGATAACCAATGTAAAACATACGGTAAAATGTATATGGGTTCAGAATGTTGTGAAACAGCACAGTTACAAATAGAAATCAAACCGGTTGGACATCAGACATAGAGGAAGGACTAACAACAAACAAAATATAACTATTGTAAAATAGATTTTGTCTGTAAAATGTGTATAATATGTATAAACTGAAGGTAGAAGCCTAAGTGTTATTGTTTATTAGTTTACTCCAATTGCGGGAGGGATGGTAGGGTTTGCGGGGAATAATAAAGGTATATTCTAAAAAAAGTGTGAATTTATGTCACGGATCCCTCCGGAACTGTCATTGCGCACACCTGGCCCCAATTGCCAATGATTAGTGTTTTGTATATATGTGCCCTTTGGTTCTCCATTGGG
The DNA here is from genome assembly GCA_030435695.1 of Brachymystax lenok tsinlingensis. Lineage (NCBI taxonomy): Eukaryota > Metazoa > Chordata > Actinopteri > Salmoniformes > Salmonidae > Brachymystax > Brachymystax lenok. The sequence continues at coordinate 49,471,505 of CM059818.1, forward strand.
CCGTCGATTGTTGTACTATGTCCGTTGGTGCATGTGAGTACCTGCGCTGTGTGTTTTGGCTTTGGCATTGTGGATTGCGCAGATGATTCCGGGTCTCGTCCCGTGGTTTAATCATTGTGCGCGTGTGTATTTAGTCAAGGTACTCCTTGCTCTTTTTGTTTTGGGATTCAACCCTGTGTTTTTTGTATACGTGTTGGTTTCGTCTTCGTCCCCGTGCCTATACACGGCACGCCGTAATATGGGCATAATAAAAACCCATATTACTCATTCCTGCGCCTGTCTCCCGACCCTTTATACCAGCGTGACAATATGTATATATGGGTATGTTATCTACCGTTCAACAGTTTGGGGTCACTTAGAAATGTCCTTGTTTTTGAAAAAAAAGCACAGTTTTTGTCCATTAAAATAACATCACATTGATCAGAAATACAGTGTAGACATTGTTAATGTTGTACAACTATTGCAGCTGGAAAAGGCTGATTTTCAATGAAATATCTACATAGGCATACAGAGGCCCATTAACAGCAACCATCACTCCTGTGTTCCAATGGCACGTTGTGTTAGCTAATCCAAGTGTATCATTTTAAAAGGCTAATTGATCATAAAAAAAAACGTTTGCAATTATGTTAGCACAGCTGAAAACTGTTGTTCTGATTAAAGAAGCAATAAAACTGGCCTTCTTTAGACTAGTTGACTATCTGGAGCATCAGCATTTGTGGTTTTGATTACAGGCTCAAAATGGCCAGAAACAAGACCTTTCTTCTGAAACTCGTCAGTCTTTTCTTGTTCTGAGAAATGAAGGCTATTCTATGTGAGAAATTGCCAAGAAACTGAAGATCTCGTACAACGCTGTGTACTACTCCCTTCAAAGAACAGCGCAAACTGGCTCTAACCAGTATAGAAAGAGGAGTGTGAGGCCCCGGTGCACAACTGAGCAAGAGGACAAGTACATAGAGTATCTAGTTTGAGAAACAGACGCCTCACAAGTCCTCAACTTGCAGCTTTATTAAATAGTACCCGCAAAACACCAGTCTCATCGTCAACAGTGAAGAGGTGATTCTGGGATGCTGGCCTTCTAGGCAGAGTTCCTCTGTCCAGTGTCTGTGTTCTTTTGCCCATCTTAATCTTTTCTTTTTATTGGCCAGTCTGAGATATGGATTTTTCTTTGCAACTCTGCCTAAAAGGCCAGCATCCCAGAGTGTATGTATGTATGTCGGAAGTTTACATACGCTTAGGTTGGAGTCATTAAAACTCGTTTTTCAATCACTCCACAAATTTCTTGTTCACAAACTGGTTAGGACATCTACTTTGTGCATAACACAAGTCATTTTTCCAACAATTGTTTATAGACAGATTATTTCACTTATAATTCACTGTATCACAATTCCAGTGGGTCAGAAGTTTACATACACTAAGTTGACTGTGCCTTTAAACAGCTTGGAAAATTCCAGAAAATGATGTCATGGCTTTAGAAGCTACCTGTGGATGTATTTCAAGGCCTAACTTCAAACTCAGCGCCTCTTTGTTTGACATCATGGGAAAATCAAAAGAAATCAGCCAAGACCTCAGAAAAAAAATTGTACAACCTCCAAGTCTGGTTCATCCTTGGGAGCAATTTCCACATGCCTGAAGGTACCACATTCATCTGTACAAACAATAGTATGCAAGTATAAACACCATGGGACCACGCAGCCGTCATACCGCTCAGGAAGGAGACGCGTTCTGTCTCCTAGAGATGAACGTACTTTGGTGCGAAAAGTGCAAATCAATCCCAGAACAACAGCAACGAGTCCTATATCGACATAACCTGAAAGGTCAGCAAGGAAGAAGCCACTGCTCTAAAACCGCCATAAAAAAGACAGACTACGGTTTGCAACTGCACATGGGGACAAAGATCGTACTTTTTGGAGTAATGTCCTCTGGTCTGATGAAACAAAAATAGAACTGTTGGCCATAATGATCATTGTTATGTTTGGAGGAAAAAGGGGGAGGCTTGCAAGCCAAAAAACACCATCCCAACCGTGAAGCACGGAGGTGGCAGCATCATGTTGTGGGGGTGCTTTGCTGCAGGAGGGACTGGTGCACTTCAAAATAGATGGCATCACAAGGCAGGAAAATTATGTGGATATATTGAAGCAACATCTCAAGACATCAGTCAGGAAGTTAAAGCTTGGTCGCAAATGGGTCTTCCAAATGGACAATGACCCCAAGCATACTTCCAAAATTGTGGCAAAATGGCTTAAGGACCACAAAGTCAAGGTATTGGAGTGGCCATCACAAAGCCCTGACCTCAATCCTATAGAGAATTTGTGGGCAGAACTGAAAAAGCATGTGCGAGCAAGGAGTCCTACAAACCTGACTTAGTTACACCAGCTCTGTCAGGAGGAATGGGCCAAAATTCACCCAACTTATTGTGGGAAGCTTGTGGAAGGCTACCTGAAACGTTTGACCCAAGTTAAACATTTTAAAGGCAATGCTACCAAATACTAAATGAGTGTATGTAAACTTCTGACCCACTGGGAATGTGATGAAAGAAATAAAAGCTGAAATAAATCATTCTCTCTACTATTATTCTGACATTTCACATTCTTAAAATCAAGTGGTGATCCTAACTGACCTAAGACAAGGAATTTTTACTAGGATTAAATGTCAGGAATTGTGAAAAACGGAGTTTAAATGTATTTGGCTAAGGTGTATGTAAACTTCCGACTTCAACTGTATATGGATACATATATTTACCCCCAAAATAAATATATAGGGGATTGGAAATGGGGGTCGGTAGTCATTTAGGCAGGTTACCTTAGTGTTCTTGGGCACAGGGACTATGATGGTCTGCTAAAAACATGTTGTTGTTACAGACTCAGAGGTTGAAAATGTCAGTGAAGACACTTGCCAGTTGGTCAGCGCATGCTCGCAGTACACGTCCTGGTAATCCGTCTGGCCCTGTGAATGTTGACCTGTTTAAAGGTCTTACTCACATCGGCTGGGGAGAGCGTGATCACACGGTCTTCTGGAACAGCTAGTGCTCTCATGCATGTTTCAGTGTTATTTGCCTCGACGCGAGCATAGAAATAGTTTAGCACGTCTGGTAGGCTCGTGTCACTGGGCAGCTCTCGGCTGTGCTTCCCTTTGTAGTCTGTAATGGTTTGCAAGCCCTGCCACATCTGACGAGCGTCAGAGCCGGTGTAGTACGATTCGATCTTAGTCCTGTATTAACGCTTTGCCTGTTTGATGGTTCGTCGGATAGAATAGCGGGATTTCTTATAAACTTCCGGGTTAGAGTCCCGCTCCTTGAAAGCGGCAGCTCTAGACTTTAGCTCAGTGTGGATGATGCCTGTAATCCATGGCTTCTGGTTGGGGTATGTACGTGCGGTCACTGTGGGGACGACGTCATCGATGCACTTATTGATGAAGCCTATGACTGATGTGGTGTACTCCTCAAGGCCATCGGAGGAATCCCGGAACATATTCCAGTCTGTGCTAGCAAAACAGTCCTGTAGCTTAGCATCTGCTTCCTCTGACCACTTTTTCTATTGATCTAGTCACTGGTGCTTCCTGCTTCAAGTAGCCTAGTAAAGGATGCATCAGTGCAATATTTCCACACAACATTTTGTTACAGACCAATGGTAAACCTTGAATTTGTAGGTTCAAAATATTTTAAGAAATGCCATTGGCTGGTGGATTGAAAATCGTTGATAGGCTGAAGCAGAAGTTGTGCCAGGATGTAATCATTGTCACTGGGTGAGGTTACATGCAAGTAAATCATCTATTTTAATTGGTGGATACTTTAAATGCATGCTTATGTTTGCAAGTATGGTCCCAGGCTCTTTTAGAAACCGTGCATCTTATTGTCGTTGTTTATAAAGAACCTCTGCCCTGACACTTTCTACCATGAGCAAGATATAAATAGACAACAATGCGCAAAGCATCAGTTCCAAATGACATTGTATCCTAAGGACATGTGCCAGATATAAAAACAGTGCTGAAGCATGACTCAAAGATGCTATGGTAATGCCATAGTGAAAAAGGGGGTTAGGCACAGACTAGAGGCCCGGTAGCCTGATCCCAGATCTGTTTGTGCCCTCTCGCCAACTCCTACGGTCACTGTCACATGAGGAGTTGGCAAGACAGCAAAGACAGATCTGGGACCAGGCTAAGAAGCCATATAAAATCCAATTCAATTCAAAGGGCTTTAATGGCATGGGAAACATATGCTTACATTTCCAAAGCAAGTGAAATAGATAATAAACAAAAGTGAAATAAACTATTAAACATTTCTAACTAACCTCTACCCAGTTGGTGAGCCAGTAGCATTCTGGGTCAGTACTCTCCACGGTGAAGAGGACATTACCCCTGGGGATCACACTACCCTCAGGAACAGCCTTGATTTCAATAGGCAGGTGGCCGTCATACTTCTGAAACACAAAAACTCAGGGATCAGTACTGTAGCACGATTACACCACAGAACAATAGATGGTTTTGGTGTATGATAGAGTAAGAACATTTATAAGCAGTCATTAAAAAAAAACTGAAAATCTAAACTATCACTAAAATATTACATGTAGCTCTTGTAACATGCAATACACACAAAAACCCTCTGCTGCCCTTATACCTCCAGTATGTACTCCCAGCCCTTTTCGTTGAACACATCATCCTGAAAGTGTTCACGGTAAACTTCCTTTGCTTCTTTGATCTTCTGTGGAGTCACCACTTTCCCTGGAAAGGTGAGAGATGACAGATATGGGAGGTTGACACATGAAGGATGTGGGAAAGATGGAAAACATGTAATTGTGAGAGGAAGTTGGGACCAATTTTTTTTTTAAGTTAAGAATAAGACAGTATAAATTGTAAAAGTTGTGTACTAGTGGTGAACTAGTGGTGTACTAGTTGTGTACTAGGGGTGTACTAGTTTTGTACTAGGGGTGTACTAGGTGTGTACTAGGTGTGTACTAGGTGTGTACAAGGGGTGTACTAGGTGTGTACTAGGTGTGTACTAGTGGTGTACTAGTGGTGTACTAGTGGTGTACTTGGTGCTGCTCTTTTCATGGTCCTTCAAGCCCAATGGTCAATTTAGTAATAGTAAGAATGATATTTGTCTTACCTTTCAGATACTTATGAAGGATATACTGAAGTCCATAAAATACAGTTTTATCATATTTCACTTTCTGAATCTTAGTGGATTCGGTTTTCTTTGCACGACACTCGAAGTAGGAGTAAACCTTGCTGGTGTTGGGAGGGTACTGCTTGTAATGTGTGACCTGAAATTATATTATAGAAATACAGTTAATGACAATTATAAACTGGGTGGTTCGAGCCCTGAATGCTGATTGGCTGACAGACGTGGTATATCAGACCGTATACCTGTAAACAGTTTATAATAGCAATAAGGCCCCTCTGGGGTTTGTGGTATATGGCCAATATACCATGGCTAAGGGCTGTATCCAGGCACTCCACGTTGCATTGTGCAGAAGAATTAGCCTTTAGTCATGGTATATTGGCCACATACCACACCCTCTTGTGCCTTATTGCTTAATTATACCACAGCGTTGTTGAATACTCATTTTTGATTGGCTAGGAAAGCATTCTAGAATGGACATTAAAACTAGATAACAGGACAGTTGGAAAAATATATCAGTACACCTTGCAATCATGACACAATATGCACCTACACATGCAGACCATACTTGCTACAAAGTTACAGAAAGCTAAACCAACAACCACACAAACTGAAATAGGATACATTGTAAACACCGGTCCAATGATGAAAAACATAGTTAGCTAGCCAGAAATTGATTTGTTTTTTTGCAGAGACTGGAGCATCTGATGACCTGAGTGATGAGTTTTTTTAATTTGGTCGTCATATTGGCACGTTTTGCCATCAACAAACTATTTATCTAGCTTCTTGCCTAGTGTTTGATATGCTAAATAATTTCCTCGTAATAAACAGTGTCGACGAGTGTCCTGACGAGAAGGCACTATATGGGGAAAAATTGGGCATCATCAGCTCATTTTTATGGATGTATCCAAATGAATGTCAATAGAAAACAGCTTAAACAAATGCAAATGCAGCTACAGCGCTGTTATTATGGCTGCAGAGGTCGTGCCTGTGTTGGCTAGCTAGCAAGCAAGGGATAAGAACGTTGGGAACATATAGAATGAACAACTAGGTTACGTCCTTAAATACGGGGCTCCCGAGTGGCGCAGTGGTCTAATCCAGTCTGGTTCAAATCCAGTCTGCATCACATCCGGCTGTCATTGAGAGTCCCATAGGGTAGCACACAATCGGCCGGGGTAGGCTGTCATTGTAAATAAGAATTTGTTCTTAACTGACTTGCCTAATTAAATAGAACTAATCGAACGAACGACTGGGATGCGTCTCTAGCAATGAAAAGTATGATTTAGCTTATAAAAATATGTTTTCTTTGGTGTGGTATAAGCAGGATAAACACCTTCGCTCTGTACATTACCTTTGAAAAATTTACTCTGCAAAGGGACGAGGCGGACGTCGTCCATTATTTCCAAGATAATGTACAGAATGTCAGCGTTTATCCCTTACTAATTTGACAATACTGAAACTTCATGGTCTCACACCCACTTAACATCAAGTGTCCCTCCAACCTCAAAGTCAAAGTCACCATTATTAGTCAGTTGTACAACCGAATGCCTTCAACTGAAATGTGTCTTCCGCATTTAACCCAACCCCTCTGAATCAGAGAGGTGCGGGGGCTGCCTTAATCGACATCCACGACATCCACATCCTGCTTTACATTCTGTAGAAATCTACAGTCAGAAGAAAACATGCAGTGTACAGGTGTATAATAAACAGGAAGCAGATGTGTAATATTTGCTACTGAGATTGTTTGGGGACTTGTCATCAAAAATCGGCAGTTTCCAGCAAGTGTGTACAATTTTCTCCTCTGCCCAGGAGAAAAATAACTTTACTGTTGGTTAAATTAACTGGCCGAGATGATGTTATGATATTTGTTTTATTAAATAACCATCCCACTCTTCCTCTGCATGCTCTGTGCTAGTGACCTTTGGTATCACTGGCAGCAACTGTCTTACCCTTCTCTTCACCCTGATGAATTTAAACTCTAAATGTCACCCAGTTATACCCGGTCTCTGACCTACTCTGCTCCTGCTCTGTGGGACCTGACTGAGTACTGTCCAAACAAAAGCATAAACAAATGCAAGACAGGAACTAAAAACTATTAACAACATGACACTTCTTGTTGGTGAAGTCTTTGTGATAGTACAGATGTAGGATCTTAATTTGATCACCCAGTTGTTGCAGGAAATTTGGAAATGCAAACTTGTAGTGTATATTCAATGTTTAAAAAGGCTTCTAAAGGCTTGTAATTGCCACTATAAATGTTAACTAAAAATGTTTCAACCCCTACTAAATTGTTAAATAAACTATAATCCACACAATAATTCACATTTCCTGTTGCTGCAGGATTATTTTCCTGCTGTGAGAAAATAATTCATATCATACACCTGTATGTCAAACAAACTGTCTGCATGCTATTTATAATATATGCAGCATAATGCCAAGGTAGTCAAAGAGGTGTTCTCTCCAAAGCTACTTGTTTCTGACCAGCAGCTACAAAAGAAACAGCATTTATTGTAAATGAGGTGAACTGTGGAGACCATTGTGTTCACTTCTTAAAGGAGAAGTTTCCTTTTTTACAATATTTTTTTTTTGTTTTGTTATAGAAAGGCCCAAACACCTTCTTTTGTGATTTGAAATGTTTTTAAGAAACTTACCCCAAACAGCAAATCACTTCCTCATCCTTGTTGTGTAGTGTGGGGGACATCCGAAAAAACATGCTCCAAAACACCCAATTACGTCATTTTAGGAACGGCAAGGTCTTTAGATGTTGAACACATTCAATTGTGTAATTCAGAACTTTATTCGCAATGTTATATTCCCTTTTGCCCAACACGTTTCCCCTGTCCAGCTGTTCCATTCTCAACGTAACCTGCTGCTACAGGTAACTGCCAAAATAACGGAAACACCTATATAAAGTGTCTTAATAGCACGCTGGGCCACCACAAGCCGCCAGAACAGCTTCAATGTGCTTCCTGTGTGAAAGCGCTCCATACTTTCAGTATACTTTGTATCCCTCATTAACTCGAGTGTTTCCTTTATTTTGGCAGGAATAAAAATAAGAATGGGACGGAGAGGTATCGCTCGAGTCTAAACAAAATGGAATATAACGTTGCGGATAAAGTTGGGAACGACAAAATGTCTGCATCACTATACTGAGAGCTTTGCCGTTTCTAAAATTACATTGGTTGTTTTTGGAGCCTTTGTTCATGGTTTTGCGGAGGCCTCAATACTACACAACGAGGATGAGGAATTGATTTGCTGTCTGGACACTTCTCCTTTAATCCCTTCAAAAGTACAAGAGCTTGTTTCAGTATCACAGTAGTTTCAGTTTGAGTAGTTTATATTAATAAGTCTGTTGCCAAGCCAACTTCTATCTAACGGGCATCAATAAAAAGTGATTGTTTTGGAAATAAACTTCTCATTAAGGCACTCCCAGTTTGTAACGTCTGTGGCAGCTCTTGGCCGCATAAAACAGAACTACTCGACAGTACTGCCAGCATATCAGGCCTTGAAATCCAAGGGCAGATTAAATCCTGGTCCTCAAATGGCAACAAGTCTAAACGGATATTGAAGAATCTAACTGAGCATATGGTTAATAAACTAACGATTATAGCCAACATCAGGTCATACCAATGTATCACCATATCTATAAGCTATGTGGCTGGGTGTGGTTCCTTCTAGTACGGTGATTTATTACAAGTGATTTATTACAAGGATACTCTGTAACAATGTGCATCAGCAGCCAGATCCTTTACTTTTAGTGTGACATACAGTGGTGTAAAGTACTTAAGTAGTACTTTAAAGTATTTTCACTTGAGTATTTTCTGGGGTATCTGTACTTTACTATTTATATTTTTGACAACTTTTACCTCACTACATTCCTAAAGGAAATTATGTACTTTTTACTCCATACATTTTCCCAGACACACAAAAGTACACGTTACATTTTGAATGCTTAGTAGGACAGGAAAATGGTCTAATTGACACACTTCTCAAGAGAACCTCCCTGGTCATCCCTACTGCCTCTGATCTGGCGGACTCACCGCTCGTAAATGATGTCTACGTGCCCCTAGCTATCCGTAAAAAAAACAACTATGTAAATAGAGCCGTCTGCTTTGCTTAATATAAAGGAATTTTAAATTATTTATACTTTTACTTTTGATACTTAAGTATATTTTAGCAATAACATTTACTTTTGATAATTAAGTATATTTAACACCAAATACTTTTAGACTTTTACTCAAGTAGGACTTCACTGGGTGACTTTCACTTTAACTTGAGTCATTTTCTATTAATGTGTTTTTACTTTTCCACCACTGATGACATATTAATTAAAACGTGCGCCTGCCACTAAGAACATTTTTTTTAAAACACACAGATAAAATGTTGATTTTGGCCGGGTTATATGATTTATTGCACCTTGTAATGTTCATGTTTCACTGTAAACAGAAAGCTATAGGAATGACTTTCATTTTCATTTCTGATGAAGCGATACCATTATTTTAACTTTCAATATAATGGATTCGTATAATATTATTCAGACTTCAGGTGACCATAGAAGGCGACCTGTGAACTCAGATATAATACTGTAACATTAGCTACTGTTTAGCAAGACAGGTCGGTTTATCATAGACGATTTGGCTTAGCGGGCTGTTGTTGCATTATACCTTCAAATACATTACAATCAATTAGAACCACCGCACACTTAAGACATGACTTCACGACACATCGTCTCCTAGGTATACTACTGTCGCTAACTAGTGCGTAAACCCAGTGTATAATGGCACTCACCTTGTATGAATCAGTAGCCAGCAGGAAATTGAAGTCTCCGTGCTCCATGTTCCCCTCGTGATTGTAAAATCTGATTGCTGAAGGGCGGGGACACGCAGCCACGCGCCGTCGAATCCAAAGTACAAACAGAGATGAAGAGGCGAAGCGAGAGGCTTGACTCCGCCGAAAATCTGTCCGCGCGAAAATAAACATTAGGCATACCAAGTGAGGAGTTATTGTATTGGGGGCAATGAGAGAGAGAGAGAGAGAGAGAGAGAGAGAGTCGAATTTGGTCAAACTAAAAGTGGAATTCTAGTTTGATAGGTGAGGCTTATTTGATCGAATATAAGTTTAATATTGCCTAGGTTTCGAGTGTACTGAGTTGTGACCCGTTGTTCACATGCGTATCTGCCCTCTCATTGGCAAAACATTTCCCACCTGATCTCGCATCCTCCTGCCTCCCTTTCGCCTTTGCGGATATGTATTTCTATTGTTAGAGCGGTCAGTCGACCATCTTGTCAATATAATAGATACGCTTTGGTACAACACGGTACAAATACATGGAGGTAGACTGTACTTAGGAATGTTGGGGACACACGGAACAAGGATTCTTGCCTATTATCCAGGCTGGCCTCAGAGCCATATGTAAGATATTGTACTTATGTATGTGTCCCTTCGTTTTTCTCACATAATGCTATGGAAATGCAGTGGCGACCCGTCATTCAGGGCAGGTGGGACAGAACAAAAATATATATATATATATTTGGGAGGGTTGCCTGTTTTGCATGTTATTCTGAAATTCATACGTGTCACATGTCAGTTTGCACAAAAATGTAAAATAAATAATTGTGTAAATAAATCCGCATACAAACGTGGTCTCTTTTTTGTTTCTTGAGTGAGGCAGCTCCAAAATGCAGGTGTTTCAGCCTAGCTCAGTGCTTTCTGTGGTGGTGGGGCTGCCAGTGGAAAATAAATATTGTCATAAGTGCTCATCGACCATTGGACATAAACACTACACAACAAGTTAGAAATCACAAATTAAACAATAGGTGGCTAACTGCAAGCATTGTAATGTAACCACTAGCCTGATATTCAGTGGAGTGGATGTGTGGTGTGTCATTCCTTTACACTTGTGTGTACAAGGTAGTTGTTGTGAAATTGTTAGATTTCACAAAAAGCAACCAAACAAAATACATAAATACCTTAAGGTATGAGTCAGGATAGCAGGTCCCTGCATTGTCATCCAAGGCCTCACAACGCCAGTCACTATATTCTTGAGATGTTCTCTTCAAAGCGATGTCGTCAGCTTGTCTATGCCATGTCCCTTTTTAAACCATTGATCCGGGATGTTCGAGGCGGGGCCACCGTACCCATTCGTGCCACACCCCGCAGTCACACTTTTAATTAATCTTCGTCACCTGGCGGTAATAACTCTCTTCTAATACCATCGTCCTGTTTCAATGTTTCTCCATATTGTTGAAGAATACGCGGTTAACTCTTCATCAGCTTCTCGGATGCCTCCCAAAATCACTGTGTCTTCAACATTCAACTGGATCCTCTTGGCGACGCCCACCAGATCGGACATATTGCTACATTTCACTGGTCTGTCAAGCTCCATGACAGTTGTTTGACTTGGTATACCTGGTTCCACTCAACAAGTCTGAACGAACTGCCTGGTTTTTGGACAAGTTAATTAGTTGACTTGCCATAAAAACACGTGGGGGTGTCTTGACCCTTAGATTAGAAGAAACAAACGGATCAAACATCCACATATCAAACATCCACAGATCAAACATCCACAGATCAAAGATCCACAGATATAACATCCACAGATCAAAGATCCACATATCAAAGATCCACAGATCAAACATCCACAGATCAAAGATCCACATATCAAACATCCACAGATCAAACATCCACAGATCAAACATCCACAGATCAAAGATCCACAGATCAAAGATCCACATATCAAACATCCACAGATCAAAGATCCACAGATCAAAGATCCACATATCAAACATCCACAGATCAAAGATCCACATATCAAAGATCCACAGATATAACATCCACAGATCAAAGATCCACAGATCAAAGAAACAAAAGGTGGGTCATATGAATGTGTGACCACCTACAGGAACCAATCACCACCCGAATGAACCCCCAATAACACTCACAGCCATTTCTCAGACTCACAACTCACACACACCTCCATTATCTACACTCTCTCTCTCTCACACACACACACACACCAAAAAGTATGTCATAATACGTGGTGAAAAGCAAGCAGTGGGATTCCACTGCCATAAAATGTCACACCGCCCTCATAGGTTGTTTTTTTTGGACCCTGGTGATGCTCTCACACACTAAACTGAGCTGTGAGAACCTGAGCTGTTTCTTCGCCGTACTCTCTCTGTAAGATTTACACATCTCAAATCGCCCTGTTAGCCTAACTGTGATTTTGTGATACACTGTATGTTCATTTGACATGACTGTACATGTATAGCCTACATTGTTTGCCAATTATTCTTCCATAATGCTGTATAAAACAATGTGTACTTAGTTTATGCTTCTTCAATAAACCATTGAACCTAGATCAAAGGCCTGTTACTGATGTCAGACCAGCTCTCTCATGGCTCTATAGCTAGCCCCAACTTTGAAATGTATACTGTCCAAACTTTCAACAACGTCTGCTTCTGCAATCTGCTCCTCGTTTGTCCCCGTTGTTCAACTGTCCTCTTGTGCTCATTTGAAAAATGCACAAAGCAGAAACAACCTTAAGGAAGTAGTACGGAGTGATTCCCTTACCCACATTTCCCCCACTACCCGACTACCCACACTGCCCCAGTGCTCAACTACCCACACTGCCCCAGTGCCAACTACCCCACTGCCCCAGTGCCCAACTACCCCACTGCCCCAGTGCCCAACTACCCACACTGCCCCCACTACCCGAATACCCACACTGCCCCTACTACCCGACTGCCCCAGTGCCCAACTACCCACACTGCCCCAGTGCCCAACTACCCACACTGCCACATTGCCCAACTACCCACATTTTCTACTACCCACATTGCAACACACACACTGCCAACTACCCACACTGCCCCACTACCCACACCGCCCCACTGTTTTACTACCCACACTGCCCCACCACCCACATTGCCCCACTACCCACACTGGCACACTGTTTCACTAACAACACTGCATACTACTCACACTGCCCTACTACCCACGCTGCCAACTACCCACACTGCCCTACTACCCACATGGCCACTACCCACACTGCCAACTACCCGCACTGCCCTACTACCCACACGACCCTACCCACACTGCCCCACTCCCACAATTCCCACACTGCCCATGGCATGTCCTGCTGCCAGACCATGTGACATCATGATTCATCCTTTCACCCAGTAGAGACTATAGAGAAGATAATGTAGCACACTGGCCCTGAAAGTACAGAATACAGCCAAGCAGAATAGACTTCATTTAACAAGAACAGAGTAAAACAGCACAGAATATAAAAAATTACTTATTTCAAACGCTGTTTTGTCTTGAATGAGTGATGCAGCGGGAGTGGTAGCAGCTGATGAGCAGCAGTGCCTGTGTTGTGCACCATGATACTGTTCTGTTCCCTCTGCTCTGCTCCATGATGCTGTTCTGTTCCCTCTGCTCTGCTCCATGAGACTGTTCTATTCCCTTTGCTCTACTCCATGATACTGTTCTGTTCCCTCTGTTCTGCTCCATGACACTGTTATGTTCCCTCTGCTCTGTTCTGCTCTGCTCCATTATACTGTTCTGTTCTCTCTGCTCTGTTCTGCTCTGCTCCATGATGCTGTTCTGTTCCTTCTGCTCTGCTCCATGAGACTGTTCTGTTCCCTCTGCACTGATCCATGAAACTGTTCTATTCCCTCTGCTCTGATCTGCTCTGCTCCATGATGCTGTTCTGTTCCCTCTGCTCTGCTCCATGAGACTGTTCTGTTCCCTCTGCACTGATCCATGAAACTGTTCTATTCCCTCTGTTCTGCTCCATGAGACTGGTCTGTTCCCTCTGCTCTGCTCTGCTCTGTTCCATGATACTGTTCTATTCCTTTTGTTCTGCTCCATGACACTGTTCTGTTCCCTCTGCTCTGATCCATGATACTGTTCTATTCCCTCTGGTCTGCTCCATGATGCTGTTCTGTTCCCTCTGCTCTGCTCCATGATGTTCTATTCTCTCTGTTCTGCACAATGATAATGTTCTATTCCCTCTGCTCTGCTCCATGATGCTGTTCTGTTCCCTCTGCTCTACTCCATGATATTGTTCTATTCCCTCTGCTCTGCTCCATGATGCTGTTCTGTTCCCTCTGCTCTACTCAATGATGCTGTTCTGTTCCCTCTGCTCTGCTCCATGATACTGTTCTATTCCCTCTGGTCTGCTCCATGATACTGTTCTGTTCCCTCTGCTCTGTTCTGCTCTGCTCCATGATGCTGTTCTGTTCCCTGTACTCTGCTCCATGATGCTGTTCTGTTCCCTCTGCTCTACTCAATGAGACTGTTCTGTTCCCTCTGCTCTGATCCATGATGTTCTATTCCCTCTGCTCTGCTCCATGAGACTGTTATGTTCCCTTTGCTCTGCTCTGTTCCATGATGCTGTTCTGTTCCCTGTACTCTGCTCCATGAAACTGTTCTATTCCCTCTGTTCTGCTCCACGAGACTGTTCTGTTCCCTCTGCTCTGCTCCATTATACTGTTCTGTTCCCTCTGCTCTGTTCTGCTCTGTTCCATGATACTGTTCTGTTCCCTCTGCTCTGTTCCATGATACTGTTCTATTCCTTTTGTTCTGCTCCATGACACTGTTCTGTTCCCTCTGCTCTGATCCATGATACTGTTCTATTCCCTCTGGTCTGCTCCATGATGCTGTTCTGTTCCCTCTGCTCTGCTCCATGATGTTCTATTCTCTCTGCTCTGCTCCATGATATTGTTCTGTTCCCTCTGCTCTGCTCCGTGATGCTGTTCTGTTCCCTCTGCTCTGCTCCATGATATTGTTCTATTCCCTCTGGTCTGCTCCATGATGCTGTTCTGTTCCCTCTGCTCTGCTCCATGATGATCTATTCTCTCTGCTCTGCTCCATGATACTGTTCTGTTCCCTCTGCTCTGCTCCAAGACACTGTTCTGTTCCCTCTGTTCTGCTCCATGATACAGTTCTGTCCCCTCTGCTCTGCTCCATGATACTGTTCTGTTCCCTCTGCTCTGCTCCAAGACACTGTTCTGTTCCCTCTGTTCTGCTCCATGATACAGTTCTGTTCCCTCTGCTCTGCTCCATTATACTGTTCTGTTCCCTCTGCTCTGTTCTGCTCTGCTCCATGATGCTGTTCTGTTCCCTCTGCTCTGCTCCATGAGACTGTTCTGTTCCCTCTGCACTGATCCATGAAACTGTTCTATTCCCTCTGTTCTGCTCCATGAGACTGGTCTGTTCCCTCTGCTCTGCTCTGTTCCATGATACTGTTCTATTCCCTTTGTTCTGCTCCATGACACTGTTCTGTTCCCTCTGCTCTGCTCCATGATATTGTTCTATTCCCTCTGCTCTGCTCCATGATGATTTTCTGTTCCCTCTGCTCTGCTCCATGATACTGTTCTGTTCCCTCTGTTCTGCACCATGATACTGTTCTGTTCCCTCTGTTCTGCCCCATGATGCTGTTCTGTTCCCTCTGCTCTGCTCCATGATATTGTTCTGTTCCCTCTGCTCCATGATGATGTTCTGTTCCCTATGCTCTGCTCCATGATACTGTTCTATTCCCTCTGGTCTGCTCCATGATGCTGTTCTGTTCGCTCTGCTCTGCTCCATGATGTTCTATTCCCTCTGCTCTGCTCCATGATACTGTTCTGTTCCCTCTGCTCTGCTCCATGATGCTGTTCTGTTCCCTCTGCTCTGCTCCATGATGATCTATTCCCTCTGCTCTGCTCCATGATATTGTTCTGTTCCCTCTGCTCCATGATGATGTTCTGTTCCCTATGCTCTGCTCCATGATACTGTTCTATTCCCTCTGTTCTGCCCCATGATGCTGTTCTGTTCCCTCTGCTCTGCTCCATGATATTGTTCTGTTCCCTCTGCTCCATGATGATGTTCTGTTCCCTATGCTCTGCTCCATGATACTGTTCTATTCCCTCTGGTCTGCTCCATGATGCTGTTCTGTTCGCTCTGCTCTGCTCCATGATGTTCTATTCCCTCTGCTCTGCTCCATGATACTGTTCTGTTCCCTCTGCTCTGCTCCATGATGCTGTTCTGTTCCCTCTGCTCTGCTCCATGATGATCTATTCTCTCTGCTCTGCTCCATGATACTGTTCTGTTCTCTCTGCTCTGCTCCATGATACTGTTCTGTTCCCTCTGCTCTGCTTCATGATACTGTTCTGTTCCCTCTGCTCTGCTCCATGATACTGTTCTTTCCCCTCTGCTCTGCTCCATGATATTGTTCTGTTCCTTCTGCTCTGCTCCATGATACTGATCGTTTCCCTCTGCTCTGCTCCATGATGATCTATTCCCTCTGGTCTGCTCCATGATGCTGTTCTGTTCCCTCTGCTCTGCTCCATGATGATCTATTCTCTCTGCTCTGCTCCATGATACTGTTCTGTTCCCTCTGCTCTGCTTCATGATACTGTTCTGTTCCCTCTGCTCTGCTCCATGATGTTCTACTCCCTCTGCTCTGCTCCATGATACTGTTCTGTTCCTTCTGCTCTGTTCCATGCCCCACCTGAGCAGAAACATGTTTACATACACCTTAGCCAAATACATTTAAATTCAGTTTTTCACAATTCCTGACATTTAATCCTAGTAAAAATTCCCTGACTTAGGTCAGTTAGGATCACCACTTTATTTTAAGAATGTGAAATCAGAATAATAGTAGAGAGAATTATTTATTTCAGCTTTTATTTCTCTCATCATATTCCCAGTGGGTCAGAAGTTTAAATACAAAGAGCATTGCTCTTTTAATTGTTTAACCTGGGTCAAATGTTTTGGGTAGCCTTCCACAAGCTTCCCACAATAGGTTGGGTGAATTTTGGCCCATTCCTCCTGACAGAGCTGGTGTAACTGAATCAGGTTTGTAGGCCTCCTTGCTCGCACACGCCTTTTCAGTTCTGCCCACAAATGTTTTATAGGATTGAGGTCAGGGCTTTCTGATGGCCACTCCAATACCTTGACTTTGTTGTCCTTAAGCCATTTTGCCACAACTTTGGAAGTATGCTTGGGGTCATTGTCCATTTGGAAGACCCATTTGCGACCAAGCTTTAACTTCCTGACTGATGTCTTGAGATGTTGCTTCAATATATCCACATAATTTTCCTCCTTCATGATTCCATCTATTTTGTGAAGTGCACCAGTCCCTCCTGCAGCAAAGCACCCCCACAACATGATGCTGCCACCCCCGTGCTTCACGGCTGGGATGGTGTTCTTCGGCTTGCAAGCCTCTCTGGTGGTGGTGTTGGTGGTGGTGGTGATGATGGTGATGATGATGGTGGTGGTGTTGGTGGTGATGGTAGTGGTGATGATGATGATGATGATGGTGGTGGTGGTGTTGGTGTTGTGTAGACTGCTGTATAGTGAGGGTATCAGGGAGTAAGCCTACAGGAAAACACACAGGTGGGTTCTTCGTTAGTGTTTTCTTATAACTGAAATGCTCTAATACCAATGTGTCCACATTGAATTACATTTTAAAGCAAATTGTTGTTACACTGTGTCAAAACACATATGTCTCCCTCCCTATGTTTTACACACCTAGAGTTGGTTTTACAGGCCTACAGTATTTTGGTATCAAATGTTCCCACACTGATATTCCACTAATACCACATTCTTCCATCCAAATCTGCCATGGAAAAGACTGGATGGCTGCTGCCAACCACAAGGCCAGGAGGCCAGGGCACAGTCAGTCACATCTGCAACAGTTTGGGAACACTGCCTTGCTGGGATTACAACAATACATCATGGTTTGAATTGCACACAAACTATTGTTTGTTACTTGAATTTCTATGGATGAAAATTGACTGTGTGAGGATGATG
This sequence comes from Brachymystax lenok tsinlingensis, assembly GCA_030435695.1. Classification (NCBI taxonomy): domain Eukaryota; kingdom Metazoa; phylum Chordata; class Actinopteri; order Salmoniformes; family Salmonidae; genus Brachymystax; species Brachymystax lenok. The sequence continues at coordinate 49,489,419 of CM059818.1, forward strand.
GACACATATAGAATGTATATTAAGAGGGAAAACTCCATGCATATGTGTGACTGGTCCCAGATCTGTTTGTACTATTTTACCAACCACTATCCACTATAGTCATTGGTGTGACAAGAAGCATAGGAGTTGGCCAAAAAAGCACAAACAGATCTGGGACCAAGCTAGTCCTTTATAGCAAAGTGGCCGCAGGTCCCTTGACGATCCCCAGTAAAATGGGTCTGAGAGGGAAAGAAAAAAGCTGGTCCCTTGACAACAACCCAGAGTCTGACTGATTTATTATGTTTCCTCCCTAAAGACAGAAAGGAAGTGGGTCAGAACAGGAAGTGGCAGTCTAATTGTACTACCTTTTTAGCTTTTAGCTGGAATTATCTTTACATCATTTAACAAAGAGTTGGAAAGTACACAAAACACAGGCCATTTACTGTAAATTGTGACCATTTGTCCAGCTTGAATTGAACCAATGACTGTAAACAGAACAGAGTAGAATAGAATGGCCTGAAGTAACAGCCAGATGCTTTATGCATATTCATTATAAGACTACCAGTTTATTTATGAATCCAGTGCCATTAATGGTATTCCTTTTATTTATATATATATATAAATGTAATATATAAATCGTACAAATTTCTGCTATGTCCATCTCTGAGTAGACTATTATGTTTGGTTACATTAAATGAGTCAACGCTCACAACATTGCCACTGCAGTTCTTGCCATCCTATGCATTGCTGCAGCTCGCTCTCATACGCAATCCCTGGGTGGGTGGTTGCCATGGTTTCTTGGGTCACATGCGTGGGTTTCCTGTAGCCAGCGGGAGCAGCAGAAGATGCCATTTTCATTCAACACGCTGAAAGGATTCTCCACATTGCACGGGGATTATAAAACATTTAACCGGGCAATTAAGCGCTTTTCACAGTTTCATTATTTTTTTTTTTGTCTCTTGTATTTGGAATTGAATATAATTTTTTTTCGTTATTTGGAAGCACATTAGGTATATATTTTATTTGTATTTCTCATAGATTTGACATCAGGAATGAGTATAGAAATTCCTGAAGGATTGACGGAGCTGTTGCAGAGCTTTACCGTGGAAGTGTTGCGGAATCAGCCGGGAGATTTGCTCGAGTTCGCTTTGCAGTATTTCACCCAACTGAAGGACAGTGAGACCACAGGGGTCGCGTTTGGCAATGACCAAAATTCGGCAACGCGACCCAGTGGGAAAGCGGTCAATTTCATCGACGAAGCCATGCAGGTCGATTCTGAAAATGGAGAGGAAGAGGAGAGCGACGACGAGGAATTCATTGGTAAAGAATAATAACCATGTGTATATTATATTATATTCTGCAGTCAATGGAATATTGGAATGGAATCCTACAATTGCAATATGTTTGCCTCCTAGAGAGAATATAACCACTGTAGCCAGTGGTGTGTTTGTGATTAGTATTCGAATTGCTTGCCACATTGTAACAACACCATGGCATTGATTTTGTCTGGGCTGGTATTGCCCATATATGGTCATGCCATGGTGGCTGATTGATGTGCATACTAATGAACATACACGTAGAGCTGTGTCACCTTTGATCTCTAACCGACAGCGTATCCTGATTTCATTTGACATCATTAGGGCTATACAGTGCATGTAGGCCACGTTACTACAGAAGGGAACAAGAGCCTATACAGTCCTCATGATAAAAGTCGCATAGGCCTTTACATTTAATATGTATGTTATTATTGGCATTGTACAGCTCTGTAGGTCTGAAAGTATAGCAGTTGGGGTGTTGACAGGTTAGCATTCCATTCCTCAGTGGTTGTGGAGCCTGACTGAAGAGGAAGTCTGAATGACTGCTATTAGGAGGATTAGGCCACCCAGGGCTGCAACTTGCCTGGCTACCCAAACTCCGTTCTCTGGACAAACGCTACGTCACGCCCACGGACGTTAGTCTTCTTCTCCGCAATGAGGGGGTGCGATTCATCTCGCCCGGTCGCGCGTGTAGGTGTGTTTTGCACCGGCTGAAAGTTGATTGCATTCGATTTGGAACAAGGTTGCCTCCCGGGCGTGAGCCCCGGTGTCCCGCTCTGTCCGTGTCAAAACAAAAGTGACGTATATATGCACGTGTAGTAATGAGTAGGATTATTTGTTTTCACATGCATAAGTGATTGCTTTTGATAAAAAACGCTTTATCTGCCTTCTCAATGAAAAGTATATAGTTTGAAAATGCTAACATTTATTTTATGTAAAATATATGTATTTTTCTGGACAATGCACCATGCTGCCTTGTTGACAACCTGGCTGAGTGGTGCAGATGACTGGGCTCTCTTCCCTCTCCCCACTTTCACCCGATGACGTGATGGGCCATAGCTCGGTGTAGCCCGGGCCAGATCAATCGAACCCCCTCATTGAGTGGGCATCTGAGTATCTCCCTGAAGATTCCTAGAATGGAAATCCATTCTAGACCGTCTGATTGGTCCCAGAAACCGATGGGTTGGGCCAGAGCTAGAAAAGAACACGTGTTGGTAAAGCGATGTTTTGAAAATTCACCATTAGCTTTGATAATCTGATTGGTTAGAGATGATCCAATCGCTGATTACTTTGTTTTGTACAACATCCCCTAATTTTGATGTCACCACAAATTACTTCAGTGATGTCAGTCTCTGAAGTGCGTAGCGAACGATAGAGCAGTGGAACAATTCTGTTTGCGTCATCAGGCAAGGATGCAACAGGCCTAGGCCTACATTCCCTGTTTATACATATTATATAACACATGCATATAGAATAGAATAGAACAAGCCCCATGCACGATTACTGCTTGCAGATGGAATAGAATATAAGAGAGAAGATAAGACCTTGGCTGATGCAGAAATGCTACATGCAGCCAATGCCACATTACTCCCATGAGCCCTTGGCCCTGACACAGTATCCCCACGTTATGTTCCAGTTAGTTATACTAGTGTGACAAAAACCTATGTCAGGGTTCCTCACTTAGTGGCCCGCGGATGGTTTTATCTGCCCCCATATATTTTTGTTTTATTGTTGGAAAACACCAGCGAATCAGCTCCAAGTCATTTTAATTCTAGGATATCTGTTCCAAAGTATTCCCACGCATAATAGAGAGATATATGTGATCGTATACAAATGTAAACAATGTTTGAACTGATCATGCTTTAGTCAAATATTATATCTTTTGGGGCTTCTTGCGGTCAATTTGCAGTCTATAAATGATTTGTAATTATGTTCCGGCCCCCTGACCATCCACTTAAAAAATCAGCTTGCGGGCTGAATCTAGTCAATTATTCCTGACATACAGTATGCGATGCCTTTGTAGATTTATGTTGGTGCGACATGCATATGGTATTGTGGGCGTTGCGCCTTCTTGGTTTCCGTAGTCAGCTAATCTAAAGTAAATAGTCTGAGCTCATCACAGACTGAGTTCCATCTCGCTTCAACCCATCACGTGTCTGCGTCTGATTCTTCTTTTATAAACAATTAGTAATGTAGCTATGGTACAAACCCTGAGAGATGGTTGTTTCAGGACAGGCGCAGTCAGGTGCATTCAGTCTTCCTGTTACTGGCAAGCCTTGACTGCACTTTTCATGGCCCGTGAGAGGACCTATAATTCCCCCTTACATAACACAACCAACCCAGGCCCTCAGCTCATAATTATATTTAGACGAGAGAGGGAGAGGGGAAGAGAGAGCGAGAGAGAGAGGCTGGCTAACTAGGTATTCATGGATGAGATGAGACCTCTTACCTCATGTATTTTTCATGTGGAGGTATTGTTCTAGTGCTAAGTGTTTTAAATTGCTTTGGTTCATTGACGCTTTAAATTCATTCTCAAAAAAAAAAATTGTTCAGAGAAGCAAAATGCAATTCAAAGGACTCCGCAGCTGTTCCCTGTTAGGAGTTTTAGGTCAGCAAAGGGTGCGTGCATACCTGGTTTTATGTAGAGCCAAAGATATAGCAGATATAGTAGATATAGATATAGATATAGTAGAGAGAGTTTGGACAGTTTGAAGTATTATGATTCCTTTACATAACACCACCAATTCTATGGCAGCCATGTTAGCTCTGCATGGGCAATATTGACCAATAGCAGTAATGGTTTACCTGGTTTGATGAAATTATCAAAGAGAGAGGATATGCATTAAGAATTAGGTCACATCTGTGATTAACATTTTGTTATAACAATCCACAGTAGAACAAATGGCCTTTTCACCCATTATTCAGTTGCCAGCTTTGATACATTTCTCAGAACATGTCCTCTGTATTCTGGTATCACTGCAATATTGAAAGTCCTCTTTCTTTCTTTGGCCTTAACGGAATGTAATCCTATATGAATCCGATATGAATCTAATAGGAATCTGATTTGAATCTTATATGAATCCTATATGAATCCTATACGAATCCTATATGAATCCTAAATGAATCCTATATGATCACCTAACATTTTGCTTTCCTCTTATTTCAGCTCCAGTGATGAGTCGATTCATTAGAAGAGCATCAGGTGAGTGTGTTACATCTGTTGTTATGTCGGGTGTGCAGTGGTGGAAAAAGTACCCAATTGTCATAGTTGAGTAAAAGTAAAGATAAAGTCATAGAAAATGACTCAAGTAAAAGTGAAAGTCACCCAGTAAAATATTTCCTGTGTAAAAGTATGTGGTTTTAAATATACTTAAGTATCAAAAGTAAATGTAATTGCTAAAATATACTTAAGCAAATTTTTTGTCCATTAAAATAACATCAAATTGATCAGAAATACAGTGTAGACATTGTTGTGATGTTGTACTGACTGCTGCGCTCTGACGAGTTTCAGAAGAAAGGTCTTTGTTTCTGGCCATTTTGAGCCTGTAATCGAACCCACAAATGCTGATGCTCCAGATACTCAACTAGTCTAAAGAAGGCCAGTTTTATTGCTTCTTTAATCAGAACAAACTTGGATTAGCTAACACAACGTGCCATTGGAACACAGGAGTGATGGTTGCTGATAATGGGTCTCTGTATGCCTATGTAGATATTCCGTTTCCAGCTACAATAGTCATTTACAACATTAACAATGTCTACACTGTATTTCTGATCAATTTGATGTTATTTTAATGGACAAAATGTGCTTTTCATTCAAAAACAAGGACATTTCTAAGTCACCCCGAACTTTTGAACGGTAGTGTACATTATTTTCTTTGGGAATATAGTGAAGTAAAAGTAAAAGTTGTCAAACATATAAATAGTAAAGTAAAGTACAGATAACCAAAAAAAACTACTTAAGTAGTACTTTAAAGTATTTTTACGGAAGTACTTCAAACCACTGCAGGTGTATTACTGCTGGGCTGGAACAATTATTTTTTTTCCCTGTAGTATGTTTAGCTTCCTCAACCGTGAGATACCCAGTCCCAGAGAGCCTGAAGTCAGCAGTCAGTCAGTCAGCATCGCAGTGTCTGTTCATAGAACAACATGTCACCATTTCAATAATTGACATGCTTTACCAGGAATCTTCAATCTTCTACAGTACAGCACTAACTCTGTCTGGCCTGTTCGTTCAGTCAGCAGTCTACCTACAAAACAAACCGTTCATCTCTTATCAAGGATACCTTCTGAAGTTACACTGACAGTCAGGCTGCACTTTATCTTTTAGGTCCACTCTGTAGTAAAGAAATCACAGAATAATATTTTAGTTTTTTGTTTAGAGTAAGCTTGTGTATGTAGGACAGATAAAGTCTCCAAACGTCGTGGATACAAAAATCCCCTGGATAATGTAACTGATATGGAAAGATTTAACGCATTAACACGGAGGTCATTAATCATAACTGTTTCTCCACTGTGTTTCATTTGGCCTCTGCTTACAGTAGAGACAACGGTGGTAATTCATCTCTATCTTCCATTAACAAAGCCCAGGAAGGAAGTACATCAGCGAATGATGTAGGGTGACATGAGTTCAAACCAGGTGCAGGAGGACAGACAGTGTTGAGATGAGGATCTATCATAGTCTCCTGTGTGGGAGGTTGAGGTTATACAGACAGACAGACAGACAGACAGACAGAGGAGTGACTGTACCATTATCTGCATGGTTGGTAACAGGATGGTTGGCTGGAGGCATGTAGGAGCTGATGGGCTAGGCTGGTCAACCATACTGGTTGCTGTGCTCACTGGCCTCGCTGATAGGCTGGTCAACCATACTGGTTGCTGCGCTCACTGGCCTCGCTGATAGGCTGGTCAACCATACTGGTTGCTGCGCTCACTGGCCTCGCTGATAGGCTGGTCAACCATACTGGTTGCTGCGCTCACTGGCCTCGCTGATAGGCTGGTCAACCATACTGGTTGCCTGCGCTCACTGGCCTGCGCTGATAGGCTGGTCAACCATACTGGTTGCTGCGCTCACTGGCCTCGCTGATAGGCTGGTCAACCATACTGACTGCTGCGCTCACTGGCCTCGCTGATAGGCTGGTCAACCATACTGGTTGCTGCGCTCACTGGCCTCGCTGATAGGCTGGTCAACCATACTGACTGCTGTGCTCACTGGCCTCGCTGATAGGCTGGTCAACCATACTGGTTGCTGTGCTCACTGGCCTCGCTGATAGGCTGGTCAACCATACTGGTTGCTGTGCTCACTGGCCTCGCTGATAGGCAGGTCAACCATACTGACTGCTGTGCTCACTGGCCTCGCTGATAGGCTGGTCAACCATACTGGTTGCTGCGCTCACTGGCCTCGCTGATAGGCTGGTCAACCATACTGACTGCTGTGCTCACTGGCCTCGCTGATAGGCTGGTCAACCATACTGACTGCTGTGCTCACTGGCCTTGCTGATAGGCTGGTCAACCATACTGGTTGCTGCGCTCACTGGCCTCGCTGATAGGCTGGTCAACCATACTGGTTGCTGTGCTCACTGGCCTCGCTGATAGGCTGGTCAACCATACTGACCCATGCCAGCAGTAAGGGAGTGTGAGAGGTCTTCAGGGGAGGTTGGGGTCAAGATACCTGTTTTGTTTTTGTGTGGTACAGGAGAAGTACGGTCAGTGCTGTCCACACACTGCAAAAAAAGGTCTTCAGACTCTATATAAAAAAAGCATATTTATTTTACATCATGAAAAATTATAGTGTGATTCCTTTCGAATGGAAAAGTATAATTAAGGTCTAGTCGCCAAATACAATATAGGTTACGTGTAAACAATAGATATGCTCTTTGTCATTCACAAGTAGAAGGACTGAGCTCTGGTTCAGTTGGGTGTGAACTCTTTCTGATCTGTTTAAAGGGCGAGGCTTTAATATGTCTACTGAATCTCTCTGGGATGTCATGGAGCAAGTTTACAGGAAGGAGATCATATCTACATGTTTATACTAATGGCACGTTGATGAAACCTTTTTTTATCCCCCCACACTTTAAACAACGGTGTGGTGTTGAGTATATAAGACTCTTCATCTCAGCAGAATTAGACAGTTGCTTATATGACTGGGATAAGTGGGATCACGGTAGAAATCCTGTGAAACTCCCAGAATCTCACTCTCACCCCGTATAGTCTTGGATCTTTAACATGTACCATCCTAGATGATTTAATTTACAATTTTTGATGGCTTCAGAATGACTGTATGTCTTTTTTTTTAACAGAACATTTCTGCTTCATGTATTGTATTTTAAGTGAATGTGAATGTCTTGCAGTAACTTTCATTCATCTCTTCTATCACACAGTTTGTGCCGAGGCGTTCAACCCTGATGAAGACGAGGAAGACAAAGAACAGAGGGTAAGATGGCCCAGACAGACAGAGGCGTGACTGTACCACTTCAAAATAGTGCTACTGTACAACTGAAAACAAAAGAGCTACAGAGGAACTACAGAGGAACTACAGAGGAACTACAGGATACAGGATCTCGATTCCACTTGATATTGTACTTGATTAGTATTGGAGTTAGTGCATGGGGTATGATGACATCATGTTAATGACATTTCCTCTCTAAATGTCTCTCTGTAAATAACATGAGTGGCATGTGTGTTTCCCCAGGTCACCCATCCTAAAACAGACGAACAGAGGCAGAGACTACAGGAGGCTTGCAGAGACATCCTGCTGTTCAAAAACCTGGACCCGGTAAACTGAAGAAATATTCCCTCATTTTAGGCTGAGTGGGCCTCTCTGCCCCTCCACCCACTGGCTGCTGTGATTCAATGGACTGACGTTCTCTGTACACACACACACACACACACACACACACACACACACACACACACACACACACACACACACACACACACACACACACACACACACACACACACACACACACACACACACACACACACACACACACACACACACACATTGGCACATGTATGCACACACACACTAACTGTACACAGAAAAAAGAACAGACCGTAGCCCGGGGCCTGTAACTTTGTCATGCCCCGATGCACTGTGGGATTTTTTAGCTAGTTATTTTGAAATACTGTAACAGCATGTAGAGAGGAATCAAGTTCATTTATCCTACATACTGTACTGTGATGATGCTGTGGCATATGTAATGGGTAATGTGGCCTTACTATTACAAATACTCAATACAATGTTTTTTTTTTCATGTAATATACTTCTAGTTCAATATAATCCACAGATCTTTGTTTCAGTTTGAATTGTTATTTATTGTTTGTTTTCTCATATCACAGGAACAATTTTCCCAAGTACTGGACGCCATGTTTGAGAAGTTCCTTGAGGTAGGAGAACATATCATAGATGAAGATGACGATGGCGACAACTTCTACGTCATTGAAAGGTAATCCCTGACATGCTGTAGTAGCAACCTCGTCAAGAGGTTTGGATCTCTTGGCTCAACGGTTGAAGGGGATACTTTGAGATGTTTGCTATGATGCCCTTTATCTACTTCAGATGAACTGTGTTATGTCTCTGTGTCCAGTAGGAAGGAAGCTAGAGGTAGTTTAGCATGCTAGCAGATACTCATAGACTTCCAGTTATTGTGCTAGTTAGCATTGGCTTGCGAAACGAAACGTCTAACTTCCTTCATACTGGACTAACATTGGACTGACAGGCGGCCCGGGGTTACTTCCCAATTTTGCTACATTACATCACAGTATATTTGGCAATAGTGTCATTTCAGTTAATCATTTCAGCTAGGGTAAACACTATGATGGAAAAGTGCTAGTTGCACCACACTTCCCCAAACCATCTTGTGCTCAGTGTGTACATTTATATTTTAAACTGTAGAGCTTTGTGTTTTATGCTGTAAATAGTTTGAAACCTTGTGCTCTGCTATTTTAGCCTGGTCTCTCTTGTAAAATAAATTGTTAATCTCAATGAGAAGGTCCAATAAAGATCACAGTATTCTTGAAAGGACTGTTATATGATACAATTGTCTCTCTCTCTCTCTCTCTCTCTCTCTCTCTCTCTCTCTCTCTCTCTCTCCTTTTCCCTCCACCTCTCTCTCTCTCCATCTCCATCTCTCCCTCTCCCTCTTCCCCCTACATCTCTCTCTCTCTCTCTCTCTCTCCATCTCTCTCTCCATCTCTCTCTCTCTCTCTCTCTCTCTCTCACACACACACACACACACACACAGAGGGACCTTTGACATCTATATGAGGGTTGATGGTGTAGAGAAGACCGTGGGGGCCTATGATAACAGGGGGAGCTTTGGGGAGCTGGCCCTGATGTACAACACCCCCAGGGCTGCTACCATCATCTCCACCTCGCCCGGAGCACTCTGGTGCCTGGTGAGTGGATGCTCCTCTGTTCCCTAAACTGTTTCTTATAGTACTTGCAGTACCAGACAGTACTGAACCGTGCATATTCTGTTATGGGGTAGCAGGTGTCTGACAGTTTTCGGGGGAAACTGGCACTGTGAGGAATGGCTCAGTTGTCAATGTGTCAGGGATCACGTTCACTTATATGGACTCACTCTATTGTAAGTTGCTTATAGGTACATTATGCTCCGATGGGTACATTGCCAGAATTCTGCCTCGCTGTGGAAAACAGCTGAGAAAGCTCAGTGAGGTAAAAGAACCGTTTTGTACAAAGTGCTTCCTAGAATCCATACTCTCTGAGCTGGAAGCATTGGACTGTACATTAGCAGCACATGTGTCCTTTCCCAAGTGTTTAACCCCAGATGCTCCCAGACCCTAATGATGTAATAATACTTCTGCTGCTTTTTGTGTTAATGATAAAGCTCCCTCTGCTGGACAATATTATGTTGGACACAGGGACAAAATGTTTATAAAAACTCTAGGAGTGGTAATGGAGTACTGTACTAGTAAACAAAACAATCACAAATGATGGACTGTGTGTGTCTTGAATATACACTGAGTGCACAAAACACAAATCTTTCCATGACATAGACTGACCAGGTGAATCCAGGTGAAAGCTATGATCCCTTATTGATGCCACTTGTTAAATCCACTTCAATCAGTGTAGATGAAGAGGAGGAGACAGGTTAAAGAAGGAGTTTTAAGCCTTGAGACAATTGAGACATGGATTGTGTATGTGTGCCATTCAGAGGGTGAGTGGGAAAGACAAAAGTTTTAAGTGCCTTTGAACGGGGTATGGTAGTAGGTACCAGGCGCATCGCTTTGTGTCAAGAACTGCAACGCTGCTGGGTTTTTCACGCTCAACAGTTTCCCGTGTGTATCAAGAATGGTCCACCACCCAAAGGACATCCAGCCAACTTGACACAACTGTGGGAAGCATTGGAGTAAACATGGGCCAGCATCCCTGTGGAACGCTTTCCACACCTTGTAGATTCCATGACCCCGAACAATTGAGTCTGTTCTGAGGGCAAATGGGAGGGGGTGCAACTCAATATTAGGAAGGTGTTCCTAATGTTTTGTCACTCAGTGTATCTTTCACCATTGCCAGACATCGACATGACTTGTTGTTTTCATCCTACCATTAGAAATGGTTGATCTACTCTGTTGTTTTCATCCTACCATTAGAAATGATTGATCTACTCTGTTGTTTTCATCCTACCATTAGAAATGGTTGATCTACTCTGTTGTCTGCAGGATCGTCTGACATTCAGGAGGATCATAGTGAAGAACAACGCGTTGAAGAGGAGACTGTACGAGGAGTTCATTGAATCACTTCCACTGTTAACATCATTAGAGGTACAGTATAGATATCTCTTCTTGTGTGTTCTGTATAGCCTGGTCACAGACCTGTTTGTGCTGTTTAGCCAACTCCTATAGTTGTTTAGCATGACAATGTACTATAGGAGTTGGCAAGACGGCAGGTCTGAGACTTTGCTACTTTCTTTCTCTTTACCAGTAGAATCGAAAGTGTATTCTAAAGTAAAACCGACTGATCCATTTAAACCAATTTGAAACCAATGTCAAACCCACTTTTCCACAGCTTTCAGAGAGAATGAAGGTGGTGGATGTGTTGTCTTCTAGAGCCTTCAGCGATGGAGAACAGATTATCTCTCAGGTATTTATATCTCAGTTTTACGTTCTCAATGATCCCACCATTTGTATGCATCATGCATATGTTATGTTAGTATTGAATGTTCCCGATCACTAACTAGAACAGACTTCTTTCAGTCATTCTTTGTTATTTATTTGTTATTCTCCATTGTAACATAATCCTGTATCTTCTGTTACAGGGTGATCTAGCAGATTGTTTTTATATAGTTGAATCTGGTCAAGTTAGAATCGCCATGAAGAGAACCAGGGTAGGTTTGCGTTGTTCTGTGATGATTTTTGTATGCACCATCAAAATAAATGATGTTTACTTTGGACAGACTGGTGGGATTTAATGTTGTTTATGTTGCTTTCTTATGTCTTCTCTCTAGACGAAAAAGGACCAAGAGGATGTGGATATAGCTACATGCTCCAGGGGGCAGTACTTTGGAGAACTGGCCCTCGTCACGAACAAACCCAGAGCTGCTTCAGCTTATGCTGTGGGAAGTGTCAAGTGTTTAGGTACTGCGTTTACTACACCGTATGTTCTGTTTGACTACCTGTTTCAGTCCATGACATAACTGTATGTCTCGTGACAGCACCAGCTTTTGAGAGAAGCACTTCTGTATTTATGTGAAAGCCAACAAAAGCCTTCTCTGCCATTCACTTGTTGTGACATGGTAACACTTTTTACATTACAGCATGGAATAGAGTATTAAGTTGTTGTCCATGTGGATCTTTTTTAGGACCTGTACATGTGATGTGAGGACAATCACACTGCTTCCCATCCTGTGTCTTGACTCCTCTCCTCTTGTGTTTACCAGTTATGGACGTGCAGGCGTTTGAGAGGTTGCTGGGCCCCTGCATGGACATCATGAAGAGAAACATTGCGAATTACGAAGAGCAGCTGGTTACTCTGTTTGAATGTAGCACCACTGACAATGAGGAGATAACACCCATGAAAACCAGAAGGGGAAAAAGACAGTGAGATGCACTATGACGATGACGATAAATTGGTTGGTGGGAAGGGGAAAAAGTCTTGTCACTTTGTGTGTAACTTTTCCGTATCTACCTTTGTCAAGTATTGTTTTCTTTCAGAAATAGGAAACACAGTGTGTTAGATCGGTAAGAAGAAACATACAGGATCGATTCCAGATGACATACAATGGTTTTTGAAGGATCGTTGACTTGGGAGTAATGTTTTTATTGAAGCAAAGATATCTGTGTTATTCCAAAATGTAAATGTTCATAAATTCTGTCCTCACAACTTTCCTTTTGGGATTTATTTTTTTTATTTTTATTTTTTACAAATGTGCATTTTATTGAATTTATCAAAGACATTTTAAGTCACTTGTTTATATATTATTGATCACTATTATGTTATGTAAAATATAAATTGGCCTTTTCAGATTCTCTGATAATGTCATATTTATTCAAAAATCTTGTGCCAAAGGTCATTACATCCTTACTAGATTATGTGTGTGTAATCAAATCACGATCATCCATACCTTGCACATTAAAGGGTTCATAATTGGATATTCTCATGTTGACATAATTTTCAGTAAAGGTGTTGGTTCCTACTGTAGGCTAGGGGATACCCAGGGGAACTATGTCCTTTCTGGCTTCAACACCAACGTTGAACAGTTGTACCAACAAATAGTGCCATAAAATTCAAGGGATGAAGTGAACAATGTGATTTCCTATCGTTGCACTCTGGTATGGCTGACGTGGTGTTTACAGAGTTAAGAATCTTATTACTGACATACAGTACCAGTCAAAAGGTTGAACACACCTACTCATTCCAGGGGGTTTCTTTCTTTTTACTATTTTCTACATAGAAAATAGTAAAAAAGAAAGAAAGAAACCTGGAATGAGTAAGTGTGTTCAAACTTTTGACTTATTTTACAACAGACTTTATTATAGTTTGTGACTTATTTTCTACATCATTTTCTACATTTTTTTCCTAAAACATGTGATTTAAAGTCCCCAAACATGTCTTTTGTGAACTGTAATACATTCTTTGCTGTGTGGATCGGACCTTTTTTGTTTTTTCGCTGTAAAATGACATACCCAAATCTAACTGCCTGTAGCTCAGGACCTGAAGAAAGGATATGCATATTCTTGATACCATTTGGAAATGTGAAAGGAATGTAGGAGAATGTAACACATTAGATCTGGTAAAAGATAATACAAAGAAAAAAACATGCGTTTTTTTGTATTTTTTTTTTGTACCATCATCTTCGAAATGCAAGAGAAAGGCCATAATGTATTATTCCAGCCCAGGTGCAATGGCCACTAGATGGCAGCAGTGTATGTGCAAAGTTTTAGACTGGTCCAATGAACCATTGCATTTCTGTTCAAAATGTTGTATCAAGACTGCCCAAATGTGCCTAATTGGTTTGTTAATAACTTTTCAAGTTCAAACAATAGCATGGTATTCCTTCACTGTAATAGCTACTGTAAATTGGACAGTGCAGTTAGATTAACAAGAATTTAAGCTTTCTGCCAATATCAGATATGTCTGTGTCCTGGGAACTGTTGTTGTTACTTACAACCTAATGCTAATCGCATTAGCCTACCTTAGCTCAACCGTCCCGCGTGGGACCCACCAATCCTGTAGAGGATATTATTAAGAAGTTATTAAAAAAGATGGATGATAGTTTTGAATACAGTTGGCTGACCAAGTATTACACCTTCAAGTTCTTGATTCCTCAGAACTATAGCATTAGACACTAACCACTATAATAATGATATTTGACCACATTATTGTCTTTCTTCAAGTTCCTGATTCCTCAGCACTGCAGCATTAGACACTAACCTCTATAATAATGATATTTGACCATATTATTGTCTTGAGCTAGTTTACACTACATAGTTTACACAAAAGTATGTGGACAACCCTTCAGATTAGTGGATTCGGCTATTTCAGCCACACCCATTGCTGACAGGTGTATAACATCGAGGACACAGCCATGCAATCTCCATAGACAAAAAGTGGCAGTAGAATGACCCGTACTGAAGACCTCAGTGACTTTCAACGTGGCACCATCATAGGATGCCCCCTATCCAACAAGTCATTTCGTCAAATTTCTGCCCTGCTAGAGCTGCCCCGGTCGACTGCAAGCGTTGTTATTGTGAAGTGGAAACGTCTAGGAGCAACAAGGGCTCATCCGCGAAGTGGTAGGCCACACAAGCTCACAGAACGGGGGCCGTCGAGTGCTGAAGCTCGTAGCACAAGAACTGTTCGTTGGGAGCTTCATGAAATGGGTTTCCATGGCCGAGCAGCCGTATACAAGCCTAAGATCACCATGCGCAATGCCAAGTGTTGGCTGGAGTGGTGTAAAGCTCAACGCCATTGGATTCTGGAGCAGTGGAAACTCGTTCTCTGGAGTGATGAATCACGCTTCACCATCTGGCAATCTGACGGATTAATCTGGGTTTGGCGGATGACAAGAGAACGCTACCAGCCTCAATGCATAGTGCCAACTGTAAAGGTTGGTGGAGGAATAATAATGGTCTGAGGCTGTTTTTCATGGTTCGGGCCCCTTTGTTCCAGTGAAGGGAAATATTAACGTTACAGCATACAATGATATTCTAGACAATTCTGTGCTTCCAACTTTGTGGCAACAGCTTGGGGAAGGCCCTTTCCTGTTTCAGCATGACAATGCCCCCGTGCACAAAGCGAGGTCCATACAGAAATGGTTTGTCAAGATTGTTGTGGAAGAACTTGACTGCTCTGCACAGAGCCCTGACCTCAACTCCATCGAACACCTTTGGGATTAATTGGAACGCCAACTGCGAGCTAGACCTAATCAGCCAACATCAGTGCCCGACCTCATTAATGCTCTTGTGGCTGAATGGAAGCAAGTCCCCACAGAAATGTTCCAACATCTAGTGGAAAGCCTTCCCAGAAGAGTGGAGGCTGTTATAGCAGCAAAGGGGGGATCAACTCCATATTAATGCCCATGATTTTGGAATTAGATGTTCGACGAGCAGGTGTCCACATACTTCTTGCCATGTAGTCTATTTCCATGTGTTTCTCATCTTAAATGTACATTTTTAAGTATTAAATTCAACTGTTCTCATGTTCCAGTGAAACATAATAATATGCAGTTTTAGCCATGACGTCAAAGGATATTGATAATGTGTGTCCCAATGTCACCCTATTCCCTACTATGGGCCCTGATCAAAGATAGTGCACTATATAGGGAATCGGGTGCCATTCGGGACACAGGCATTATTATATGTATTGTTGTCTACCTCTACATGATAAATTACTAACAACCTGTACCTTTAAGAAGTAGTTCACAATGGTCCCCTGCTCTCTCAATAGCAACTTCTCTCTCTCTCTCTCTCTCTCTCTCTCTCTCTCTCTCTCTCTCTCTCTCTCTCTCAATAACAAAATAACAACCTCTCTCTTTCTCTCTCAATAGCAACTTCTCTCTCTCTCTTTCTCTCAATACCTCTCTCTCTCTCTCTCTCTCTCTCTCTCTCTCTCTCTCTCTCTCTCAATAGCACCTCCAGTGGTTGAATTTTCCATTGTTTGCTTTCCATTGTGTGTTTGGTTCCTTTAGTCTTGTGAACAAAATGTAACTTGGCTTATACAGGAGGTATTATACAATTCGTTTTTTGGCAGTGCGGTTTTGTGAATTAGGTTCATAACAGACTGGAACTGTGAATATATCTGAGGAGGAAATCCAGTATTATTGGCTGTTGTTTGTTATATCTCACTTTTCATTACAATAAAGAACAGTTTTGTATTAAGAAGCTACTGCGATTATTTCCTTTAAACACTAACTTCACTCATGGTGAAAATATTGATAATGAAAAATCTCAAAATTATTATGGATCTGTGTGTTGCAACTGCTACGGTGAGCATCAACGGGTGCACAACTGGGTCCCACTTTAAATGGACAAGTCTAGGTAGGTACAGTGTGTACTGTGGTTGACTGTTGATTGTGATGAATTGTTACATAATGTAAAACTGTTCTAAGCTTGTAATTACACAATTGTACCACAACGTCCGTCACAGTTGTACAGTATGTCACATTATGTAACTGTAATTAGCTGTACCTGACCATGTAATAATGTCAATATGTATTATTTGGATCTCTCCACAATAACATGGACAAAGGCTTTGTCAAATGAACTCAGACAACGTTGATATTACATTGTTATTCGACAAGTATAATATAAGGGATTCGTGTGAGTTTCAATAACAAAGGAATATATATCGTCTTCTACTTGTTATGACCAATGAGCTGTTCCTGTGAAATAACGGGCGTGTACATTCAGCCAATGGGCGTTTGATCAACAAACCAAACCATGCCCATTTACAGTACCCTCAAGAACTCACCAATCACGATTAGATATTTGCTTTACTGACGTTATTATCGTCCAATAGATGACCGTGTTTGGAAGTATTCGTTCCCACCCCCCTTCAGCAATTGCCAGAGAGTTACTTGATGGCGACATGTTTGGTGAGTTAATAGATTTCTCAGAAAACAAAAGACTAAACTAATCTGGAAAAATAAGCAGTGTAATGTGAGTTATTCGGCGCTTGTCGTTTTGTGGAATTTAACGGTTTTCATTCAACCGTTCGATGTCGAATGACAACTTATTCTACACACATTTATTTCATTGTGCCGTTTGTTGTTTTGGTTGTAACATTAGCATGCTAGGCTAGTAGCTTGTTAGCAATTCGTCAAGATAGTGACAAAAAAATAAATAAATAAAATAAAATAAAAAAACAACAGCCCACTTCCAAAGTAGAGAGACTAATGTGGAGGGAAAAAAATGTTTTGGTAAAAAAAAAAAACGTCTAACTTACATCTTGTATCGTTTTCGCTTCATTCATTTGATAATTTCCAACACTGGGACGCGTTGTCGAGTCTGAACTTGTTGACATTCTTTTGTTTACAAGCGAGCTTGTTCCTTTCTAGCTGTAGGGCAGGCAAAGCCCCTCTCTCTCTCTCGACAGCGCTCAAAACAGCAAGAGAGACACAGTTTAGAATGAAAGTCATTGAAAGACAACGATCTGGTTTCACATTTCAAAGTGTCACTCTATGTTTCTAACGTTAAGCTAGCTCGTTTTCCAGGAATCAAAAAATGTCAACACATACATTGCGCAAGATTTGTGATCGGGTCATTCATTCGCATGCTAGATCTAGTCTCGACGTTTCAAATAGGATATCATTTAGGTCTGAACAATAACGTTACAAATTGGCTACGTACCATTTAGCCATTTCTAGCTAAGGTGACGATGTATTTTGGAGAAAGCGTCTTTGTTATTGTCTTCAGCACCTTCTTTGTGATACAGATGTAACGCTAGCAGTTACATAATTAAATTGACGTTGTAATTGTTAACGTTTCAATTCCATCACAAATCTATGTAAACTATTAATTGCGACTGTATTATTATTATTATTATTTTTTTTAATGATATGTTGTCAGTTTTGTACGATCGTAACAAGTGTTATAGACAGTTGTTACGCAGTTATGAATGAATGAGCTCTGTTGCGCATGCGCGAAGTTACCAAAGTTTATAAACAAGCCAGGACTGCATGCCATTGCTGCATGCATATGGGTCACATGACAGCTGTTTATGTAGTCCACACAGACAATGGACTTTATTATTGAAATCATCCCTAATGAAATTATCTTATTTGAAAATTCGATTAAAAAAAATGTATGACCATATGCCATGAATGTTGCAGTAAAAATATATAACATTTTAACTAATGCATTTTCTTTGATTCATCTCCTATAAATATTCAATGCAAATATACACTATATACAGTTGAAGTCGGAAGTTTGCATACACCTTAGCCAAATACATTTAAACTCAGTATTTCACAATTCCTGACATTTATCCCTAGTAAAAATTCCCTGTCAGTTAGGATCATCACTTTATTTGAAGAATGTGAAATGTCAGAATAATAGTAGAGAGAATGATTTATTTCAGCTTTTATTTCTTTCATCACATTCCCAGTGGGCCAGAAGTTTACATACACTCAATTAGTATTTGGTAGCATTGCCTTTAAATAGTTTAACTTGGGTCAAACGTTTCGGGTTGCCTTCCACAAGCTTCCCACAATAAGTTGGGTGAATTTTGGCCCATTCCTCCTGACAGAGCTTGTATAACTGAGTCAGGTTTGTAGGCCTCCTTGCTTGCACAAGCGTTTTCAGTTCTGCCCCCATATTTTCTATGGGATTGAGGTCAGGGCTTTGTGATGGCCACTCCAATACCTTGACTTTGTTGTCCTTAAGCCATTTTCCCACAACTTTGGAAGTATGCTTGGGGTCATTGTCCATTTGGAAGACCCATTTGCGACCAAGCTTTAACTTCCTGACTGATGTCTTGAGATGTTGCTTCAAAATATCCACATCATTTTCCATCCTCATCCTGCCATCTATTTTGTGAAGTGCACCAGTCCCTCCTGCAGCAAAGCACCCCCACAACATGATGCTGCCACCCCAGTGCTTCACGGTTGGGATGCTGTTCTTCGGCTTGCAAGCCTCCCCCTTTTTCCTCCAAACATAATGATGGTCATTATGACCAAACAGTTATATTTTTGTTTCATCAGACCAGAGGACATTTCTCCCCCCAAAACTTTTCTGAGGTCTTGGCTGATTTCTTTTGATTTTCCCATGATGTCAAGGAAAAAGGCACTGAGTTTGAAGGTAGGCCTTGAAATACATCCACAGGTACACCTCCAATTGACTCAAATTATGTCAATTAGCCTATCAGAAGCTTCTAAAGCCATGACATAATTTTCTGGAATTTTCCAAGCTGTTTAAAGGCACAGTCAACTTAGTCTATGTAAACTTCTGATCCACTGGAATTGTGATACAGTGAATTATAAGTGAAATAATCTGTCTGTTAACAATTGTTGGAAAAATTACTTGTGTCATGCACAAAGTAGATGTCCTAACCGACTTGCCCAAACTATAGTTTGTTAACAAGAAATTTGTGGAGTGGTTGAAAAACGAGTTTTAATGACTCCAACCTAAGTGTATGTAAACTTCTGACTTCAACTGTAAGCCTAGCGTTTAAATAGGCACCTAATTAAAAAAGACAAATAATATAAGCATAAACATAAAATATGTTTTCTCCATTTTGTATATTTTACATGCATGCCTGTTTTGGTCAGATTCTGATGTTTATCATTGTGTCTCCAGTGTTTACAGTCCAGCTAGACATGGAGTAATATGTTGTGGTGAGTTTAGACTGAACGAGTAGAGGAACCATAGATGGATGCTAATAGAATGGAGGACTCATTTGATCTTCTGAAGTGTGACAAGGCTCTGCCCTCCTCACACGACTGTCCCCCCACTCCCATGGAGTATGGTAAATATCTGTTCTTATGTAATAGCCATGTAATATGCCTTTTAAAAAATATATATATATTAAAAATAAAATAAAATGAAACCTTTATTTAACTAGTCAGTTAAGTCAGTTAAGAACAAATTCTTATTTACAATGATGGCCCACACCGGCCAAACCTGGACAATGCTGGGCCAATTCTGCGCCGCCCTATGGGACTCCCAATCACGGCCGTTTGTGATACAGCCTGGAATCGAACCAGGGTGTCTGTAGTGACACCTCAGGCACTGAGATGCAGTGCCTAAGACCGCTGCGCCACTTGGGAGCCCTAGTGTGTGTACACACACACACACACACACACACACACACACACACACACACACACACACACACACACACACACACACACACACACACACACACACACACACACACACACACACACACACACACACACACACACAATAGCCTACCAGCTTATTACATAATAAAGTCTTAGTTACCATTGAAAAATGTACACTGTATATGAAATACATGTGTCGTTGTTCCCTGTACTGTAGAACTGATCAACAATCTTGTCTCTCCCTCCCCACCAGATGACCTGCCAGAGCTGCAGGAGTTGGATGAAAGCCCGTCCTCTCCTGTCCTGTTCCATGTGGGGGGTGGTGTGTCTCGCCAGGAGTGTATAGCTGGTTCCCCTCACACCAACTGGCTGACCGAGCTGGCTATCATCGCTACCAGCCCTCAGAGCCCCCTGCTGCAGGAAGATGCTCCCAACGAGAGGTCTGTTGTGTATCGGTGTTGACGTCACACACACATGGATGTGCTCATGGCACACACACACACACACACACACATTAAAATACAAACCAAATTATGAAGAAATTATTGATATGTATTTGTCTGTATTCCTCTCCTCAGGTCATCTCCTGTGCACATCTTTTCCACCAATCGTAGTTTACATTCCTACGCCCGTCCCCCCCTGGCCAGCAGTGCACCCAGCCCCTCTAGAGGTCACCTCAGGGAGCGCAGCAGACGTGTCAGGGTATGACCTTTTTAACCGTTCACTTCCTGTAGGTCATTGGGTTTACCGTGGACCCTATCACCCTCCACCCATGTAGACCTAGTGATTGGCTACTAATGAGGTTATGGATGAGCATCAGGGTTGTGGTGAATTCCATTTCAGTTCAGTTCAGTCACGTGAGCACAGCGGTCAATCTGGTTTCACAAGGCTAGTTAGTTCAGGAAGAAAACTGACCTCCCACTTCCATTTTTTTTCTCTCATTATACTTGAACTTCATTGAGGATTTTCAGTTGACTTCATGAACTGACCGAATCTAAATGAAATGTAGCCTAACTCTGCATGGGGTTGATAAATTCAAGTACAATTCAACTGCTTTATAACGTTGCAACAACACTGCTGTTGATAACATGTGCAATTCAACTGCTTTATAACATTGCAACAACACTGCTGTTGATAACATGTGCAATTCAACTGTTTTGTTATATGTTTCTCTCTGTTTGAACGTTACCCATTCAGGCCAGCAGTGAGTCAGAGTCTGGTGTTTTCTCTATGGCCTCCTTCTCTGATGATGAGGACATGGGCTGGTCACACTCCTGGCCCTCTACAGCCTGGCACTGCTTCCTGAAAGGTATGGACACACAGGAACGCACGCACACACACACACACACACACACACACACACACACACACACACACACACACACACACACACACACACACACACACACACACACACACACACACACACACACACACACACACACACACACACACACACACACACACACACACACACAGAAATGTTGAGCTTTTCCTATAATTATGGCCTTGAGTACTTTTACCTTTTACTTGTGGAAAAAACCCAGAAAACATTGATAGCAAGTGCGTGTGTAGTCAGGACTGGATCAGGCGATAGAAAACGGACACAGATCCTGTGTTTACTCTATTGTCTGATAATTATCCTGTTTCCTCAGTGTTAGTTGCTAACCTAATCAGGTCAGTATAGTAGCAGTCTTTGTACTTCTTCTCTGTGTTGTAAGTGAGGATGGCTCAATAAAGAGCATCAAAAGTCTCTGTCTCAGTCTGTATCTCTCACTTCCTGTAGGTTCAGCTGTCTCTCTCTGTCTTTTTTTCTCCCCCTCTCGCTCTCGCTCTCAATTCAGTTCAAGGGGCTTTATTGGCATAGGAAACATGTTTACATTGCCAAAGCAAGTGAAATAGATAATAAACAAAATGGAAAGAAAGTCTCTCAATTAAATTTAAATTTAAGGGCTCTATTGGCATGGGAAACATATGTTTACATTGCCAAAGCAAGTTGTTGTGTCTCTGACTTCTTTAATGTGATGACAAGCTATTTTATCAAATCGATTACCTAACGTTTGATTGATTACGTGATTGAATTAAACCATTCAACAATTAACTCGTTAATAACCTAGGGCACCACGGAAGAGTTGGTTTATATAGAGCGGCTGTTTCCTGAATCCACTCTTAAAGATCTGAATATCTTTTATATCAATAGCAGTCAATCAGTCATTAATTATTCTTTACCTAATATCAATCTCATCTGAACGTCGTAAAATTGTTGGTTATCTGCACGAACCCAGCCTCTACTATGAATCATCCATACACAAATAGGCTCAATTATTTATTTACCAACTAATTAAACAATTACAGAATATACAATACATAATAACATTATACAGTAAATACCGTCCCTAGTGGACTAAACAAAAACTGTTTGGTTATAACACGATAGATTCAGAGAGGAAAGGGGGGGTTTGGAAGGAAGACTAAGGAATGGGTCTATATCGGACATGGGAAGCTATTCTCACATAAATAAATATGCCACTAAGGATCGCTCGTTCGAAGAAAGGTAATGCATTGTATTTACGTGAAGCTGGCTTCGATAGTTGAGGCTCTGGTTTTCCCAGTCGAGGTCGCCATTGTCCTTTGGATTCTTCCGGGTCGTCTTGGAGTGAGATGTTGTGGATTTCTGCGTCGGTCAATGTTCTTACTACATTTGATACCTTTCCAGCTGCAGTCTGTTAGGCTGTAATCTAGGACTCACTTCTTCTTGAGTGATCAGTAGTTCAGAGTTCATACCATTTCACGTGTGGCGCAAGCTCTCACGTTTTCTGGCCTGCAGAGTTGAAATTAGAATTAGCCCTTTTGAAACGTATTTGGAACTGAGGTGACTTTTCGTCACGAGGGTTTTTATTCTAGAGTGGAAAAGGGGTTGGTTCATCATTTGCAACCAATGTCTATTCTCTTGGGGCGGGGCCACTGACTGGGCACACGTTACCATAAAACAAACACTTTTAATTTTAGAAGACTAAATCACTTTTAAATGTGATTTAGTCTTCTAAAATTAAAATTGTTTGTTTTATGGTAACGTGTGCCCAGTCAGTGGCCCCGCCCAAGTGGCCAGCCCATGTCCTCATATAACAAAGTATTCTTATACGTCGTCAAACATTTTATCCAACATTCAGATTCAACCCTCATAACTGAGGAACCTGTATAAACAGGGTAAGGGTAATGTGGCTGTATTGTCTTTCGTGAGGTCACAAACATGAAACAAAACGGACCGGGTCGTAGCTGGCTTC
Source organism: Brachymystax lenok tsinlingensis (assembly GCA_030435695.1). Taxonomy (NCBI): domain Eukaryota; kingdom Metazoa; phylum Chordata; class Actinopteri; order Salmoniformes; family Salmonidae; genus Brachymystax; species Brachymystax lenok. Next base: position 49,512,744 of record CM059818.1, read on the forward strand.
TCCACTGACCGTTTCCCCATTCTTCTAAATTAGGTTTAATTCTCCAATTCGGGGGAGGTAGGGGTATTTTGCGGGAGTGTTCCTTTGTTCTACTGTGACCCTCTCTCTCCCATACTGCATGGTCAGGGAGACAAGAGTCTCTGCAAGAAATTTATGACGTGGTTGTAAAGTCATAAAACTGCCCCCTAACAGGAGAAGGGGTTGTTCACATCTCTGCTGGCCAATTCACTGAAAGGGCTAGCATCGTGACAAAGTGAAGTAGATAATAAACAAAAGTGAAATAAACAATAAAATTAACAGTAAACATCACTCTCTCTCTCTCTCTCTCTCTCTCTCTCTCTCTCTCTCTCTCTCTCTCTCTCTCTCTCTACCAGTTGTAACTGAATGTTTTACTGATTCTTATCTTCCTATCCAGGCACCCGCCTTCGGTTCCACAGGGGCCCTAACAAGGAGTGGCAGGAGGCTGAAGACCTGGGGGACTCTGATGACGAGTCAGATGATGAGAGAATGACGCCGTTCACCTCACTCAAGGTAGCTAAATGTCCAGATAGTCCCTCACTGTTTTTGTCCCTCTGTTTGATGCGCTATGAACATACCCTGCTAATCGTCAGATCTGATATGATTGACTGGCCTTCCTCTGTGACACCTCTCTCTCCGGGTGTTGATTGGTTTACAGAGCTATGGTTCTGAAGGTCTGAAGTTGGTGGCCCATGAGGACAATGTGTCCTACGGCCAGGCCGTCCTCAAACTCACCTTTGACCCCGGCTCGCCAGAAGAAGGCATGTTAACGGCAGAGTGCAGATTTGATCACCCCTTCTTTGTGAAAAACAAAGGTAAACAAATCAAATTTTATTTGTCACATACACATGGTTAGCAGATGTTAATGCGAGTGTAGCAAAATGCTTGTGCTTCTAGTTCCGACCATGCAGTAGTATCTAACAAGTAATCAAAAAAATTCACAACAACTACCTTATACACACAAGAGTAAAGGAATGAATACGAGTATGTACATATAAGTATATGGATGAGCGATGGCTGATCGGTGTAGGCAAGATGCAGTAGATGGTACGGAGTACAGTATATACATATGAGATGAGTAATGTAGGATATGTGAACATTATATAAATGCATCGTTTAAAGTGGCTAGTGATACATTTATTACATCCAATTATAATTATTAAAGTGGCTAGAGATTTGAGTCGATGGCCGAACGGCATAGGCAAGATTCAGTAGATGGTTTAGAGTACAGTGTATACATTTGATATGAGTAATGTCGGATATGTAAACATTATATACATTATATACAAAATTGTTTAAAGTGGCTAGTGATACATTTGTTACATCCAATTTCTATTTTTAAAGTGGCTAGGGATTTAAGTCAGTATGTTGGCAGCAGCCACTCAATGTTAGTGATGGCTGTTTAACAGTCTGATGGCCTTGAGGTAGAAGCTGTTTTTCAGTCTCTCGGTCCCAGCTTTGATGCACCTGTACTGACCTCGCCTTCTGGATGATAGCGGGGTGAACAGGCAGTGGCTCGGGTGGTTGTTGTCCTTGATGATTTTTTTGGCCTTCCTGTGACATCGGGTGGTGTAGGTGTCCTGAAGGGCAGGTAGTTTACCCCCAGTGATGCGTTGTGCAGTCCTCACTACCCTCTGGAGAGCCTTACGGTTGTGGGCGGAGCAGTTGCCGTACCAGGCGGTGATACAGCCCGACAGGATGCTCTCGATTGGGCATCTGTAGAAGTTTGTAAGTGATTTTGGTGACAAGCCAAATTTCTTCAGCCTCCTGAGGTTGAAGAGGCGCTGTTGCGCCTTCTTCACCACGCTGTCTGTGTGGGTGGACCATTTCAGTTTGTCCGTGATGTGTACGCCGAGGAACTTAAAACTTTCCACCTTCTCCACTACTGTCCCCTCGATGTGGATAGGGGGGTGCTCCCTCTCCTGTTTCCTGAAGTCCATGATCATCTCCTTTGTTTTGTTGACGTTGAGTGAAAGGATATTTTCCTGACACCACACCCCGAGGGCCCTCACCTCCTCCCTGTAGGCCGTCTCGTCGTTGTTGGTAATCAAGCCTACCACTGTAGTACAAAATGTCTTTCCAGTGTAAACAGAAAAACTTAATAATTTAAGGGAACATGGTGTACTGGAACTGCATGCAGGCGCGATTGGTCTGAAGTCCGGAAGTTCTGTCGTAAGAGATTGATGAAGGAAATGTTCAGTTCTTGCCTGATTTTACATGGAAGCGAACAGGCCTATTGGTAGAATAATCTTTGAAACTGCTTGCTTATAGAACAACCCAGATTCACATCTTGCACAGGTTCACATCTTGTATTTTTGTGTATGTTAACATCTTCATATGTCTTCCTGTCCCAGTCTGACAGTGGTGCAGCATGGTATCCCCTGCTAGTTAACATCTTCATATCTCTTCCTGTCCCAGGTTGGTCCTCGTTCTACCCCAGCCTGACGGTGGTGCAGCATGGTATTCCCTGCTATGAGATTCAGGTTGGGGACCTGTGTCTTCCCCCGGGACACAGAGACACCATCAACTGTGACGACTCTGATGTCTTGGACACCTTCAGGAGGTACATAAGAATATATCACTGTTGAACAGCAGCACACTGCTATATGTTCCCAAGTGCTTTTAGTTTATTCAGTCTGACTCTGTAGATAAGATGTATTCATCTCCTCTCTCTCTGTCAATTTACGTTAACATTGCCAAAGTAAGTGAACTAGATAATGTACAATAAAAGTTAAATACACAATAAACAGTCAACATTACACTCTCAAAAGTTCAATTTCAAATGTCATATTATGTGCAAATAGTTAAAGTACAAAAGGGAAAATAAATAAACAGAAATATGGGTTGTATTTACAATGGTGCTTGTTCTTCACTGGTTGTCCTTTTCTTGTGGCAACAGGTCACACATATTGCTGCTATGATGGCACACTGTGGTATTTCACCCAATATATATGGGAGTTTATCAAGATCTGTGTAATCTGAGGGAAATATGTGTCTCTAATATGGTCATACATTTGGCAGGAGGTTAGGAAGTGCAGCTCAGTTTCCACCTCAGTTTGTGGGCAGTGTGCACATAGCCTGTCTTCTCTTGAGAGCCAGGTCTGCCTTCGGTGGCCTTTCTCAATAGCAAGGCTATGCTCACTGAGTTTGTACATAGTCAAACCTTTCCTTTAGTTTGTGTCAGTCACAGTGGTCAGGTATTCTGCCACTGTGTACTCTCTGTTTAGGGCCAAATAGCGTTCTAGTTAGCTTTTTTTTGTTAATTCTTTCCAATGTGTCAAGTAATTATCTCTTTGTTTTCTCATGATTTGGTCGGGTCTAATTGTGTTGCTGTCCTGGGGCTCTGTGGGGTCTCTCTCTCTCTCTCTCTGTATGTCTCTCTCTCTCCCCCCAGTTATGATTTCACTCCTCTGGACTCGTCAGCTGTGTATGTTCTGAGCAGCATGGCCAGGCAGCGTAGGACCTCCCAGTCCAGTAGTGGCGCTGTCTCCCCCGACCCAGAGAAACTCTCCGGCTCCCCCCACTCCTCCTCTGCCAGCAAATCAAACAGGAGTAATACCTCAGGGACGGCCCCTGGCGGGGCCACACCCACCAAATGCAAGCGGCCAATGAACGCCTTCATGCTCTTCGCTAAGAAGTACAGGATGGAGTACACACAGATGTACCCTGGGAAGGATAACAGGTGAGTAGGAGGACCAAACCTGTGTGTGTGTGTGTGCGTGCGTGCGTGTGCGTGCCCAGAGTAAATTCCAGATAGGTGTAGAATGTCTCCTGTCATTAAATGTCTCTATTATTGTGGCCCCCTCCATAAAACCTTTCCGTATGACGTCAGGCGCTATTATGAGACTGGAACTAGGATCAGGGAAGCATCAGGGTGTGTGTGTGGCTCAGTAGTACTGTGTGTACTGTTCTGATATGCTGTTTAGAAAATGGAAGGAGTTCTATGTTAGGAATGTCTCTTGAGTAGACCACGAGAGCCACAGCCAGGATTACAGCACCGGGAACTAAAGGCTTGTCTGCCTCACGATTGTTCTTACACGTTAGACCCTAAGAGTGTGTTGTCTCTTAGAGAATACACAAACTTGTCAGTTTTCAGTATTGATAGTTCCACACACACACACACACATGAATTAATGAATTATGAATGAATTATGGTATAAATTACATTGCTGAGAAGTATGTCCTTGTATCCCATACAGAGCCATCAGCGTGATCCTGGGTGAGAAGTGGAAGAAGATGAAGAACGAGGAGAGGAGGATGTACACCATGGAGGCCAAGGCTCTGGCCGACGAGCAGAAGAGACTCAACCCTGACTGCTGGAAACGCAAGAGAACCAACTCCGTAAGGAAGGACTCTTATGCATGACACACTGTTATAGTGTCATTTTGATCTATCCTTATTTTGTAATGCCCAAATCCTCTCTGGATACAATACTTGATGAGATAAGTATTTTTTGAAATACTATACACTTCCTGTTTCTCTGTAGCTCAATGTGATGCCATGTACAAACTCATCTAGGAGTAGTTGGTGAGAAAGCTGTGCCAAAAATCCACCTTCTGACAGATAGTGCCAACCGTTGTCTTCACTGTTGAGCACGGTTTAACCTTCACCTCTCCTTCCTTTCTCAGGGGTCCCAGCAGCCCTAGATGACCTATGACCTCCAGACATGTGTTTGGCGTGGAGAGGTCAGAGGTGAACTGACCGACCAATCTGGCAAACCCACTATCTCTCTAGCCTGGTCCCAGATCTGTTTTTGTTTGTTTGTTGCTGTATTCTTATGGTCATTGGACCATAAGAAGGCACAAAACAGATCTGGAACCAGCCAATTTACTATATTTCTTTCTGCTTACCTGTCAAATCAATGAGACTTAACTGTGGTGCGGAATACACTTTGCTTTTATAACCATATGGACAGGACTACACACATTTTAAGACAAAACGACAATTATGAACTATATATTAAAAAGCATATCTAATCTAGTGTAACTAACAGTGCTTATATTTTGTTATATTTTAAATAACATACAGATATGCCTTATTATTCCTTAATAACTGAGGCTCAGTTTTTTATTTGTTCAGGTAATTTCATATTTCGATGCTTGAAACCTTGAGATCGGGGTTGCAAAAATTACGGTAACCTTAAATAAATTCCCTGGATTTCCAGAATTCCCGGGTTGGAAGATTTTCCGGAATAAGCATGAAATTCAACATACTCCAACCAGGATTTCTGGAAAACCTGGGAATTTTGCGAGGTACTGGAATTATTGTACCCTACTTGAGACCCAGTGGTGCTAAGCTTGGTGAAGGAACAAGCAGCAGTGATACAAAGTGTATATTTTTTATTGTAAAAAGAAAGAAAGGGAATTTAAAAAAGCATTTTCTTCTCTTCTCAGCTTGTTGTTCATATTGATTACAGCTCCATATATTGCACAGATTGATAAAGCCTTTCGTACATTGTATCATATTAGCTGTGAGCTTGAAGGGCAATATAAAGTTTGTAATACATATTGCCCATCTGTGGCCTGATCTACTCTGAAACACAGAGAAGGACATTTTCATTTTCTGTTTTGAAACGTTTTTTGCGTTCTGTGTCCTAATGTACATGACCACAGATACCCTGTTGTCTGATTCACGCTGTAGGGCTGACCCGAACCGTTCTGGCTTGGATATTTTATTTTCACATTGTCATTTTCTAGCATGGTTCAGTAGAGGATGTGTAACCAGGCCGTCTCAGTACGGATCGGCTCGGCCCTGTAGTAGGAATCAGGCATTTGTTTGCCAAGCCACCTGGCCCTGTGCCGCTGATGACTTATATTTGGGCACATGGAGGTTTTGCACACTCATCCGAACAGCACTTCAGGGCCAAGCGTTCACTGTAAGTGTTTTAATTTCGTTTTGCACTTTATATTCATATGTAGTCTTATACAGTACAACCAATTAAATGTATACTAGTGGAAGCTATGTGTATATGGATTTAATGACATATCTTGATGAGATATATCGGTTTTCACTTTGACACAACCATGGCCAAACTATACAGGTCTAGCCTGAGTGCCAGTCGGTTTGTGCTCTGTGACATGACAGTGAGTTGGCAATAGAGTACAAACAGACTGGGACCCAGGCTAGTACAAGTCATGTGATGTTCTGCTTGCAGGTTGTCATGGCGTTGAGTTTATACAGTTTTGTTGTTGATAATGTACAGGTCCACGCCCCACCAAACTGTTGCACAAAATATCATTGTATTATTATATCATTAATAAAAGTTTAAACTTGCAATCTTATTCACCTTTTTCAGCTTTTGGTTTGTGCATGTGTCTTTAGCCTTTAGGAGGTATCCTTTAGAAGGTAGGCTTTAGGAGGTAGGCTTTAGGAGGTATCCTAGGAGGTAGGCTGTAGGAGGTAGGCTTTAGGAGGTATCCTAGGAGGTAGGCTGTAGGAGGTAGCCTTTAGGAGGTATCCTAGGAGGTAGCCTTTAGGAGGTATCCTATGAGGTAGGCTGTAGGAGGTAGCCTTTAGGAGGTATCCTAGGAGGTAGGCTGTAGGAGGTAGCCTTTAGGAGGTATCCTAGGAGGTAGCCTTTAGGAGGTAGGCTGTAGAAGGTAGCCTTTAGGAGGTATCCTAGGAGGTAGGCTGTAGGAGGTAGCCTTTAGGAGGTATCCTAGGAGGTAGGCTGTAGGAGGTAGCCTTTAGAAGGTAGGCTGTAGGAGCTAGCCTTTAGAAGGTAGGCTGTAGGAGGTAGCCTTTAGAAGGTAGGCTGTAGGAGGTAGCCTTTAGGAGGTATCCTAGAAGGTATCCTTTAGGAGGTATCCTAGGAGGTATCCTTTAGGAGGTAGGGTTTAGGAGGTATCCTTTTGGAGGTAGGCTTTAGGAGGTATCCTAGGAGGTAAACTTTAGGAGGTATCCTAGGAGGTAGGCTTTAGGAGCTATCCTAGGATGTAGGCTTTAGGAGGTAGGCTTTAGGAGGTAACCTAGGAGGTAGGCTTTAGGAGGTATCCTAGGAGGTAGGCTTTAGGAGGTATCCTAGGAGATAGGCTTTAGGAGGTATCCTAGGAAGTAGGCTTTAGGAGGTAGGCTTTAGGAGGTATCCTAGGAGGTAGGCTTTAGGAGGTATCCTAAGAGGTAGGCTTTAGGAGGTAGTCTTTAGGATCTAGCTTGCTAATTGCAGGAGGGCCAACTCAGTTTTCTTTAATCCTGTGAAAGATGATCTTCTAAGCACAGCTGAAGATCTCCCTCAGATCTCCCAGGCTTTCATTTCTCTCATTAACCAGTGATCTCCATGTCTTTACAATACACAATGAGCAAAACCATCTGCCTAGTGCAATGCGTTACCTTAGAAACAGGTCGACCACCCCAGAATGAGGCAGCTAACAGAATGGGGCGGCAGGTGGCCCAGCGTTTTAAGAGATTTGGCCAGTAACCAAAAGGTCACTGGTTTGAATCCCCGAGCTAACTAGTTAAAAAAAATCTGTCGATGTGCCCTTGAACAAGGCACTTAACCCTAATTGCTCTGGATAAGAGCCTCTGCTAAATGACAAAAATGTGAACTAACGGTCTGTTTAGGTCCCTTATACTCAGATCCACAGTGAATCACACGCTGGAGATAATTATTCCCTCTGCTGAAACAAGAAATACAAGGAAAAAGTAGTGACAGAGACAGGACAGAAGACATGATCAACAATAGACAGGAATGTGTAGCGTCTTCTTAATTGAAACGGCTCCACACAGAAGAACTACAGAGGAGGAACTACTCTAACCCCAATTGAACTGAATTGAACTGAATTGAACTGAATTGTGCACTCAGTTTTTAATGATGTGTAAAATAAATGTGTAAAATGTGTAAATATGTTTTTTTTTTAAGAGAAGGTTATTGCTCACTGTCCATTCACAATAACCCTTCCGATGCTTGTATAGGGCACATGTGGTGTTACTGAACACTGGATGCCCCAGCTCTTGATTCGTCGACCAGATCATACTGAATGAATGTCTTTTACTCAACACGTAGGTAGATGACTTGACTAGTTCAAATGACTAGTGATGTACTGGCCTGTTAATCCAAGTACTGTAATTTTCATCCTCACTGCCAGGGGGTGCTCACACATCACTTTTCTTCCATGAATGAACTGGCTCTTTTTATAGTGCCACCACCATCATCATCATTACCACCATCATCATCATCATTACCATCATCATCATTACCACCATCATCATCATCATTACCACCATCACCACCATCATCATCATCATCATTACCACTACCATCATCATCATTACCACCACCATCATCATCATTACCACCATCATCATCATCATTACCACCACCATCATCATCATTACCACCATCATCATCATCATTACCACCACCATCATCATCATTACCACCATCATCTCCACCATCATCATCTCCACCACCACCACCATCATCATCATCATTACCACCATCACCACCATCATCATCATCATCATTACCACTACCATCATCATCATTACCACCATCATCATCATCATCATTACCACCACCATCATCATCATTACCATCATCATCATTACCACCATCATCTCCACCATCATCATCTCCACCACCACCACCACCATCATCATCATCATCTCCACCACCACCACCATCATAATCTCCACCACCGTCATTCATCTCCCCCACCACAACCACCACCATCATCTTCACCACCACAACCACCACCATCACCATCATCTCCACCATCATCATCATCTTTTCCACCACTATCATTCATCTCCACCACCACAACATCCACCATCATCTCCACCACCACCTTCATTCATCTCCACCACCACCATCATCTTCACCACAACAACTTATAACTCAGGCCACATCCTGCCACAGTAAATAACAGGATCATAATGAGTTTGATAAGGAGAGGATGGATGGATGGGACTCTGATGACGAACACAGTAATGGCTCTGATGACGAACACAGTAATGACACACACTAATGACCCAGTCTGCTGACCAAGATCTCTGATGGATAGATAACAGTATAGAACCAGATGATACTTTCGAATATGAGAATGTACTTTTTTTTGGGTGGGGGGGGCCATGACTGAAACCTCGGGTTCGATCCCAGGCTGTGTCACAGCCAGCCGTGACCGGGAGACCCATTGGACCACGCACAATTGGCCCAGTGTCGTCCGGGTTAGGGGAGGGTTTGGCCAGCCAGGATTTCCTTATCTCATCGTGCTCTGTGTGTTCTGCCGCATTCAAAACAACAGGAAACTCAGAACTGGGAAATCTCAGACTTCAGTGAGTTCAAGACAACTGGGAAAATACGGAAAATTATTTCTAACAGTCATCCAACTTGGAATTCCAAGTTGGGAACTCGGGCCTCTTTCTAGAGCCCACAAGAAGGACCGCCGCGCCACCTTCCTGTTCAAGTGAGCACAAGTTGAGTCCAAAAATGTACTGTATGCTGTTTTATATATGATGTAATATGCCAGGGATATGTATATATATATATTCTTGCCAAGAAAGTAATACGTGTGTATGTAGTTTAGTACGCTGTTAGCAGCCCATGTGCCTCACCCTAATCATTTGGACTCTTTCCCCCCTATCATAACTTAGCCTACTGTTCGTACTTGGTGGTGCACATGAAGCCTATAGCCTGTTTTAGAGAAATGTAATAATTGAATATTCTAAGAGCTTTCATTGTATGCTAATATACCCCCTTTATTTACACTACGGTTCTGACTTGGTGTACAGGGAGGATACTGTAAGAACTGTCCATGTTCTGAATTCTGTCGCTGTACATTTCAAAAGTGCAGAACAAAGAGTTATATTGACTACGTCCGTCGCTCATTAATGTCTTAATCGAAATGATGGGTTGCCTCATATCCGCTCGTCGTTCCCTTATGCCATAGTTTGTACATCTCAATTGTCAGTAGAAACCACATTTGTTTAAGCAAGTCAGCCATATCAGCTATTGTTTTTTAAAAAGGCAGTAAATGAGGCTGAATTAACTGTTTCGCTGCCGGACAAGGCTCCGCTGATAACCAGGTGTAGCAGTGGTAAGGTGTTAGGACTCTGCTGATAACCAGGTGTAGCAGTGGTAAGGTGTTGGGACTCTGCTGATAACCAGGTGTAGCAGTGGTAAGGTGTTGGGACTCTGCTGATAACCAGGTGTAGCAGTGGTAAGGTGTTGGGACTCTGCTGATAACCAGGTGTAGCAGTGGTAAGGTGTTAGGACTCTGCTGATAACCAGGTGTAGCAGTGGTAAGGTGTTGGGACTCTGCTGATAACCAGGTGTAGCAGTGGTAAGGTGTTGGGACTCTGCTGATAACCAGGTGTAGCAGTGGTAAGGTGTTAGGACTCTGCTGATAACCAGGTGTAGCAGTGGTAAGGTGTTGGGACTCTGCTGATAACCAGGTGTAGCAGTGGTAAGGTGTTAGGACTCTGCTGATAACCAGGTGTAGCAGTGGTAAGGTGTTGGGACTCTGCTGATAACCAGGTGTAGCAGTGGTAAGGTGCTGGGACTCTGCTGTTGGGACAGCTTTATGTGGGCACCGTTTGTCACCGTTATAGTGCAATGAATGTATTGTTTAGTGTTGTGTAGTGGCTTTAATGGCATGCATCACATTATTATTTATTTTTGGGCCCCACCAAAAATAAAATCGCCACTGGCTAGATGTCATATTAAATAGCATATAAACACTCTAAATCGGTCAGGAGCCTAAGAAGGAACGAAAATGAATTATTTAGGTTATATTATTTCAATTATTTCAAGGCCATAGCCTACAAAGAAATACATTGTGAAGCATTTGCGAGTGCGACACAATAGGCTGGTAGGGACATAAAGCGCTCAGCATTTAGACAACATTTCGCTGTGTTAAATCATTATAGTCTATAAATTGTGCATATAGGCTGTGACTTACTTAAATTAAATACAAATTAAATGAAACATGACTTATTAGTGCGTTTTGAATGAATTCTTATAATTAATTTATAGAAACATGAGTTTGGCCAGTCTGCGGCTTCAGGCTCATGCGATGGTGCCTGGAGAACCGGCCAGCAGGAGAGAATATCCTCTCCACACTTATAGAGTCACTGGGAATGCTAAACACCCTTTTGGTCACTCTCGCCAGGTAGACCTAAAAGTTTTTAAGCAAAATAACTCAATCAAAACGTTAAGCTCCTTGAACATGGGAATATGCCAGGCCTATTGGGCCAAAATCAATGATGGCCTATTGTATATATAATATAACAAAAATGAAAGAAATGTAAAAAAAGATCAGATTTTTAGTTTATAAATACTACAAAGACACAGTTGTCTACCCACCTCATTCCTTTCTTTTAGCATGTGCACGCAGTGGTGGAAAAATACCACATTTTCATACTTGAGTAAAAGTAAAGATACCTTAAAAGAAAATGACTCAAGTAGAAGTGAAACTCTCCCAGTAAAATACTACTTTAGTAAAAGTCTAAAAGTATTTGGTTTTAAATGTACTTAAGTATCAAAAGTAAAAGTATAAATAATTTAAAATGTCTTATATTATACAAACCAGACGACACAATTGTATTTTTATTTTATTTACTGTGCCAGGGGCACAGTTCAACACTCCGATATAATTTACAAACAAAGTAATAGACTTACACAGTAATCATGACAACATCCGGAGGATGTCCTCCAATCTATCAGAGCTGTCCACTACATCAAATGATCAGAGAATGAATCTAGTACTGAAAGCGTAAGCTACAGCTAGCTAGCACTGCAGTGCATAAAATGTGTTGAGTAGTTGAGTCAAAGAGAGATTGTTGACCAGTTTTGAACAAATTAATTTCTTAAAAAATGTAGGAAAAGCAAGAGAGAGAGAGATATCTATATTTGTTGTATTCTTTCCACTTTCACTTACTTAGCTAGCACATGCAGCTAGCTAGTTTAGACCACTCAAACACCCAGCTCAAACAGTGAGGGATGTCAAGTTAGCTAGCTGGCTATCCAACACTGGAACTTTTCCAACTGAAAACAAGGCTCCTTAAATTTGATCAGCATATCGAATGCCTGACCAGGGCTGGCAGCATTCTGGATCATTGCTACTCTAACTTCCGCGACGCATACAAAACCCTCCCTCGCCCCCCTTTCGGGAAAATCTGACCTCGACTCCCTTTTATTGCTCCCAGCCAATAGACAGAAACTAAAACAGGAAACGCCCGTGCTCAGGTCTGTTCAACGCTGGTCCGACCAATCTGATTCCACGCTTCAAGATTGCTTCGATCACGTGGACTGGGATATGTTCCGGATAGCCTCAGGGAACAACATTGTTGTATACGCTGATTCGGTAAACGAGTTTATTAGCAAGTGCATCTGTGATGTTGTACCCACGGTGACTATTAAAACCTTCCCCAACCAGAAACTGTGAACTGATGGCAGCATTTGCGCAAAACTGAAAGCGCAAACCACTGCTTTTAATCATGGCAAGGCGACCGGAAACATGACCGAATACAAACAGTGTAGCTATTCCCTCCGCAAGGCAATCAAATAAGCTAAGCGTCAGTATAGAGACAAAGTCTCAAATCAACGGCTAAGACACAAGACATATGTGGCAGGGTCTACAGTCAATCACGGATTACAAAAAGAAATCCAGCCCCATTGCGGACACCGACGTCTTGCTCCCAGACAAATAAAAACAAATCTTTGCCGCTTTGAGGACAATACAGTGCAACTGACACGGCACGCTACCAAAACCTGCGGGTTCTCCTTCACCACAGCCAATGTGAGTAAAACATTTAAACGTGTTAACCCTCGCAAGGCTGCAGGCCCAGACGGCATCCCTGGCCGTGTCCTCAGAGCATGCACAGACCAGCTGGCTGGTGTGTTTACGGACATATTAAATCTATCCCAGTCCGCTGTTCCCACATGCTTCAAGAGGGCCACCATTGTTCCTGTTCCCAAGAAAGCTAAGGTAACTGAGCTAAACAACTATCGCCCCGTAGCACTCACTTCCGTCATCATGAAGTGCTTTGAGAGACTAGTCAAGGATCATTTCACCTCCACCCTACCTGACACCCTAGACCCACTCCCATTTGCTTACCGCCCCAAAAGGTCCACAGACGACGCAATCGCAATCACACTGCACATTGCCCTAACCCATCTGGACAAGAGGAATATATATATAAGAATGCTGTTCATTGATTACAGCTCAACATTTAACACGATAGTACCCTCCAAACTCGTCATTAAGCTCGAGACCCTGCGTTTCGACCTCGCCTTGTGCAACTGGACTTTCTGACGGGCCGGCCCGGGTGGTGAGGGTAGGAAACAACATCTACACCCCGCTGATTGTCAACACCCAGAAGGGTGCGTTCTCAGCCCCCTCCTGTACTCCCTGTTCACCCATGACTGCGTGGTCATGCATGCCTCCAACTCAATCATCAAGTTTGCAGACGACACAACAGTGGTAGGCTTAATTACCAACTATGACGAGACAGCCTACAGGGAGGAGGTGAGGGCCCTCGGAGTGTGGTCTCAGGAAAAGAACCTCTCACTCAACATCAACAAAACAAAGGAGATGATCGTGGACTTCAGGAAACAGCAGAGGGAGCACCCCCCTATCCACATCGATGGGACAGTAGTGGAGAAGGTGGAACATTTTAAGTTCCTCAGCGTACACATCACGGACAAACTGAAATGGTCCACCCACACGTGGTGAAGAAGGCGCAACAGCGCCTCTTCAACCTCAGGAGGCTGAAGAAATTCGGCTTGTCACCAACAACACTCACAAACTTTTACAGATGCACAATTCGAGAGCATCCTGTCGGGCTGTATCACCGCCTGGTAACATTGAGTGGCACTGCCAACATACTGACTCTAATCTCTAGCCACTTTTAATAATTAAACATTGGATGTAAAACATGTATCACTAGCCACTTTAAACAATGCCACTTTATATAATGTTTACCTACCCTTCATTACTCATCTCATATGTATATACTGTACTCTATAACATCTACTGCATCTTGCCTATGCCGCACGGCCATCGCTCATCCATATATTTATATGTTCATTGTCACAGTAAAGTAGGCCAGAAGGCCAAACTGGAAAACCTAACTTCCATCAAAACAAAAAGTTGGCGGAGCCGCAACAGTTCTTCCGTGCAAGGGTGTTTATTTACAAAGTGATTTGCAAAAAAAAAACAACAGTACTGCCATCAAAAGTATACTTTACAGGGACATATTAAACCATGCTGCCCCATCCAGAGCTCAATACAAAATGGCCTCTCCCTTGAACTGAAAGAGAGAGGCTCCTTTTGTAGAAGCCCTCCCCTCAGAACATAGCCAACACTAATTAATTAAGCAATTATCTTTTTCAAAGCCTACATTCAGCTAAACATACTGAATTACATACATTGAGACATTTTTCAAGATACCATATATTAATCTAACATTTACAAAATCCCATCACTACTGACATGGTCTTTCAATATGCCAATTGACATTAATGAGCCATTCGGGTCCAGGCACTACAAAGTCAGCCCAATTGCTTAGCCCGGGTCCTTATCCAGCATCCCGGAAGCTACTGAGATGGAGAGAGAGAGAGAAACAGAACCAAACAACGCGTAACATTGATAAGTATAATAAACATTGCTTAAATAAACATGAACACTTGTCTGTATTCTTTATACCCTAACCTGTTAGTAAAGGTTGGTAATGGTGAAATGTATGTACTAATATAGACGCTAACTTGTGTGTCGACCCACATTGTTAACGTAGCTGAAAAGGGAGGAGGGAGGCGTGATGAACGTGTGTATGTGTTTTAGTGTACCAAATGCTGCCCGCAGCCAGTGACGGACTTCTCCGTCACATTACCTTCCTCCTCTCCTGAAGCGACCAGGTTCGGGAGCCGGATAGGTAATCCGCCATGATGTTTTCTTTACCTGCCTTGTGACGGACACAGAACCTGAAGGGCTGGAGCTCCAGATACCACCTGGTCACACGTGAATTCCGGTCCTTCATGGTCTGGATCCAGGTCAGGGCTCTGTGGTCCGTGTGCAGATCAAATTCCCTCCCAAGAAGGTAGTACCGGAGGCTATCTAATGCCCACTTTATAGCTAGGCACTCCTTCTCGATTGTCGAATACCTGGTTTCCCTGGGCAACAGCTTCCGACTCAGGTACAGCACGGAAGCTCTTCTCCTGGCTCCCCTTGGGCCAGTACAGCTCCAATTCCCACAGCCGAGCGTCCACCTGTACGAGAAACCTCTTCTGAAAATCAGGGTCTTGAGAACAGGGAATGAGCACAGACATTTTTTCAGCATCATGAAAGCTTCCTCACACTCCTCAGTCCACTTCACAGGGTTGCTGGCCACCTTTGAAGTGAGGTTGGTCAGAGGGACAGCGATAGTCGAAAACTGCGGAATGAATCTCCGGTACCACCCTGCCAGACCTAAGAAGGACTTCACCTGTGTCTTGGTTCTGGGTTGAGGGCTGTTCCTTATGGACTCCACTTTGTCCACCTGAGGCCGAACTTCACCCTTACCCAGCTGGTAACCCAGGTACTTTGTCTCCTGTTTCGCCCACTCACACTTCATAAGGTTAAGTGTGAGGCCTGCATCATGAATCCTCCCAGGACTCTGCCAAGATGCTGTTTGTGCTCCTCCCAGGAATGGCTGTAGATCACCACATCGTCCAAGTAAGCAGCACAGCAATCATCACAGTCCTGGAGGACCTTGTCCATCAGCCTCTGGAAAGTCGCAGGGCCCCATGAAGGCCAAACGGCATAACCTTGAACTGGAACAGGCCCATCGGTGTCCGGAACGCAGTGTATGTCTTGGATTGTTCGTCCAGGGGCACCTGCCAGTACCCTTTGCAGAGATCCAATGTGGTGATGTAATGAGCTCTACCAATTCTCTCCAGTAAATCGTCAATGCGGGGCATGGGGTAGGCATCAAACTGGGAAATGGCATTCACCTTCCGGAAGTCCATGCAGACGCGCAAAGAACCATCCTTCTTTGGAACAATGACAATGGGGCTGCTCCATTCACTTGACGATGGCTCGACAATATCCATCTCTATCATGGAGTGGACCTCATTCTTGAGGGCTACCACCAGCCTCTCAGGCACACGGTAAGGATGCTGGCGGACAGGGTTCTGGCCAGGCTTCAAACGGATTACGTGTTCCAGGACTTTGGTTCTTCCTGGCCTCTGACTGAAGAGGGCCGGATACTTGCCAAACAGCTGCTTCAGCTCATCTTGCTTGTCTTCTTCCAGGTGAGCCAGTATGACCTCAGCTCGTTCTTTCCATGCCTCTGTGACCCCCTCCGTCTCGTCCTCTTCTTCTACTCTGCGGACCAGAAAGGACTTTCCCTTGGAGAGTTCCTCCTTCTCCTCCCAGGCCTTGAGGAGGTTCACATGGTAGGTTTGCTTCTTCTTACCCTTGTCCGGGTGCAGCACCTCGTAGGTTACCGGGCCCATCTTCCTCCCGATTACCTATGGCCCTTGCCACTGAGAAAGGAGCTTGCTGGTAGATGAGGGAAGGAGGAGCAGGACTTTCTGTCCTGGTTCCAACTCTCTGGGGCGAGCGTGCTGGTCATACCCTCTCTTCTGAGCCTTCTGGGCTTGCTGAAGGTTTGTCCTAGCTTCCTCTCGGTACCGCTCCAGCCTGTCTCGCATCTGGAGGACGTACTGGACAATCCCTGTCCTGAGGTAGCTACTGGGGAACCTTCCCAGCACTTCTTTAACAGGTCCAGTGGTCCCTGCACTGGCCACCCATAGAGGAGTTCGAATGGCGAGAAACCTGTCGATGCCTGAGGCACCTCCCTGTAAGCAAAAAGCAGAAAGGGTAACCACTTATCCCAGTCTTTACCAGTGTCGGCCACAAACTTCCTCAGCATGTTCTTGAGCGTTTGATTGAATCTCTCTACGAGCCCATCCGTTTGGGGATGGTAGGGAGTGGTCCTCAAGCCTTTAATGCCCAGCTGTTGGTGGAGTTGAACCATCAGTCGCGAAGTGAAGTTTGTCCCTTGGTCCGTCAGGATTTCATCTGGGATTCCTACACGAGAGAAGAGCTGAACAAGAGCACTGATTATTTTTGGAGTGGTTATGGAACGGAGTGGGAATGCTTCTGGGAACCGGGTGGCATAGTCACAGATCACCAATATATACTTGTAACCTGCGCTACTCTTCTCCAAGGGTCCAACAATGTCCATTGCAATTCTCTTGAATGGAGTAGAGATAACTGGCAGTGAACATAGAGGAGCCCGGTCAGACCTACGGACAGCACTGGTTTTCTGGCATGTGGGGCATGTTTTGCAGTATGTTTGTACATCAGTATACATGGAGGGCCAGAAGAAACGGGAGCCTAGCCTAAGATAGGTCTTATGTTGCCCTAGATGGCCTGCCCATGGAACTGTATGTGCAAGGTTGAGAACAAGTGGTCTACATGTAGATGGCACCACTAACTTCCTGCTATCTGCTTCTGACCCAAGGTAGAGTATGTGGTTGTCTACTGTGTAAATTCCCCACATGAAGATTGGCTGTCCCCAGCAAAGGCCTTGTCAAACAAACATTTCAACGTTAGTCGGACTTCTGCAGTGTAGCAAAATTTTGTGGAACATCCCATTGCACCTCTAACCCAGACACATCAGCAACAGGTACAGGGTCCTCACATACTTCTCAAGACGCCGCTGGCGTCGTGACTTTCTGGGCCCTTTGGTTCCCCCCTCAAACAGACTATCACACAAGTCAGGCAGAGGTTGTAAACCAGCTTTGGCCTGGGCACGAGTGACAACTGAACATGACACATGAACATCCGACTGGCAAACTGACTGTTCATACAGCTGACCCCCCACACTTCCCAACAGATCAGAGAGTACAGGCACATCCCTCCCCAAAATCATCTCAAAGGGTAACTTCTCCATTATCCCAACTTTGAGTAGGTATTTCTGACCCTGAATCTCAACTGTGAGTTCAGCTGTGGGCTGCTGCGACTGGTCACCATGGACACATTGGATCAGTGTCTGGTGACTGTAATCAATGTCATTAACAGGTACATTACATTTTCTGATCAACGACAGTGAACTGCCGGTGTCAATCATTGCAGTAAGACTTTTACCATTCACTTTTACCGGTACCAAGCCTGACCCTTCCCCACTCTGTCTATTCTGAACATCATCCCCCTCTCTGGGCACATAACAGTAACCTGAGAGCTTGGATTTACGTAGTGGACACATTGAAGCTTTGTGTCCCTGCTGTCGGCAGTAAAAACAAGTCAGACCCCTCCCCTCAGAGCGAACTGCATGATCCCTTACCTCCCTCCTCCCAGACACATACCACCCAGAGTTACCTCCACCATCTGTGATGTCTCTCGTGTCTCTGAAATTCCTTGGAGCGGGTGCTGCAGATCGTGGTGGGCCCCCTTTACGTGCATTAAGGTACTGCAGTGCAAGCTTGGCTGCCATAAGCCCATCCTTGGGCTCATGCTCTCTGACCCAGGTTCGAATGTCATGTGGTAGAACTTGTAGAAGTTGCTCAAGGATGATGACCTCTCCGATCTCATCCTGTGTCTTCTCCTCGGTCGAACCCATCGCCGGTAGAGACCCTTGAGGCGGTGGTGCGTCTCCGTCGGTGACTCACCCGATGGCGTCGATGCAGCTCTGAAGCGTTGACGGTAGGTCTCCGAGGAAATGTCGAACTTCACCAGCAGCGCTTCCTTCAAGCCCTTGTAGACGTTAGCCAACCCCTCATCCATTGCTGTGTAAGCCTCTAAGGCCTTGCCCGTGAGTAATGGAACAAGCCTGCAGGCCCACTCTACCTCTGGCCACCGCCATGTCTTGGCCATGCGCTCAAACCTCAGCAGGTAGTTTTCAATGTCCTCCCCCCTGCTGGTATGAGGGCATCTTTGGCTCCTTCCTCAGGAATGCTGGAAGATGGCCGTTAACACTGCTGGACTGGTCTGATGCTGGGGCTGGCCTCATCACTGCTTGGGGATCCTGCTGTGGAGTTGAAGTCCTTGCTGCGTCGACCCTTTGTCGTCCTGGTGTTGGCAGACCCAATCTTGGGCTCTCACTAACAAGTTCTGCCTGGTGAGGAGCTCTGAGGATAGATTGGAGGCTCCGGAACTCCTGCTTGAAGTCTTCGTCCCTCCTCTCAAGGCAGGTGAAAAGTTGCTGGAAAAGGGCTACCATGGTTGGGTGTGGTTCTGGTCCCCCCAACTGCTCCTTCAGTCAGCTGGTCTTTTATAGCTGTATCTGCCGGTTCAACCGGTAGCTCAAGCAGTTCTAGATGTCTTTGGCCCCTTGGTCGGCCTCCTAGTTTTTCATAATTGACCTCTTCACCAGACGATTCCATGGTATTCCACCCCGTTTCAACTTCATGTACTTTTTCTGACAGTTGATGCTGCTGCTGAGAACGCAATCCTGTACGCGTTCCCTTACATTTCTTTTTGGAATTCACTGATTTGCGGTGCGCCATCCCTCTTCTGACACCATATGTCACAGTAAAGTAGGCCAGAAGGCCAAACTGGAAAACCTAACTTCCATCAAAACAAAAAGTTGGCGGAGCCGCAACAGTTCTTCCGTGCAAGGGTGTTTATTTACAAAGTGATTTGCAAAAAAAAAACAACAGTACTGCCATCAAAAGTATACTTTACAGGGACATATTAAACCATGCTGCCCCATCCAGAGCTCAATACAAAATGGCCTCTCCCTTGAACTGAAAGAGAGGCTCCTTTGTAGGGAAGCCCTCCCCTCAGAACATAGCCAACACTAATTAATTAAGCAATTATCTTTTTCAAAGCCTACATTCAGCTAAACATACTGAATTACATACATTGAGACATTTTTCAAGATACCATATATTAATCTAACATTTACAAAATCCCATCACTACTGACATGGTCTTTCAATATGCCAATTGACATTAATGAGCCATTCGGGTCAGGCACTACAAAGTCAGCCCAATTGCTTAGCCGGGTCCTTATCCAGCATCCCGGAAGCTACTGAGATGGAGAGAGAGAGAGAAACAGAACCAAACAACGCGTAACATTGATAAGTATAATAAACATTGCTTAAATAAACATGAACACTTGTCTGTATTCTTTATACCCTAACCTGTTAGTAAAGGTTGGTAATGGTGAAATGTATGTACTAATATAGACGCTAACTTGTGTGTCGACCCACATTGTTAACGTAGCTGAAAAGGGAGGAGGGAGGCGTGATGAACGTGTGTATGTGTTTTAGTGTACCAAATGCTGCCCGCAGCCAGTGACGGACTTCTCCGTCACATTCATACTCTTATTCATTCCTTAACACTTGTGTGTATAAGGTACAGTAGTTGTGAAATTGTTATATTACTTGTTAGATATTACTGCATGGTCAGAACTAGAAGCACAAGCATTTCGCTACACTCACATTAAGATCTGTTAACCATTTGTGCGTGACCAATAAAATTTTATTTTATTTGATGTCAAGGTAAACTTTTGGTTTTATTAATTTATTGCCACCTGGGCCCACCGGTGTAACGGCTAAACTGCTTGCTGACTATACATTATACACTGAACGCATTAGTTCTAGTAGCTATGTTGACTATGACGTTAATATGGTGACAACGATTGTAGGCTGTGTGTAGCGGTTAGCTTTTATGATATGAAGGTTTGGCTTGGAAAGTTTTTTTCGCCTAGTCACAGAGAGCTGATGTGTTGTGCACTGAAGTCCACAAGCAAAGGAAAAAGGTGAAATGAAGAGAGCACGTAGATGGGAGAAGGAATTATACAATGAGCCAAGTGATCATGCTGTTTGTATGTGGCTGCTATGAAAGTGAACTGTGTTTGCGTGTGATCAGGGGTGTATTCATTCCACCGATTCTGTTGAAAACTTTTCTTAAACGGAAGCAAACGTAACAAAACAGTGATAAACATACCTGAATTTGTCCAAAAGAAACTCTCGTTTGCAACTGTTTGGACTAATGATTACACCCTAGATCAGCTAGATGCAGGCAAGAGTGTGCAAGGTGTTATTGAACTGTAACCTTAATTATTCACATTTTTCTTTTGACCTGTGCACCTACATTGTAAACTTTAATTCATAGGATAGGTTGTAGCAACCTCATGATGGGTATAGGGAAAATTTGAGTGTCATGTAGTAAACTAAAATCGTCCTCCCCCATCTTAAATGACACCGACCACCACTGGTCTTGACTTTGGTTGGCAGGCCATTGCGCAGTCTCGCTTTTACAGACATCACCATTTAATTCTTGTTAAGAAATGGCTTAGAATGACTGGTTATAGGGTATGTGCCTTTTACTGTCCATTAGAGCTCCAAAAGTCCTGGTTTTCCGTAGTTAGAGAGTAGATAAAACTAATTCACAGGCCTTAAAACCTCATGAAATAACAATGAACTGACCAGCAGTATCCTGAGAGACGTTTCAGACACAGCATCATCTAATGCCAGACTGAGAATAGGACATTTCCAGGGCACTTTAACAAGAGGAGCTCTGTAGGGGAGGAAGCTTTTAAGGTTTCAGGATAACACATTACAGTTAAATGGACTGAAGACAGTGCTCTCAGTCAGTTCCACAGATTCATATACCTGCACATTATATTCTTAAGAAATACCTTGATGAAGGGAGACTATGTTTGTAATCAGTGGTAAGTGTAGAATATTACTTTACTGACAGTTTTGCATTATTATAGTATCACAGTATTTTTTCTCAGGAAGAGTCAGTGTGGGATTGAACTAACACCCTTCATGGACTACGTGGCGGAAAAGTCTCATCTGCAGTCCGAGTCCAGTCTGACTTGTTTACCCGCAGTATGGGCAGTGGGCAGCTCCACTCATGTTTATTTACGACATGCCACAGTGAGTGTGTGTGTGTGTCAGGAGGAGACCTTGCTGTGCCACAGATTAAGCCAGCCACACAGCTCAATAACTATTTCAAGAATTCTTGTTTTTTTCCTTCCAATGTGCAGCTCCAACTCTGAGCAGGACTACTGGGCATGAGCAGCATGGCGATAAACCTGGCATTTGTACATGTGGCAGGGGCGGGAGATACATGAGACTGACACAAGGCCAAAGTGACAAAAGTATCATTAGTGTAACTAGTCATACCGTTTCCCTCATCTATATATTACATATTGGTTAAACAGAAAATATATTGAAAGGTCATTTTGTAATGTTAGTGAGATTCAATTACTGGTTTGATTTCAAAGCTACTTTGCCCCTTAGGGCCATTGTAAATCTTAAGGCCACTTCAGGCCAAAAGCCTTCGCTGTGAAACTGGCTTCTATAATACATCAAGTCCTTTGACAGGAACAATTAGGACAAGAGAAACTGAGCCAGTGAATGAGAGAATGAATGGTACCGCTGGCTTCTTGGTAAATCACTACTGTCATTAGTGTAAGTTGTAAACAGACTACCAGTTATACAGTTTCACTCTCTATGTGACACTGAAACATGATGTATTAAAAAAGTAATTCTGTAATGCATATCAGGTTAGTGAGATTCAATCAATGGCGTAAATCTTTAATTTCAAAAGCTACTTTGCCCCTTAGGGCCACAGTAAATCTGGTCTAAAGACCCTGAGAGACCTGAGACTGTAAAAGTGGCTTCCATAAAATATATCAGGTCTTTCGACAGGAACAATTAGCTGAACAAATGGATGATGAAAAGAACAAGTAGGACAAGAGAGACTGGGACAGTGAAAGAGACAGTGAATGAGACAGTTAAAGAGACAGTGAATGGCAGCGCTGGCTTGTAAATCAGAACATGTACCTTCATCAGGGTTTCTTCATTAGGTGTAATTAGCTATAGTAATTCACAGAGAGATAGCAGACACACTCCCTCTTGTTAGTGATATAATCAAGTGTGTGTGTGATTGTGTGTATGTGTGTCTATGCATTGTTGTCTACTTATTATTATCAGTCATGCTTGCAATTGTTTTTGTTCACCTGCTGTAAAATGCTACTTGCCAGCTATCTGTAAACCCGTAGCTTGAGTGAAGTATTTTATGAGGGTCTTATTTCCTTAGTAGCGTACAGAGAGAATGTCGTTTAGTCTATTATTCATTGTCTTGGTTTAACACTTTTATACCGGTGACGTCACAGACTACTCTCTGCTTGAGCAGATCAATTTTGTCACATCAAGATGACAGGGGGATGATAGATCTATGTCCATGACTGTGCTCATGTCACCTGTCATCTTAAAATGTACTATCCTGGTCTTAATCTCAAAAATGTTAACTACAGTCTTGAAAGGTGCTGTGAATTCAAAACGCCCAGTTGACATTCTGGAGAGCACCTCGGACAGAGAGATGTCTGAAGTGAAGTCTCTTTGCTCTCAGAGAACGGATCAGAAACCACCCGAGCGTCACCATCTGACATTTCAACAGGGCTGCAAATTGTTCTGGGTTAAAGGGTCCTCACCGGCATAGTACAGTGGGGAGGCGTCTGGCAGAGGGACTGGCTAAGGGGTAACAGGGTCACTGAGAATAATGAGACAAGGGAGAGAGAGGAATAAGGAGATGAAGGGAGAGAGAGAGGAAGGAGAGAGATAGAGAGCAAGGGAGAGGTAGAAGGAGACCAGGGAATATTCTTTAGAACAAGGACTGGGGTACAAAGCTAAGGGGTATGGGGTCACCGAGAATAATGAGACAGGGGAAAAGAGAGGGAGAGATGGGACTGAGAGAGGGTGGGGGGACAACAGGAAGGAGCAATAGTTTAAGTGGATGACAACTGCTGTTTTCCCTTTTTAGTTTCCCTCATTTGCCAGCCCTCATTCATAACCTCTCACTTTCTACCTTGTCTGTCCCTTAATAATCTCTCTCTCTCTCTCTCTCTCTCTCTCTCTCTCTCTCTCTCTCTCTCTCTCTCTCTCTCTCTCTCTCTCTCTCTCTCTCTCTCTCTCTCTCTCTCTCTCTCTCTCTCTCTCATTCCCTCTCTCTCTCTCTCTCTCTCTCTCTCTCTCTCTCTCTCTCTCTCTCTCTCTCTCTCTCTCTCTCTCTTTTTCTCTCTCATTCCTCTCTCTCTCTCTCTCTCTCTCTCTCTCTCTCTCTCTCTCTCTCTCTCTCTCTCTCTCTCTCTCTCATTCCCTCTCTCTCTCTCTCTCTCTCTCTCTCTCTCTCTCTCTCTCTCTCTCTCTCGCTCTCTCTCTCTCTCTCTCATTCCCTCTCTCTCCCCCTCCCTCTCTCTCCCCCTCCCTCTCTCTCCATCACGTCTGTGGTAGCAATTCTATAAGAAGAGAGAGACTGTAGATTCCTCTTCCTCTAAGATTTGAAAAAATCAAGCAATCTTTTGTCTACGTGGCAGTATAGCAGATGTGTGGAAACAGAGGCGGGAACATAGTGTGTAAGGTGATTGGTTTGTTTGTGCAGATTAAAATAGCCCGAGGAGGATAGCACGCGGGTTCATGTGCTCCTTTCTGCAAGGTTCCACACAGCTGACTTCCTGCAGATAGTAAACTCATGGGATGTCTCTTTATTGGAAGCTGTGCGAACACTTTGAAAGAGGTGAAAAAAACTTCCCTTGTCCACAAATGTCCGCCCGGCAACAGAGAGCTGAATTAAATAAACCCCCACACTGATGGAATTTAGCCTGTAGTGTGACAGCTGAACCAGCAAGGAGGAAATAAATAAAACACACAGTTAACCCACAACATAAAAGGGATTTAACACCTAAGTGTTAACACACAACATATAGGGGATTTAACACCTAAGTGTTAACACACAACATATAGGGGATTTAACGTCTAAGAGTTAACACACAACATATAGGGGATTTAACGTCTAAGAGTTAACACACAACAACATATAGGGATTTAACTAAGTGTTAACACACAACATATAGGGGATTTAACGCCTAAGTGTTAACACACAACATATAGGGGATTTAACGCCTAAGTGTTAACACACAACATATAGGGGATTTAACGCCTAAGTGTTAACACACAACATATAGGGGATTTAACGCCTAAGTGTTAACACACAACATATAGGGGATTTAACGTCTAAGAGTTAACACACAACATATAGGGGATTTAACGTCTAAGAGTTAACACACAACATATAGGGGATTTAACGTCTAAGAGTTAACACACAACATATAGGGGATTTAACGTCTAAGAGTTAACACACAACATATAGGGGATTCTAATGCCTAAGTGTTAACACACAACATATAGGGGATTTAACCTCTAAGAGTTAACAAACAACATATAGGGGATTTAACGTCTAAGTGTTAACACACAACATATAGGGGATTTAACGCCTAAGAGTTAACAAACAACATATAGGGGATTTAACGTCTAAGTGTTAGCACACAACATATAGGGGATTTAACGCCTAAGTGTTAACACACAACATATAGGGGATTTAACCTCTAAGAGTTAACACACAACATATAGGGGATTTAACCTCTAAGAGTTAACACACAACATATAGGGGATTTAACGCCTAAGAGTTAACAAACAACATATAGGGGATTTAACGCCTAAGAGTTAACACACAACATATAGGGGATTTAACGTCTAAGTGTTAACACACAACATATAGGGGATTTAACGTCTAAGAGTTAACAAACAACATATAGGGGATTTAACGCCTAAGAGTTAACACACAACATATAGGGGATTTAACGCCTAAGAGTTAACACACAACATATAGGGGATTTAACGCCTAAGAGTTAACACACAACATATAGGGGATTTAACGCCTAAGTGTTAACACACAACATATAGGGGATTTAACGCCTAAGAGTTAACAAACAACATATAGGGGATTTAACGCCTAAGTGTTAACACACAACATATAGGGGATTTAACGTCTAAGAGTTAACACACAACATATAGGGGATTTAACGTCTAAGAGTTAACAAACAACATATAAGGGATTTAACGCCTAAGAGTTAACACACAACATATAGGGGATTTAACGCCTAAGAGTTAACACACAACATATAGGGGATTTAACGCCTAAGTGTTAACACACAACATATAGGGGATTTAACGCCTAAGAGTTAACAAACAACATATAGGGGATTTAACGCCTAAGTGTTAACACACAACATATAGGGGATTTAACGCCTAAGTGTTAACACACAACATATAGGGGATTTAACGTCTAAGAGTTAACACACAACATATAGGGGATTTAACGCCTAAGTGTTAACACACAACATATAGGGGATTTAACGCCTAAGAGTTAACAAACAACATATAGGGGATTTAACCTCTAAGAGTTAACACACAACATATAGGGGATTTAACACCTAAGAGTTAACACACAACATATAGGGGATTTAACGTCTAAGAGTTAACACACAACATATAGGGGATTTAACGTCTAAGAGTTAACACACAACATATAGGGGATTTAACGTCTAAGAGTTAACACACAACATATAGGGGATTTAACGCCTAAGAGTTAACACACAACATATAGGGGATTTAACGCCTAAGAGTTAACAAACAACATATAGGGGATTTAACGCCTAAGAGTTAACACACAACATATAGGGGATTTAACGCCTAAGAGTTAACACACAACATATAGGGGATTTAACGCCTAAGTGTTAACACACAACATATAGGGGATTTAACGCCTAAGAGTTAACAAACAACATATAGGGGATTTAACGTCTAAGAGTTAACACACAACATATAGGGGATTTAACGCCTAAGAGTTAACACACAACATATAGGGGATTTAACGCCTAAGTGTTAACACACAACATATAGGGGATTTAACCTCTAAGAGTTAACACACAACATATAGGGGATTTAACGTCCGACCAATCCGATTCCACGCTTCAAGATTGCTTCGAACACATGGACTGGGATATGTTCCGGATAGTGTCGGACAATAACATTGATGTATACGCTGATTAGGTGAGCAAGTTTATTAGCAAGTGCTGTTGTACCCACAGTGACTATTAAAACCTTCCCCAACCAGAAACCGTGGATTTATGGCAGCATTCGCGCAAAACTGAAAACGCGAACCGCTGCTTTTAATCAGGGCAAGGCGAACGGAAACATGACCGAATACAGAAAGTGTAGCTATTCCCTCAGCAAGGCAATCAAACAAGCTAAGCGTCAACGGCTCAGACACGAGAGGTATGTGGCAGGGTCTACAGTCAATCAAGGATTACAAAAAGTAAACCAGCCCCGTCGCGGACCATGACGTCCTGCTCCCAGACAAACTAAACAACTTCTTTGCTCGCTTTGAGGACAATACAGTGCCACCGACACGGCCCGCTACCAAAACCTGCGGGCTCTCCTTCACCACAGCCAACTTGAGTAAAACATTTAAACATGTTAACCCTCGCAAGGCTGCCGGCCCAGACGGCATCCCTAGCCGCATCTTCAGAGCATGCGCAGACCAGCTGGCTGGTGTGTTTATGGACATATTCAATCAATCCTTGTCCCAGTCTGCTGCTTCAAGAGGACCACCATTGTTCCTGTTCCCAAGAAAGCTAAGGAAACTGAGCTAAACGACTGGCACTCACCTCCGTCATCATGAAGTGCTTTGAGAGACTAGTCAATAATCATATCACCTCCACCCTACCTGACACCCTAGACCCACTCCAATTTGCTATAAACTTTAAACAATGCCACTTTATATAATGTTTACCTACCCTACATTACTCATCGCAAATGTATATACTGTACTCTATACCATCTACTGCATCTTGTCTATGCCGTTTGGCCATCGCTCATCCAGATATTTATATGTTCATATTCTTATTAATTCCTTTACACTTGTTGTGTATAAGGTAGTTGTTGTGAAATTGTTAGATTACTTGTTAGATATTACTGCATGTTCGGAACTAGAAGCACAAGCATTTCGCTACACTCGCATTAACATCTGCTAACCATGTGTATGTGACAAATAACATTTGTTTTGATTTTAAGAGTTAACAAACACGTATAAAGAATTTAACATTTAAGAGTTAACACAGCTGTCAGGAACCAGGAATGAGTCAGGAGCAGAGCCACAGCGAGAAGATGACGGTTTAACTACTAATCTAAGCACTGCAGAGGTTTACAATCTCTTACCCGTGTGGCTCAGTTGGTAAAGCATGATGCTTGCAAAGCTAGGGTTTTGGGTTCGATTCCCACGGGGGACCAGTATGGAGAAAACAAAGCATGAAAATGTATGCAATCACTATTGGAAGTTGTTCTGGATAAGAAGAAGTTAACCCACTGTTCCCCCTGGCGCCGAAGACGTGGATGTCGATTAAGGCAGTCCCCCGTACCTCTCTGATTCAGAGGGTTAAATGCGGAAGATACATTCAGTTGTACAACTGACTAGGTATCCCTGTTTCCCCTTTCCCATCTGAGTAAAATGTAATACCTAGCTTGTGTCAATATAGAGCTTTATTGGACATGGTTTTAAATCACACCTGTGTTGCACCTAACAAACCGTTAGATGGCTGTTAGATAAAGGTGGTGTTCATACATCATGGGGGCCTGAGGCAGGTGTAGAATATGGACTTATAAGAGATAGGGTCCTGTGTTTACTGTGGAGACAGGGCCCTGTGTTTACTGTGGAGATAGGGCCCTGTGTTTACTGTGGAGACAGGGCCCTGTGTTTACTGTGGAGATAGGGCCCTGTGTTTACTGTGGAGACAGGGCCCTGTGTTTACTGTGGAGATAGGGCCCTGTGTTTACTGTGGAGATAGGGCCCTGTGTTTACTGTGGAGACAGGGCCCTGTGTTTACTGTGGAGATAGGGCCTTGTGTTTACTGTGGAGACAGGGCCCTGTTTTTACTGTGGAGATAGGGCCCTGTGTTTACTGTGGAGACAGGGCCCTGTGTTTACTGTGGAGATAGGGCCCTGTGTTTACTGTGGAGATAGGGCCCTGTGTTTACTGTGGAGACAGGGCCCTGTGTTTACTGTGGAGACAGGGCCCTGTGTTTACTGTGGAGATAGGGCCTTGTGTTTACTGTGGAGACAGGGCCCTGTGTTTACTGGGGAGACAGGGCCCTGTGTTTACTGTGGAGAGAGGGCCCTGTGTTTACTGTGGAGATAGGGCCCTGTGTTTACTGTGGAGATAGGACCCTGTGTTTACTGTGGAGATAGGGCCCTGGGTTTACTGTGGAGATAGGGCCCTGTGTTTACTGTGGAGATAGGGCCCTGTGTTTACTGTGGAGATAGGGCCCTGTGTTTACTGTGGAGACAGGGCCCTGTGTTTACTGTGGAGACAGGGCCCTGTGTTTACTGTGGAGATAGGGCCCTGTGTTTACTGTGGAGATAGGGCCTTGTGTTTACTGTGGAGATAGGGCCCTGTGTTTACTGTGGAGATAGAGCCCTGTGTTTACTGTGGAGATAGGGCCCTGTGTTTACTGTGGAGATAGTGCCCTGTGTTTACTGTGGAGATAGTGCCCCGTGTTTACTGTGGAGATAGGGCCCTGTGTTTACTGTGGAGATAGTGCCCCGTGTTTACTGTGGAGATAGGGCCCTGTGTTTACTGTGGAGATAGGGCCTTGTGTTTACTGTGGAGATAGGGCCCTGTGTTTACTGTGGAGATAGAGCCCTGTGTTTACTGTGGAGATAGGGCCCTGTGTTTACTATGGAGATAGGGCCCTGTGTTTACTGTGGAGATAGTGCCCCGTGTTTACTGTGGAGATAGGGCCCTGTGTTTACTGTGGAGATAGTGCCCCGTGTTTACTGTGGAGATAGGGCCCTGTGTTTACTGTGGAGATAGGGCCCCGTGTTTACTGTGGAGATAGGGCCCCGTGTTTACTGTGGAGATAGGGCCGGGATTCTTCCTCTATGTAATTAAAGTCAACTGATGATCAATAACCCCGGGACACAACAACAACAACACAATTGCTAATGTCATGGGATCAACTAGAGAAGAAGACAGGTCTTTGTACACAGACCAGACAAACAATCCACACAACTGGTACTAAACAACTCACAAACACATAACCTGTGAGTTTAAAATCAGAGATTATGTGTCTGTAAAGTTGTGTAAATTAATTATAAGCACGTCAGGCACAATCAAGGCTTAGCAAACAGGGTTTGCAGGGGAGTATCCCAGCCCCTTCCCAGGCTTCCTCTCCTTCCTGATTATGCACCTGTGAGAGGGTCACTGTCCACGGTCATGGGGTGCTGATCTCTGACATTCTGGTTCTGTCATCTGTCCATTAGTGCTGAATCACTGATAGCTGACATTACATCTAGTTTGTTTGCAGTTGTTCTACCTCTGTGATGTTGTTTGTGAGCGCATGGATGTCGCGCTGACTCCGAAAGCATTTGTGGATACAAGAGGAAGAAAGTGATGGAGCAGGGATGTAAGGGTTCATCATTTTCTGTTTCACACTGACTCACTGACTCTCTCTCTCCCTTTCTCTCTATTTCTCTCTCTCTCTCTCTCTCTCTCTCTCTCTCTCTCTCTCTCTCTCTCTCGCAAAGTACACACATCAACTCAGAGGCATGGATGCACTTTGTAAAACCTATTACCATTTCAGAAATGAATGATTTGTACTTTAATTCCCTAATCTTAAAACTGATTTAATTCGCCAGGTCCCAGCAATTCCAGAGTCCTTGGCAATCTGCAAATAACTGAAAATCCAGCGTCTTTATGTGTGTAGTATGTGTGACTGGGTTTGTGAAGCAGAAGCTAAGGCAGCGGATCGGACAGTGATGAGACAGACAGGATGTTCTGGTACTCACCTCTCTTAGAGGCTTTTATTTACAAGATTAACAGGTGCAGGAAGAATTTGCCAAATAAACTTTGTACAGAAAATAACAAAACAGGACGTTGACATAGACTTGAATAAATCAAAGATATTCTCAGTATAAACTATTCAAGCAACAACTGGCTCTACTCTAGCCAACCTTTTGCCTGCCCAGCTGACCACCTAAGTACTCCTTCCAGGAACACTTTTGCTAGGAATGTTCCATCATGATAGCCCACAATACATTTCTACCATGAATGCATAATTTCATATGGACATCCCATAACATCATAAACAACTGGTTTACATAAACCCACACTTCAATTACTTGTGCCATAACTTCTTTAAGTCACCCAGTCATGAAGTAATTCACACCCGGGGTAACTCATCACTTCCCGGGGTAACTCATCACTTCCCGGGGTAACTCATCACTTCCCGGGGTAACTCATCACTTCCCGGGGTAACTCATCACTTCCCGGGGTAACTCATCACTTCGGTTATTCCCAATAACCAATAATTGTTCCTTGATGAATTGCAGACTAATTTGCGTCATGCGAAATGCGCACCGGCTCCAACAAGGAAACAGCAAGAAGCTTCAGACAAACGTCATGTCAACGTTTGGCCGGGTGGTTTCTGGGTTTTGACCACTAGAGGCTCCCATTGTGTCCTTTTTGTCTGATCCTTTCTTTTCTTTTCCCCTTGTTTCTAGTTATTAATTGCACCTGTGCCTCGTTTCTCCTGTATGTATTTAAACCCTTAGTTTCCCTTAGTTCTTTGCTCTGTGTTTGTATGTCAGCACCCTGCCTCAGTGAAGCTGTGTATGTTCTTTGCTCCAGTTGGACTCCCTTGTGGAACTTTGTTTTTGGGTATCGTTTTTCCTTGGATTATTCTTTTGAGACTACCTTTTTGTGAACATTGTTTTGGGTATTGTTATTTTTTGGATCTCTCCTTTGAGACTTTTCCTGGATGTTCCTCCTTTCTATGTGGATTTACCTTTTGTCTTGGTGGACTATTTTTGGCCTGAAGTTCTTTCAGTTTTTTGTCTTTATTAAAATACACCATCTCTGTTACGGCTGTGTCTGCCTCATCTTCTGGGTTCTGCCAACTACCTGTGGCTCAGTTCGATAGGTGACTGGTTCTCACACCGGAGACCTGAGTTCACGACCTGGTCCTGACAGAAACACAGAGCCAAGAACATGAACCCAGAGGCAGCCAGTACCCAGGAGCTTTTTGCCACGCTGTCCCACCATGAGGGGACTGTCCAACGCCATGAAGCTGCTCTGGTTCAGCAAGAGGCCCTGATGGTTAGACATTCTCAACTCCTGTCAGAAATGCTGTCTTCCATAAGGCAGATATCTGATCGACTTCCTCCGACACCCGCTTCGGCCCAGTACCTCAGATCCCAGTGCCTGTAGTAGTTAACCCCTGGCGGAACCTCGCCTCCCGCCTCCCCAACGATTCTCAGGTGATCCGAGTGCTTGTAGGGGTTTTTTAACCCAGTGTTCTCTCTCCTTCGAGCTACAACCCTCGTCATTCCCCACCGACCGGTCCAAGGTCGCATACATCATCACCCTGCTGTCAGAAAAAGCCCTGGCCTGGGCCACGGCTGTGTGGGATGCCCAGAGTTCCTGCTGTGCCAGTTACTCCGCTTTACTGAAGAGTTCAAGCGAGTGTTCCAAGATCCCACCAGCGGACCTGATTCAGCCAAACAGCTGCTGACTCTCCGCCAAGGGCGGCGCAGCGTGACGGACTATGCCATTCAGTTCCGCACAGTGGCAGCAGCGAGTGGCTGGAACGACGAGGCGCTCACGGTGTGCTTTCTGAAGGGTCTCTCCGACGCTATCCAAGATGAACTGGCTACGCGGGAACCACCGGACAATCTCGAGTCCCTGATCAAGTTGGCCTCAAGGCGCATAGACCAGCGCCTGAGAGAGCGAGAACTCAACCGTAGACCCCCGCTCTAGCTCCTATCGGTCCCAGCTCCGAAGTCTCCACCGTTATCCCCACTGGTTCCCCGAACCCATGCAGATCGGACGCATCTCCCAGGCTGAAAGGGACCGCCGGATGAGGGAGCGATGCTGTCTATATTGCGGTAAACCGGGCCATTTCCGCTCTGCGTGTCCCGGGCTCCAGGGAAAGCGCACGGTCCGATGCAGACCTGGGGGACTGTAACGGGAAACATAACATCCTTCCCTCCATCCAACTCCCGTCTGCTCATTCCAGTCACCCTTTCCTGGGATAATCACAAGCTACCCCTTCAAGCCTTGATAGACTCTGGAGCCGCAGGCAACTTTATGGACGGCACCTGGGCTAAGGAGAATGGCGTCCCCTCTGAACCTCTCACTGACCCCATGAGGGTTACTACATTGGATGGAAGCCCTCTGGGACCTGGACTTGTCAACCGCATCACTGCCCCCTTACGACTATCAGTTTCCCAACACCAGGAAGTTATAAACTTTCATCTGATCCCCTGTTCCGAGTTCCCTCTCGTCCTTGGCTACCCCTGGCTGCACAGCCATAACCCTCTCATCGACTGGTCCGTGGGCACTGTCAAGCAGTGGGGTCCTACGTGCCAAGCCACTTGCATCTTCCCGAGTTCCCCGAGGTCTCCTCCCGAGTCTCTAGAACCCATCGACCTGTCCCGAGTTCCCGAGTGTTACCATGACCTCAAGCCGGTATTCAGCAAACAGAGGGCCACCACACTACCACCCCATAGACCTTACGATTGCCCCATCAACCTGTTTCCAGGCACCTGCCCCCCCAGAGGTCGGATCTTTTCCCTATCTCCTCCCGAACGAGCTGCTATGGACACCTACATCAAGGACGCACTGGCAGCAGGCCTCATTCGTCCGTCCAGCTCGCCCGCGGGAGCAGGGTTTTTCTTTGTGGCCAAAAAAGACGGGGGTTTACGTCCATGCATCGACTACCGGGGTCTCAACGCCATAACAGTCCGCAACCGCTACCCCCTACCCCTTATGGCCACAGCTTTTGAGTTGCTCCAAGAAGCAGCCGTATTCACCAAGCTGGATCTGCGGAACGATACCATCTGGTGCGGATCAAACACGGTGACGAGTGGAAGACCGCGTTCAACACGCCTACTGGTCACTATGAATACCTGGTGATGCCCTTCGGTCTGACCAACGCCCCGGCTGTGTTCCAAGCGCTCATAAATGATGTGCTCAGGGATATGCTTAACATCTTCGTGTTCGTTTACCTAGATGACATCCTCATCTTTTCGAGCTCCCTTCAAGAACACACCAAACATGTTAGACAAGTACTCCAACGTCTCCTAGACAGCCATTTGTACGTTAAGCCGGAGAAGTGCGAATTCCATGCCTCCCGAATACAATTCCTGGGATTTGTAGTGGAACCCGGTCGTATCCAAATGGACTCCAGGAAGATAGAAGCGGTAGCGGACTGGCCCACTCCTAAGTCCGTGAAGGAAGTTCAGCGTTTCTTGGGCTTCACGAACTTTTACCGCAAGTTCATCAGGAACTTCAGCTCGGTGGCAGCTCCTCTCTCAGCGTTAACCAAGGGTGGCAACGCAAGGTTTCTGTGGGGAAAAGAAGCTGAGACGGCCTTCCAAGGACTTAAGCAGCGCATCCTCTCTGCTCCCATCCTGACACTACCTACAGTGGAGGAACCGTTTGTGGTGGAGGTAGACGCCTCAGAGGTTGGTGTTGGGGCTGTTCTGTCTCAGAGGGGTGAAGACCAGAAGCTCCACCCTTGCGCCTTCTTCTCCCACCGGCTTACCCCGGCCGAGAGGAATTACGATGTGGGGGATCGTGAACTCCTAGCGGTTAAGGGGGCTCGAGGGGGCTCGTCAACCGTTTCAAGTGCTTACAGACCACAAAAATCTGGAGTTTATTCAGCAGGCGAAGCGGTTGAACTCCAGACAAGCTCGATGGTCTCTCTTTTTCAATCGGTTTCAGTTTATCCTCACCTATCGGCCCGGGTCGAAGAATCTCAAGCCAGACGCGTTGTCTCGAGTCTACGCCCCTGCCGTTAGAGAAGATACTGACATGCCTGTTCTTCCTACCGCTAAGATCGTGGCCCCGATCTCGTGGCAAGTGGAGGACACCGTGAGACGAGCCCAAGCTACCGAACCGGGTCCGATAGGAGGGCCTGCCAATCGGTTGTTTGTCCCCAAGGCAGCGAGGTCCCAGGTTCTTCTGTGGGGACACTCTTCTCGCCTCACCTGTCATCCGGGAGTAGGTCGCACCTTGGAGTTTATCCAGCGCAAGTTCTGGTGGCCCACCATAAAAGAAGATGTCGACACCTTCGTCAAGGCCTGTCCCGTGTGCTGCCAGGGTAAATCCTCTCACCTCCGCCCTCAAGGACTCCTGCACCCTTTATCTATCCCCCACCGACCCTGGTCCCATATCTCGTTGGACTTCATTACTGGCCTCCCTCCGTCCCTTGGTAATACGACCATCCTAGTCATCATCGACCGGTTCTCTAAGGCGGCCAGGTTCGTCCCCCTGACTAAGTTACCTTCGGCTAAGGAGACGGCTGAGCTGGTAATCAACCATGTGTTCAGAGTCTTCGGCATCCCTCAGGATATGGTTTCCGACAGAGGCCCCCAGTTCGCCTCGAAGTTTTGGAAGGCCTTCTGCCAGCTCATAGGGTCTACTGCCAGCCTATCTTCAGGGTACCACCCGAGTCCAACGGCCAAACTGAAAGAATGAATCAGGAGCTGGAAACTGCCCTCAGGTGTATGGCCTCCAACCATCCGTCTACATGGTCATCGTTCATCGTTTGGGCTGAGTACGCCGCGACAACACCTTGCGCTCCTCCTCCACTGGTATGTCCCCACACGAGTGTCAGTTTGGCTATGCCCCCTTTGTTCCCTGACCAGGAGGCTGAAGTCGGAGTGCCTTCGGCCCTGAGGTTCGTTAGGCGCTGTCGCTTACGTGGAAGAAGGCCCGTCTCAATCTTCTGCGTTCCTCACAGCGGTACCAACGACAGGCCAACAGGCGTCGCCGTCTCGGCCCCAACCTGCGCCCGGCCAGAGAGTCTGGCTCTCCACCAGAGACTTACCGCTACGGGTGGAGTCTCGCAAGCTGTCCCAGAGATACATCGGCCCCTTTAAAGTTGCCAGGAGAGTCAACCCAGTCACGTATCGCCTGCTTTTACCCAGATCTCTTAAGATTAATCCCACATTTCACGCTTCCTTATTAAAACCTGTTGTTTTTCTCCCTTTGTCCCGGCAGGCAGATCCCCCTCCGCCCGTGTCATCGGCGGTCAGCCGGCTTATACCGTCCACGGATACTGGACTCCGCCGGGTGCAGCGGTCCTGGCAGTATCTGGTGGATTGGGAAGGCTACGGTCCCAAGAGCGCCTCCTGGGTTCCTGCCAGAGACATACTGGACCCTGACCTCATTCGTCAGTTTAGGGTTCTCCACCCTGAGAAAGCTGGTAGGAACGTCAGGAGCCGTTCCTAGGGGGGGGATTCTGTCAACGTTTGGCCGGGTGGTTTCTGGGTTTTGACCACTAGAGGCTCCCATTGTGTCCTTTTGTCTGATCCTTTCTTTTCTTTTCCCCTTGTTTCTAGTTATTAATTGCACCTGTGCCTCGTTTCTCCTGTATGTATTTAAACCCTTAGTTTCCCTTAGTTCTTTGCTCTGTGTTTGTATGTCAGCACCCTGCCTCAGTGAAGCTGTGTATGTTCTTTGCTCCAGTTGGACTCCCTTGTGGAACTTTGTTTTTGGGTATCGTTTTCCTTGGATTATTCTTTTGAGACTACCTTTTTGTGAACATTGTTTTGGGTATTGTTATTTTTTGGATCTCTCCTTTGAGACTTTTCCTGGATGTTCCTCCTTTCTATGTGGATTTACCTTTTGTCTTGGTGGACTATTTTTGGCCTGAAGTTCTTTCAGTTTTTTGTCTTTATTAAAATACACCATCTCTGTTACGGCTGTGTCTGCCTCATCTTCTGGGTTCTGCCAACTACCTGTGGCTCAGTTCGATAGGTGACTGGTTCTCACACCGGAGACCTGAGTTCACGACCTGGTCCTGACACGTCAGGTAGGTTAAATTACAACTTTCACTGGGGACATGTCCCCCCACCACATTCTGAAATTGCATGTTTGTGTCCCCCAGTTTTATCATTGGAATATGATACAAAACGAGGCAACAGTGTGCTTTATTAAGACCATGCAGATGCCTCAGAGCGGTCGGGTTGAAGCTGTTTGGTGTGTTTATCCTTGTAGTTAAAAAATTAACAAATTTATAATAATGATGTGCTCCCCACACTTCTAAAAACCAAGGTTGCACCCTTGTTAAATTATATGATTATTCTTCTACCAACAAGTTGATCGTTCTTCTAATAATATCTTTCACATTGCTGGAGCATGTAGGTTTAAATGGGCAGCTTTACGCACGGTAGAAACATGGTTAACAAATGACATACTGCCGTGCGTAACAATCACTTGACTTTGGCACCTTTTGTCAAGGCATTGTCGGCAAAAGGAATGCGTAACTCTAACCAACATTGTCTTTTGTTTCAGGATTGCTGACGATATATAGAAGAGATAATCAAGAGCCTTTCTCAAACCAATCCTTTGTCTGTGTCATTGTCTATACGTCACGGACATGTGCTCCGTGACAGTATGTGTGTGGTGCACGTTTGTGTGCGTATGTGCTCCTGTATGTCTCTGCGTGAATGTGTGTTTGTGTGTGTGTGTGTGTGTGTGCTTGCGACTTAAATGTAAACCTAATGGCTTGCTGTCTCTTAACTTGTACAGTGAGGGAAAAAAGTATTTGATCCCCTGCTGATTTTGTACGTTTGCCCACTGACAAAGAAATGATCAGTCTATAATTTTAATGGTAGGTTTATTTGAACAGTGAGAGACAGAATAACAACAAAAAAATCCAGAAAAACGCATGTGAAAAATGTTATAATTGATTTGAATTTTAATGAGGGAAATAAGTATTTGAATCCCTCTCAATCAGAATTATTTCTGGCTCCCTGGTGTCTTTTATACAGGTAACGAACTGAGATTAAGAGCACACTCTTAAAGGGAGTGCTCCTAATCTCAGCTTGTTACCTGTATAAAAGACACCTGTCCACAGAAGCAATCATTCAATCAGATTCCAAACTCTCCACCATGGCCAAGACCAAATAGCTCTCCAAGGATGTCAGGGACAAGATTGTAGACATACACTAGGCTGGAATGGGATACAAGACCATCGCCAAGCAGCTTGGTGAGAAGGTGACAACAGTTGGTGCGATTATTTGCAAATGGAAGAAACACAAAAGAACTGTCAATCTCCCTTGGCCTGGGGCTCCATGCAAGATCTCACCTCGTGGAGTTGCAATGATCATGAGAACGGTGAGGAATCAGCCCAGAACTACACGAGAGGATCTTGTCAATAATCTCAAGGCAGCTGGGACCATAGTCACCAAGAAAACAATTGGTAACACACTATGTCGTGAAGGACTGAAATCCTGCAGCGCCCGCAAGGTCCCCCTGCTCAAGAAAGCACATATACATGCCCGTCTAAAGTTTGCTAATGAACATCTGAATGATTCAGAGGACAACTGGGTGAAAGTGTTGTGGTCAGATAAGACCAAAATGGAGCTCTTTGGCATCAACTCAACTCGACGTGTTTGGAGGAGAAGGAATGCTGCCTATGACCCCAAGAACACCATCCCCACTGTCAAACATGGAGGTGGAAACATTATGCTTTGGGGGTGTTTTTCTGCTAAGGGGACAGGACAACTTCACCGCATCAAAGGGACGATGGACCATATACTGTCAAATATTGGGTGAGAACCTCCTTCCCTCAGCCAGGTCATTGAAAATGGGTCGTGGATGGGTATTCCAGCATGCCATTGACCCAAAACACACGGCCAAGGCAACAAAGGAGTGGCTCAAGAAGAAGCACATTAAGGTCCTGGAGTGGTCTAGCCAGTCTCCAGACCTTAATCCCATAGAAAATCTGTGGAGGGAGCTGGAGGTTAGAGTTGCCAAACGTCAGCCTCGAAACCTTAATGACTTGGAGAAGATCTGCAAAGAGGAGTGGGACAAAATCCCTCCTGAGATGTGTGCAAACCTGGTGGCCAACTACAAGAAACGTCTGACCTCTGTGATTTCCAACAAGGGTTTTGCCACCAAGTACTAAGTCATGTTTTGCAGAGGGGTCAAATACTTATTTTCCTCATTAAAATGCAAATCAATTTATTACATTTTCACGTGTTTTTCTAGATTTTTTTGTTGTTATTCTGTCTCTCATTGTTCAAATAAACCTACCATTAAAATTATAGACTGATCATTTCTTTGTCAGTGGGCAAACGTACAAAATCAGCAGGGGATCAAATACTCTTTACCCTCACTGTATGTGCTTATGGGTAAATCCAGTCTATCGAGAGGACCTTTCAGGTAGATTGTATTTTGAGTAAGTCCCCTAAAACAATGGTTTACATTGTCCTCAATTAACTCCTGTCGTTGTTGGATGTGTTGTTGATTCCACTTTTCTGGGTTCTGTTATTTACTTAACAAATAAGGAATACTCAAAATGTGATATATCAAATTTAAATATGTTATTAGAATACAGCCGTAGACAGAAGTCAAAGATCAACATACAACTTATGTCTCTCCCGAGTTCTGCCCCGAACAAAAGAAAGGCAGGATCTTATATACCCAAGATCTTAATGGGGTGATCTCCTTTGTCAAAACCTGCATGTGCAGCTAAAAGAACAAGTTATTCTGATCACAAAGTTTCTGAGAACCTGTCTCAGCGATATGCAAGTCTGCCCTTGTTTCAGAGAAAAACAGACGCTGTCTCTCTGTGTTTCGCTTTCACCCATAGTCCCTTTTCTCACCTCTTACAGACGCGGGGCTAGGGGTTTTGGCAGAAAGCTAGACACAGAGAGAGGCCTCAATGTTCAGCTATACACTGAGCATAAGTATAATGGCATGTAAGCAAATTAATAACAACATAATCAATGGTGGGGGTCTTTAGAAGCCCCCCAAATCAATATGAACCCTTCAGTGTCCGCTGGGGGATCTGACGGGACAAAAGCACTTTGGTACTTATTATTGTTTTTAGAGGTCTGTGAGGCAGTTGAAAATGATTACTGTCCAAATGACAGCGATGAGAGATTATGAGAATGTCTCACATGAGACTTTAACCTTCCAAACGGTTTCAATGTATTGTATTGTATTGTTTGCTGTGTGCAAATACAAGTGTTTGGCCTTTCAATAGCTACTGTATTGACAGACTGTATTAAAAGAT
Source organism: Brachymystax lenok tsinlingensis (assembly GCA_030435695.1). Lineage (NCBI taxonomy): Eukaryota > Metazoa > Chordata > Actinopteri > Salmoniformes > Salmonidae > Brachymystax > Brachymystax lenok. Next base: position 49,552,631 of record CM059818.1, read on the forward strand.
GGAGATAAGGATGAGATAATACAAGTTTCAGTTGACAATACAAGTTGAAACCTATACATTAGCACACTGTCCTAACACCTCTAGGCTCCTTGTAGTCTATCACTGACTTCTTGCAGTGATGTGGTTGGCTGTTATGCATGCTCCAGTGTGTATGTTTGGGTTTAAACCTCATCTCTCTATCCACCCTAACAGTAATTATACAGCATGCAGCCACAGAGCCTTACCCAGGCCTGAGATACCATCACTCACAGCCACAGAGCCTTACCCGGGCCTGAGATACCATCACTCACAGCCACAGAGCCTTACCCGGGAACTGAGATACCATCACTCACAGCCACAGAGCCTTACCCGGGCCTGAGATACCATCACTCACAGCCACAGAGCCTTACCTGGGCCTGAGATACCATCACTCACAGCCACAGAGCCTTACCCGGGAACTGAGATACCATCACTCACAGCCACAGAGCCTTACCCGGGCCTGAGATACCATCACTCACAGCCACAGAGCCTTACCCGGGCCTGAGATACCATCACTCACAGGTATACCATCTCACTCTCCTCTTTGATGATATCTCTCTTCCACTTTTACATTTGATAACCTACTCTATTAAATATTTCACTGAGAATATTTGATTTTATTAAGCCATTCGTCAACCAACAGACGGTAGGAGTGAGGCTGGAGAAAGGGAATCATGTATTTTTAATCCAGAAAATGTAGCCTGTTTCACATGAAACTCCTCTTCCCTTTCTTTCTTCCTGTGACTGAAATGCTGTCTTTCACCATTATATTGGGCTGGTGTTAATAGGTCCATTAGTTTTACCTCGCCCCGGGTTTGAGACCATTCCATTGGTCCTAAAGCGCAGACTCCGCCCACCTAGTGCACTGAGCGAGATCAAACAAACGCACACATTCCTTTTCCAGGTTAGTGCTTCGAGCTGATTGGTCCTTTTGCAATAGCCGTAGCGAGATCAGAGTGGTTGAGTGTCTTTGCTTAGCTTTACCATTCCTATAATGGGTCTACACGGTTTGAATCACAAGGTTTTAATGCGCTTGGCTTTTTCACACTACTTAGCTATGCTGTACTGTACGCTGGCCTGGTTTTGCGTCAATCATCATTTCTGGAACCATGCTGGAAACAATTCCCTACCCCTTCTCCTTGGCCCTTAATGTTTTCAGATCTACAGTATGGGGTCTGGATGGGCGTGGTGGAGCTTCCACCATATTGCCTTACACATTATAGATCTGCAAACATTGAAGGGATCTGGGGAGGGGGTGGGAGAGGGATCTGGGGAGGGGGTGGGGGTGGGAGAGGGATCTGGGGAGGGGAGAGAGAGGAACAAATTGAGTGTGGCTGTTAACGGTGATAAATGATGACATGGCTGGAATGAAATTGTAGTGGCCAGTAATATTTGGCATGTTGATGTAAAATCTATATGCTATTTACCTCACGTGTGACTCGTAATATCACTAAGCAATTAGCCCAATAAAAAGTTTATCTGGCTTCATAAAGATGATACAAGCAAGCATTAGGCAATGAGTTGACGAAGACAAACAAAAATTGGTCTCAGAATGGTCTATATCAAAGGCAGATGTTTAATAAAGCTTAAGTTACAAGCATTAACAAACATTACATGGCATTATTCCAAGCATATAGATCCTAAAATGAACTTACAACACAAAGCATGAACAAAGAGATGTTTACTAGGCCAGAAGCCTAGGAAATTTGAATTGATCATACAGGACACAGGATAAGAGAGAGAACAAAGGCATTTAATTCCATTTATAACATCGGAAGGTGTGACCTTTGACCAATCAAACGATACCAAGTTTACAGTGTAACTGTAATGAGGCCAGTGTAAATCAGACAGAATTCCTGAGAGGACCATACAACCTTTCTGCATATAGTAATTCATAGTTCACCCTGTACAGATACAAATAACCACACAGATCATACATACATATAGATAGCATCAGCTTTATCCTCAGTGAACACGTTCCATATAGATACCAGACATGGATAATATAGTATTATTCTGTCACATTCAAATAGTCAGTCCTCTGGATACTGTAACAGGGAGAAATATGTTGGCCCCTCAGAGGGGGGAGGGCCTGACTAGTCCTTTGGCGTTTTCCGCTGTCATCTAACTCTAGGTGTCAGAGGGCATATAAATTAGGGCCGAGCCTACACAACCCTGCAGGTCTGTCACTGACACTCAAGGAGTAGTGAGTAGTGATTGACAGGTCTGTCAATAATTGAACCAGGATATCAGCAGGTCGGTGAAACAGAAAAGACTAGTCAGATCCCCGACCGTTCTGTTGGATGACTGCAGACTGAAGTGGACAGAACAAGTCAAGATGGATGAGAGCTGAGAGTTGCTGTCCTCCGGTATGGTATACATTTTAGGACACACTCAGCCTCACGTCTCACCCCTTCTTGAGTCAATTGTCAAAAACATACTAAATACAGGCAATCACTGTACTGTAAGTCACTTAGGATACGTGTCTGCTAAGTGGTATACAATGACGATTGACTCAAGGAAGGGTAAAGCGTGGGGGCGGAGGATGTCCTAGAATGTGCACCATCCACATGGGGGCTGTGGCACTGCAGCTGTTGCTACCTGCAAGCCATGGCCCGCTGGGTTGATTCTGCAGCATAATCTGCTGTGTGATGGATGGGCCTGACACTCTGCAGTCAGGACCACCCAAACAGACAGACACAGGCAGGCCACTGCAATGAGAAGGTACTATGGCAGCTCAGCTCTAAAGGGTTCTCTCCCAATTGCACCCTATTCTCTACAGTATTTCCTACCCTGCACTACTTTTAACCATGTATAGTGCACTACTTTTCACTCCTACGGAGGAATAGAATGAGAAAGAGAGGGGGAGACAGACAGACAGAAACCGGAGAGAATGAGAAAGAGAGGGAGAGAGAGACAGAAACAGGGGAGAATGAGAAAGAGAGGGGGAAGGGGAGAGAGAGACAGAAACAGGGGAGAATGAGAAATAGAGGAGACAGACAAACAGAAACAGGGGAGAATGAGAAAGAGGGGAAGAGACAGACAGAAACAGGAGAGAATGAGAAAGAGAGGGGGAGAGAGAGACAGAAACAGGGGAGAATGAGAAATAGAGAAGGAGACAGACAAACAGAAACAGGGGAGAATGACAGAGCGAAATAGTGTTACCCAGAAAAAGAGAAAGAGAGGAGGACAAAAATGAAGAGAGAGAGAGAGAGCTGCCATAACAATATTCTAAAAACCGTTAAGGCAGCGGTTAATTAACACCCAGAATGCATACATACATTTACATAAAGGTGACATGACACCTGGAAGGCTGCTAGCTGTTGTCGTTCACACCTGTATGTATTTGTGGACAGGAGTCCACAGGGAGGAAGGCTCTGTCTAAGAAGGGAAACGAACACAGTTTCAGATATGTTCAGACATACAGTTGAAGTCGGAAGTTGACATACACCATAGCCAAATACATTTAAACTCAGTTTTTCACAATTCCTGACATTTAATCCTAGAAAAATTCCCTGTTTTAGGTCAGTTAGGATCACCACTTTACTTTAAGAATGTGAAATGTCAGAATAATATAGTAGAGTGAATTATTTATTTAAGCTTTTATTTCTTTCATCACATTCCCAGTAGGTCAGACGTTTACATACACTCAATTAGTATTTGGTAGCATTGCCTTTAAATTGTTTACCTTGGGTCAAACGTTTCGGGGTTGCCTTCCCACAATAAGTTGGGTGAATTTTGGCCCATTCCTCCTGACAGAGCTGGTGTAACTGAGTCAGGTTTGTAGGCCTCCTTGCACGCACACGCGTTTTCAGTTCTGCCCACAAATTTTCTATAGAATTGAGGTCAGGCCTTTGTGATGGCCACTCCAATACATTGACTTTGTTGTCCTTAAGCCATTTTGCCACAACTTTGGAAGTATGCTTGGGGTCATTGTCCATTTGGAAGACCCATTTGCGACCAAGCTTTAACTTCCTGACTGATGTCTTGAGATGTTGCTTCAATATATCCACATAACTTTCCATCCTCATGATGACATCTATTTTGTCAAGTGCACCAGTCCCTCCTGCAGCAAAGCACCCCCACAACATGATGCTGCCACCCCAGTGCTTCACGGTTGGGATGGTGATCTTCGGCTTGCAAGCCTCCCCCTTTTTCCTCATTATGGCCAAACAGTTATATTTTTGTTTCATCAGACCAGAGGACATTTCTCCAAAAAGTACGATCTTTGTCCCCATGTGCAGTTGCAAACCATAGTCTGGCTTTTTTATGGCGTTTTTTTTGGAGCAGTGGCTTGGAGAGCTCTTTGGTCTTGGCCATGGTGGAGAGTTTGGAATCTGATTGATTGATTGTTTCTGTGGACAGGTGTCTTTTATACAGGCAACAAACTGAGATTAGGAGCACTCCCTTTAAGAGTGTGCTCCTAATCTCAGATCGTTACCTGTATAAAAGACACCTGGGAGCCAGAAATCTTTCTGATTGAGAGGGGGTCAAATACTTATTTCCCTCATTAAAATGCAAATCAATTTATAACATTTTTCACATGCGTTTTTCTGGATTTTTTTGTTGTTATTCTCTCTCTCACTGTTCAAATAAACCTACCATTAAAATTACAGACTGACCATTTCTTTGTCAGTGGGCAAACGTACAAAATCAGCATGGGATCAAATACTTTTTTCCCTCACTGTATAGTTAAGGGCTGAGATACTATAGGAAAGGGCTGAGATACTATAGGAAAGGGCTGAGATACTACAGTAAAGGGCTGAGATGCTACAGTAAAGGGCTGAGATGCTACAGTAAAGGGCTGAGATACTATAGGAAAGGGCTGAGATACTATAGGAAAGGGCTGAGATACTACAGTAAAGGGCTGAGATGCTACAGTAAAGGGCTGAGATGCTACAGTAAAGGGCTGAGATACTATAGGAAAGGGCTGAGATACTACAGTAAAGGGCTGAGATACTATAGGAAAGGGCTGAGATACTACAGTAAAGGGCTGAGATACTACAGTAAAGGGCTGAGATGCTACAGTAAAGGGCTGAGATACTACAGTAAAGGGATGAGATACTATAGGAAAGGGCTGAGATGCTACAGTAAAGGGCTGAGATGCTACAGTAAAGGGCTGAGATACTACAGTAAAGGGCTGAGATGCTACAGTAAAGGGCTGAGATGCTACAGTAAAGGGCTGAGATACTATAGGAAAGGGCTGAGATGCTACAGTAAAGGGCTGAGATGCTACAGTAAAGGGCTGAGATGCTACAGTAAAGGGCTGAGATACTATAGGAAAGGGGAAAGATACTACAGTAAAGTGGAGAGATACTATAGCAAAGGGGAAAGATACTATAGCAAAGTGGATAGATACTATAGCAAAGGGGAGATATACTATAGTAAAGGGGAGAGATAATATAGCAAATGGGAGATATACTATAGTAAAGGGGAGAGATACTAAAGGTAAGGGCTGAGATACTATAGCAAAGAGGAGAGATGCTATAGTAAAGGGGAGAGATACTATAGCAAAGGGGAAAGATACTAAAGGTAAGGGCTGAGATACTATAGCAAAGGGGAGATATACTATAGTAAAGTGGAGAGATACTATAGCAAAGTTTAGAGATACTATAGCAAAGAGGAGAGATACTATAGTAAAAGGGAGAGATACTAAAGGTAAGGGCTGAGATACTATAGCAAAGAGGAGAGATGCTATAGTAAAGGGGATAGATACTATAGCAAAGGGGAAAGATACTAAAGCAAAGTGGAGAGATACTATAGCAAAGAGGAGAGATACTATAGTAAAGAGGAGAGATACTATAGCAAAGAGGAGAGATACTATAGTAAAGAGGAGAGATACTATAGCAAAGGGGAAAGATACTATAGTAAAGTGGAGAGATACTATAGCAAAGTTTAGAGATACTATAGCAAAGGGGAGACATACTATATTAAAGGGTAGAGATTCTATAGTAATGGGTAGAGATACTATAGTAAAGGGGAGAGATACTATAGTAAAGGGTAGAGATACTATAGTAAAGGGGAGACATACTATATTAAAGGGTAGAGATTCTATAGTAATGGGTAGAGATACTATAGTAAAGGGGAGAGATACTATAGTAAAGGGTAGAGATACTATAGTAAAGGGGAGACATACTATATTAAAGGGTAGAGATTCTATAGTAATGGGTAGAGATACTATAGTAAAGGGTAGAGATTCTATAGTAATGGGTAGAGATACTATAGTAAAGGGTAGAGATACTATAGTAAAGGGTAGAGATACTATAGTAAAGGGTAGAGATACTATACTAAAGGAGAGACTTTAATAATATAAATAAATAGTTTAGTAAAGGGAATACCTAGAGACCTGTGGCTGCCTGCATGTGGTGGTATTTGACTGGGGAAAAACCTTAACGTTTGTTCCATGAGTGAGTGAACAGAGTAGAGATGATTCAGAGGGTGGAGATTATTTAATCAGTATTGTGATTTCCTCATGACCTCCATATTACAGAAACATAAGTGAAGCAATGCTGGAAACACATTGTGTGTGTGTGTGTGTGGGCCCGTCCGTGTCCTACATATGTAATAATTGAACATTCCCATTCTTGCTTGGTGTTCTCTTAATCATCAGAGTGGAGAGAAACCTCAAACTAAAATTTCAAACAACACTTGGCTCCATCCTGAACAATGACATAGTACCATACCAGGGGGTACATTGAGGAAATTGTAATAGATAATTGCAGAGAGAAGAGAATAAATCTGACTTTTAGTATGTGTGTGTGTTTGTGTGTGTGCGTGCATGCACGTGCATCTCTATGTTCGTGCATGATTGATTCCCCCACCCCTAATTTTACAAGGCAGGTGTTGGTCAATTGCTTTTTGAATTCAACTCAATTTCTTCGTCTCTTCTATGGATTATGTCTCGTTCTTCTTCTTCGTCTACATCCCAACGACATTTTGTGCAGCAGTCTATGCACACATGTGGTGTGACTGCCACACAAATGACCAAGAGCAGAATCAGACCAATGCCCTAAAACAAGAGGAAACATCAAAATATAAAACAGAATCAGTGTATGCAATATAAAAAACAACAGCTTTTTCATCACTGTTGCTTTTAAGAGGTTTGTTTAATTGTACAGCAAAATCTAATGAAAGAACAATTCTACCTGCAAATTCAACCCGTCAAATGATAAAGCATCCTGGGATTGGAAAATACATTTTTGGAATTTTAAATGAATGATATATAGACATTTATTACTGAAGAATACAGTATAACTTATTTATGCCTCGTACCCCATCAGAAGCCAAAACATAAAACATTTCCGAAATAGAGGTGTGCCAAGCTTGTAGCGTTATTTCCAAGAAGACTCAAGGCTGTAATCGCTTCCACAGGTGCTTCAACAAAGTACTGAGTAAAGGGTCTGAATACTTATGTACATGTGATATTTAATTTCATATTTTTTATAAATTAGCAAAAATGTTCAAAAAAAATTGTTTTGCTTTGTCATTATGGGGTATTGTAATGTCATTATGAGCTATTGTGTGTAGGTTTATTTTATTTTATACATTTTAGAATAAGGCTGTAACGTAGCAGAATGTGGAATGTGGAATACTTTCCGAAGGCACTGTAAATAAGGATCGCCAGAACAGGCCAAACAGTTTTTGGCTCTAAAATGTGTTTATTATGATCAAGTGTTTTTTATCATAAGGCATGTATAAGTTATATTCTTAAAAAATCACCTGAGACTGAAAAAGTAAATTCCGATGGAGATCCGTTTGAGTGGTTACAGCCTCATCTGGCTTACACCATTTCCGAGGAGCATCTTCATTAGCAATGACAAATGTGCCATTCCAGTTTGACTTTGCACAAGCAAAGTACTGGCCATCGAAGAACAGTATGACCAACCACACCAATGGAGGGATGAGGCTTGACAAATACACAAGTACCCCCTTAGATACTTAGTTATAACCTGGTCCTTGTACTTTTAGCATCACCATGAATGCTATAATGGCAGGAAGGATAAAGAATGCAGACGTAAACAGACTGTTCCATTCAGGATCGCAGGGACACCTATAATCCATCTTCACAATCTTCTCCAAGCCCAGAAGGACGAAGATACAAGACTCAATTGACACAAGATAAGTTGACCCAATTTTTTTGCGCTTCCATCCTAAATGTTTGGTTGAAATATCTTATAGAAGGCGCACACTTGTGAGAATGTGGTTTGCTCTGCGGAGAGAGCCTTATCAGGTTACATCAAAAGAAAAATCCCCCGACAATTGTCTGGTGAAGCAAAATTGAAACAAAATTACTGAACAATTGTAATTTCCCTTTAGCTTTATGTCAAAGAGGACAACCGACGAGACATCTCTTATGTGATTCAGCACAGAACTAAAGGAAATAGCTTGTGGTTAGTGTCTATGAGACACAAGAAGCTGTATGATTGGAGAGATGCACGAGGATCTGTTGCCAGTTGCATCAAACTAGTTAAGACCTGTCTATAGCGCTACACTATTAGAAAAACAGGTTCCACAGGGTTCTTTGGCTGTTCCCATAGGAGAACCCTTTTGGTTCCAGGTAGAACTCTTATGTCAATCAGTTTTGTTATATTTCAGGCTTCTGTGATGTACAGTACCAGTCAAAAGTTTATTGTTGTTTTGTTAACAATTTTCTACATTGTAGGTCAGAGAACTGTCAGTGTGGTGCCAGGACAACAACCTCTCCCTCAATGTGAGCAAGACAAAGGAGCTGATCATGGACTACAGGAAAAGGCGGGCTGAACAGGCCCCCATTAACATCAACGGAGCTGTAGTGGAGCGGGTCGACGGTTTCAAGTTCCTTGGTGTCCACATCTCCAACGAACTATCATGGTCCAAACACACCAAGACAGTTGGGAAGAGAGCACAACAAAACCTTTTCCCCCTCAGGAGACTGAAAAGATTTGGCATGGGTCCCCAGATCCTCAAAAAGTTCTACAGCTGCACCATCGAGAGCATCCTCAATGGTTGCATCACCGCCTGGTATGGCAACTGTTCGGCATCTGACCGTAAGGCGCTACAGAGGGTAGTGCGTACGGCGCAATACATCACTGGGGCCAAGCATCCTGCAATCCAGGACCTATATAATAGAAGGTGTCAGAGGAAATCCCATAAAATTGTCAGAGACTCCAGTCACCCAAGTCATAGACTGTTTTCTCTGCTACTGCATGTCAAGTGGTACTGGAGCGCCAAGTCTAGGACCAAAAGGCTAGTTAACAGCTTCTACCCCCAAGCTATATGACTGCTGAACAATTAATAAAATGGCAACCTGACTATTTACATTGACCCCCCCCCTTTGTTTTTACACTGCTGCTACTCGCTGTTTATTATCTATGCATAGTCACTTCACCCCTACCTACATTTCCAAATCACCTCTAACCTGTACCCCCGCACATTGACTCGGTACCGGTACCCTCGGTACTGCTTAACATTGAAGTAGAATTAACTTTTTTAACATTTGATCTATAGCCTGAAATGTTTGTGAGTTACTTTTTGATCCGCAGAGGTCAGCAACAGGTTACACTGTACATTTAATTGAAGCCTTAGAAATCCTAGTGAAATGTGTAGGTGAGGGAGGATTTATACTGAAATTGTTCATATTTAAAGGTAGATAGATGTAGGTGGAATTTCTAACTACAGGAATGGAAAGAACCTGTGAAGATGATATGCCATGGGCAATAAGGGTTTCCCAGCTCTCAGGAATGAGGAAGCCAAGGAGCCGCTGTGATCTCTCCATGGAAGAGGTGTTACCTTCTGACCATGCTGGTGCAACAGTGGGAAGATGAACAGAAGAAGAGAAAGGCTGTGTGGGAACCATCATCATCTGTAACATTTTTACCGTAACCCTTGTCTCCACAGAGGTGAGAAGGTGAAATGTGGCAAAACAGCTTCCTGTTGATGCCAGCTACACAGTTTGAGTTTAAAGCTTGCTTCGGGCAGGCTCACCACAAAAGCATCTGCAAAAGAGAAACGTCTACAGTTTGACACAGTCATATCATACTGTATTAATAGTATCTATTGTTCCACAACCAGCACCTTAAAAAAGATGCACAACTGTATACAAGACTTCTTTATGCACAGCCATATACATATATAGCTAGAGTCATCACTACAGACCCGGGTTCGATCCCGGGCTGTATCAGCCATATACAGAAGTCTGTATAGCAGTGCTAGAGGCGTCACTACAGACCCGGGTTCGATCCCGGGCTGTATCAGCCATATACAGAAGTCTGCATCACAGTGCTAGAGGCGTCACTACAGACCCGGGTTCGATCCCGGGCTGTATCAGCCATACACAGAAGTCTGCATTGCAGTTCTAGAGGCGTCACTACAGACCCGGTTTCGATCCTGGGCTTAATCACAACCGTCCGTGATCGGGAGTCGCAAAGGCGCAATTCACCCAGCGTCGTCCGGGTTAAGGGAGGGTTTGGACAGGGTAGGCCATCATTGTAAATAAAAATGTGTTCTTAACTGACTTGCCTAGTAAATAAAGGTTAAATAAAACATTTAAGAAATAAATATCCCAGCACGTTCTATTTGTTGGTCAGTAATTTCTATTTTCTGGCTCTAACTCTCCCTAGCCCTGTTGGAGGCACTAACTCTCAAATCAAATCAGATTGTATTAGTCACACTCGCCGAATACAACAGGTAGACCTTACAGTGAAATGCTTACTTACGAGCCCCTAACAAAAAATGCAGTTAAAAAAAAATATATGATAAGAATAAGAAATAAGTAACAAGTAATTAAAGAGCAGCAGTAAAATAACAATAGCGAGACTATATACAGTACAGAGTCAATGTGCAGGGGCACCGGTTAGTTGAGGTAATATGTACATAGAGTTATTAAAGTGACTAGGCATAGATGATAACGACAGCAGTAGCAGCAGTTTAAAAGGGGGGAGGAGGCAATGGAAATAGTCTGGGTAGCCATTTGATTAGATGTTCATGAGTCCTATGGCTTGGGGGTAGAAGCTGTTTATGAGCCTTTTGGACCTAGACTTGGCACTCCGGTACCGCTTGCCATGCGGTAGTAGAGAGAATAGTCTATGACTAGGGTGGCTGGAGTCTTTGACCATTTTTAGGGCCTTCCTCTGACACCGCCTGGTGTAGAGGTCCTGGATGGCAGGAAGCTTGGCCCCAGTGATGTACTGGGCCATTCGCACTACCTTCTGTAGTGCCTAGCGGTCGGAGGCCGAGCAGTTGCCATACCAGGCGGTGATGCAACCAGTCAGGATGCTCTCGATGGTGCAGCTGTAAAACCTTTTGAGATTCTGAGGACCCATGCCAAATCTTTTCTGTCTCCTGAGGGGGAATAGGTTTTGTCGTGCCCTCTACCCGACTGTCTTGGTGTGCTTGGACCATGCTAGTTTGTTGGTGAACAATGAACTTGAAGCTGTCAACCTTCTTCACCACAGCCCCATCGATGAGAATGGGGGCATGCTCGGTCCTCTTATTCCTGTAGTCCACAATCATCTCCTTTGTCTTGATCACGTTGAGGCACCACTTGGCCAGGTCTCTGACCTCCTCCCTATAGGCTGTCACGTCGTTGTCGGTGATCAGGCCTACCACTGTTGTGTCATCGGCAAACTTAATGATGTTGTTGGAGTCATGCCTGGCCGTGCAGTCATGAGTGAACAGAGAGTAAAGGAGGGGACTGAGCATGCACCTCTTTGTTGAGGATCAGTGGGGTGGATGTGTTGTTACCTACCCTTACCACCTGGGGGCAGCCTGTCAGGAAGTCCAGGATCCAGTTGCAGAGGGAGGTGTTTAGTCCCAGGTTCATTCGCTTATTGATGAGCTTTGAGGCCACTATGGTTTTGAAAGCTGAGCTGTAGTCAATGAATAGCATTCTCACATAGGTGTTCCTTTTGTCCAGGTGGGAAAGGGCAGTGTGGAGTGCAATAGAGATTGCATCATCTGTGGATCTGTTGGGGTGGTATGCAAATTGAAGTGGGTCTAGCTGTAGTCAATGAATAGCATTCTCACATAGGTGTTCCTTTTGTCCAGGTGGGAAAGGGCAGTGTGGAGTGCAGTAGAGATTGCATCATCTGTGGATCTGTTGGGGTGGTATGCAAATTGAAGTGGGTCTAGGGTTTCTGGGATAATGGTGTTGATGTGAGCCATGACCAGCCTTTCAAAGCACTTCATGGCTACAGACGTGAGTGCTACGGGTCGGTAGCCATTTAAGCAGGTTACCTTAGTGTTCTTGGGCACAGGCACTATGGTGGTCTGCTTAAAACATGTTGGTGTTACAGACTCGGACAGGGAGAGGTTGATAATGTCAGTGAAGACACTTGCCAGTTGGTCAGCGCATGCTTGCTGTACACGTCCTGGTAATCCGTCTGGCCCTGCGGCTTTGTGAATGTTGACCTGTTTAAAGGTCTTACATCGCCGCACCTCTCTGATTCAGAATGGTTGGGTTAAATGCGGAAGACACATTTCGGTTGAAGGCATTCAGTTGTACAACTGACTAATAATGGTGACTTTGACTTTTGTGTAGAGCGTGATCACACAGTCTTCCGGAACAGCTGGTGCTCTCATGCATGTTTCAGTCTTATTTGCCTCGAAGCGAGCATAGAAGTAGTTTAGCTCGTCTGTTAGGCTCGTGTCACTGGGCAGCTCTCGGCTGTGCTTCCCTTTGTAGTCTGTAATGGTTTGCAAGCCCTGCCACATCCGACGAGCGTCAGAGCCGGTGTAGTACGATTCGATCTTAGTCCTGTATTAACGCTTTGCCTGTTTGATGGTTCGTCGGAAGGCATGGCGGGATTACTTACAGTGGGGAAAAAAAGTATTTAGTCAGCCACCAATTGTGCAAGTTCTCTCACTTAAAAAGATGAGAGAGGCCTGTAATTTTCATCATAGGTACACTTCAACTATGACAGACAAAATGAGGAAAAAAAATCCAGAAAATCACATTGTAGGATTTTTTATGAATTTATTTGCAAATTATGGTGGAAAATAAGTATTTGGTCAATAACAAAAGTTTATCTCAATACTTTGTTATATACCCTTTGTTGGCAAATGACAGAGGTCAAATGTTTTCTGTAAGTCTTCACAAGGTTTTCACACACTGTTGCTGGTATTTTGGCCCATTCCTCCATGCAGATCTCCTCTAGAGCAGTGATGTTTTGGGGCTGTCGCTGGGCAACACGGACTTTCAACTCCCTCCAAAGATTTTCTATGGGGTTGAGATCTGGAGACTGGGTAGGTCACTCCAGGACCTTGAAATGCTTCTTACGAAGGCACTCCTTCGTTGCCCGGGCGGTGTGTTTGGGATCATTGTCATGCTGAAAGACCCAGCCACGTTTCATCTTCAATGCCCTTGCTGATGGAAGGAGGTTTTCACTCAAAATCTCACGATACATGGCCCCATTCATTCTTTCCTTTACACGGATCAGTCGTCCTGGTCCCTTTGCAGAAAAACAGCCCCAAAGCATGATGTTTCCACCCCATGCTTCACAGTAGGTATGGTGTTCTTTGGATGCAACTCAGCATTCTTTGTCCTCCAAACATGACGAGTTGAGTTTTTACCAAAAAGTTATATTTTGGTTTCATCTGACATTCTCCAAATCCTCATCTGGATCATCCAAATGCTCTCTAGCAAACTTTAGACGGGCCTGAACATGTACTGGCTTAAGCAGGGGGACACGTCTGGCACTGCATGATTTGAGTCCCTGGCGGCGTAGTGTGTTACTGATGGTAGGCTTTGTTACTTTGGTCCCAGCTCTCTGCAGGTCATTCACTAGGTCCCCCCGTGTGGTTCTGGGATTTTTGCTCACCGTTCTTGTGATCATTTTGACCCCACGGGTGAGATCTTGCGTGGAGCCCCAGATCGAGGAAGATTATCAGTGGTCTTGTATGTCTTCCATTTCCTAATAATTGCTCCCACAGTTGATTTCTTCAAACCAAGCTGCTTACCTATTGCAGATTCAGTCTTCCCAACCTGGTGCAGGTCTACAATTTTGTTTCTGGTGTCCTTTGACAGCTCTTTGGTCTTGGCCATAGTGGAGTTTGGAGTGTGACTGTTTGAGGTTGTGGACAGGTGTCTTTTATACTGATAACAAGTTCAAACAGGTGCCATTAATACAGGTAATGAGTGGAGGACAGATGAGCCTCTTAAAGAAGAAGTTACAGGTCTGTGAGAGCCAGAAATCTTGCTTGTTTGTATGTGACCAAATACTTATTTTCCACCATAATTTGCAAATAAATTCATAAAAAATCCTACAATGTGATTTTCTGAATTTTTTTCCCTCGTTTTGTCTGTCATAGTTGAAGTGTACCTATGATGAAAATTACAGGCCTCTCTCATCTTTTTAAGTGAGAGAACTTGCACAATTGGTGGCTGACTAAATACTTTTTTGCCCCACTGTATAAGCTTCCGGGTTAGAGTCACGCTCCTTGAAAGTGGCAGCTCTAGCCTTTAGCTCAGTGTGGATGTTGCCTGTAATCCATGGCTTCTGGTTGGGGTATGTACGTACGGTCACTGTGGGGACAACGTCATCGATGCATTTATTGATGAAGCCAATGACTGATGTGGTGTACTCCTCAATGCCATCGGAGGAATCCCGGAACTTATTCCAGTCTGTGCTAGCAAAACAGTCCTGTAGCTTAGCATCTGCTTCATCTGACCACTTTTTTATTGATCTTGTCACTGGTGCCTTCTGCTTAAATTTTAGCTTGTAAGCACGAATCAGGAGGATATATTTATGGTCAGATTTGCCAAATGGAGGGTGAGGGAGAGCTTTGTATGCATCTCTGTGTGTGGAGTAAAGGTGGTCCAGAGTTTTATTTCCTCTGGTTGCACATTTAACATGCTGATAGAAATTTGGTAAAATGGATATTGTCATGATTATCTTCCGGACGGACAGACCAAGACGCAGCGATGTAGCCAGAATACATGATTTATTCAAAGACGGGACGAGACGGAACAAAACAAGAAAACGATGAACAAGACGAGAGCCCTAACGCTAAATTCTAAACTACACACAA
The DNA here is from genome assembly GCA_030435695.1 of Brachymystax lenok tsinlingensis. NCBI lineage: Eukaryota > Metazoa > Chordata > Actinopteri > Salmoniformes > Salmonidae > Brachymystax > Brachymystax lenok. Next base: position 49,567,655 of record CM059818.1, read on the forward strand.
AGATCTAACCTAACCACGACTGACGAAACCTAACCTAACCACGAACGGAGAAACATAACTAGACAAGAACCCGACTGAACATGAAGAACGTGACATAAACATAATCATGACATGAACATACAATAACCCCCCGAAACTAAGGTGCAATTCCCAAACATATAAATGGTTCCCAATTAGAGACAACGAGACTCAGCTGCCTCTAATTGGGAACCATTAATCCAACATAGAACTAGACACCATAGAACTGTGAAAACCCCTAAACCAAAATGAACCCAAAACGCTCCAGCCTGTAAACCCAGGCCTGGGCGTTACAGTACCCCCAAAGGCGCGGACTCCGGACGCGCCGAAAAGTCTGTGGGGGGGTCTTCGGGTGGGTCGCTTTGTCCCAGGTGGAGGCTCCGGTGCTGGCCGTGCAGGCCTGACATCCTGAACCGGAGGCCCTGGACCCTCTCCTGGAACTCTGGTGCGTGGAGTTGGAACTGGCAGTACTGGACTCGTGATGCTCACTGGAACTCTGGTGCGTGGAGCAGGAACTGGCAGTACCGGACTCGTGATGCTCACTGGAACTCTGGTGCGTGGAGCAGGAACTGGCAGTACTGGACTCGTGATGCTCACTGGAACTCTGGTGCGTGGAGCAGGAACTGGCAGTACTGGACTTGTGATGCTCACTGGAACTCTGGTGCGTGGAGCAGGAACTGGCAGTACTGGACTCGTGATGCTCACTGGAACTCTGGTGCGTGGAGCAGGAACTGGCAGTACTGGACTTGTGATGCTCACTGGAACTCTGGTGCGTGGAGCAGGAACTGGTCGTACTGGACTCGTGATGCTCACTGGAACTCTGGTGCGTGGAGCGGGAACAGGCCGAACTGGGCTCGGGACGCGCACTCTGGTGCGGGGAGCGGGAACAGGCCGAACTGGGCTCGTGATGCGCACTCTGGTGCGGGGAGCGGGAACAGGCCGAACTGGGCTCGTGACGCGCACTCTGGTGCGGGGAGCGGGAACAGGCCGAACTGGGCTCTCTAAGCGCACGGGGAGCTGGGTGCGCGGAGCCGGAACAGGACGTGCTGGACTCTCTGAGCGCACGGGGAGCTTGGTGCGCGGAGCCGGGACAGGACGTACTGGACTCTCTGAGCGCACGGGGAGCTTGGTGCGCGGAGCCGGGACAGGACGTGCTGGACTCTCTGAGCGCACGGGAGCTTGGTGCGCGGAGCCGGGACAGGACGTGCTGGACTCTCTGGCGCGCACGGGAGCTGGAGTGCGCGGGGCCGGAGCAGGACGTGCTGGACTCTCGGAGCGCACGCGTGGAGCTGGGTGCGCGGGCCGAACAGGACGTGCTGGACTCTCGGAGCGCACGTGGAGCTGGGTGCGCGGGGCCGGAACAGGACGTGCTGGACTCTCGGAGCGCACGGGGAGCTGGGTGCGCGGAGCAGGGACTGGACGTGTAGAAACCACTACACGGACTGGGATCTTGGAACGTGGAACAGGAATCTTGGAACGTGGAACAGGGATCTTGGAACGTGGAACAGGGATCTTGGAACGTGGAACAGGGATCTTGGAACGTGGAACAGGGATCTTGGAACGTAGAACAGGGATCTTGGAACGTAGAACAGGGATCTCGGAGCGTGGAACAGGGGTCTCGGAGCGTGGAACAGGGGTCTCGGAGCGTGGAACGGGGATTGGACGTGTAGAAACCTCCACCCGGATCGGAGACCTGATATGGAGAGCCGACACCATACCTCCAGCTAGCTCACTAACCCTGGCCTCATGGGTGAGTGGAGCTGGAATCTCTCGGACTGGGCTGTGGATTCGTACCGGAGATTCTGCCCGTAGGACCACAGGATAACATGGACCCAAAAGGCGCACTGGAGGCCTGGCTCGCAGAGCTGGCACCACTCTCCCAGGTAGCACACAGACCTCGGCCCGACCAGTGAGTGGCGCTGGGATCTCTCACTGGGCTGCGGACACGCACCGAGACACCGCACATGGAACTGGAGCAGGATATCCGGGTCCCAGGAGGCGCACTGGAGACTTAGCGCGCAGAGCAGGCACCACTCTTCCTGGCTGAACGCCGTTTACCCGACTGATGAGTGGAGCGGGAATCTCTCGCACCGGCCTCTGACTCCGTATAGGAAACCGTGCGCAACACTGCATTGCACGGCCTCCCTTTGCTGCGACGCTCTCCCCACGCTCTCTCCATAAAGCACGAGGTTGGCTCAGAGTCCCTCCTGAACCGCCAACCTCCTCGTGTGCCCCCCCCCAAAAGTTTCTTGGGGCTGCCTTACGGACCTCCGTGCCAGGCGAGATCCGATGAGGTCCTCCCTGGTCCAACACTCCCGAATCTCTCGCTGCTTGGTCTTTAGTTGGTGGGTTATTCTGTCATGATTATCTTCCGGACGGACAGACCAAGACGCAGCGATGTAGCCAGAATACATGATTTATTCAAAGACGGGACGAGACGGAACAAAACAAGAAAACGATGAACAAGACGAGAGCCCTAACGCTAAATTCTAAACTACACACAAAGATCTAACCTAACCACGACTGACGAAACCTAACCTAACCACGAACGGAGAAACATAACTAGACAAGAACCCGACTGAACATGAAGAACGTGACATAAACATAATCATGACATGAACATACAATAACCCCCCGAAACTAAGGTGCAATTCCCAAACATATAAATGGTTCCCAATTAGAGACAACGAGACTCAGCTGCCTCTAATTGGGAACCATTAATCCAACATAGAACTAGACACCATAGAACTGTGAAAACCCCTAAACCAAAATGAACCCAAAACGCTCCAGCCTGTAAACCCAGGCCTGGGCGTTACAGATATACTGTAAGTTTTCCTGCATTGAAGTTCCCGGCTACTAAGAGTGCTGCCTCTGGGTGAGCGTTTTCTTGTTTGCTGGTGGCGGAATACAACTCATTCAATGCGGTCTTAGCGCCAGCCTCAGTCTGTGGTGGTATGTAAACCGCTACATAAAATACAGATGAAAACTCTCTAGGTAGATAGTGTGGTCTACAGCTTATCATGAGATACTCAGGTGAGCAATAGCTCGAGACCTCCATAGATTTCGTGCACCAGCTGTTATTTACAAAAATGCATAGTCCGCCGCACTTTGTCTTACCAGAAGCCGCCGTTCTATTCTGCCAGTACAGCGTATAACCAGCCAGCTGTATGTTGATAGTGTCGTCGTTCAGCCATGACTCCGTGAAGCATAAGATATTACAATTTTGAATGTCGCATTGGTAGTTTAATCTTCCGCGTAGGTCATCGATTGTATTCTCCAAAGATTGCACGTTTGCTAGCAAAATGGAAGGAAGTGGGGGTTTATTTGATCGCCTACGAATTTTCAGAAGACAGCCCGCCCTCTGGCCCCTTTTTCTCCGCCTCCTCTTCCCGCAAATTATGAGGATCTGGGCCTGTTCCCTGAGAAAGCAGTATATCATTCACGTCGGGCTCATCAGACTCGTTAAAGGAAAAAAAGGATTCTGCCAGTCCGTGGTGAGTAATAGCAGTCATGAGGTCCAGAAGTTATTTTTGTTTATAAGAGATGGTAGCGGCAACAATATGTACAAAATAAGTAAATAAATAAGTTACAAACAGCACAAAGAAACAAACAAAAAAACACAATTGGTTGGGGACAAACGTCAGCCTTCTTCTCCGGCGCCATCTTGGCAGGACTAGATAGAATTAAAGCCCTCTTCCTAGCCATGTTGGAGACCCTAACTCTCCCTAGCCATGTTGGAGACCTTAACTCTCCCTAGCCATGTTGGAGACCCTAACTCTCCCTTGTCCTGTTGGAGGCTCTAACCCTCCCTAGCCCTGTTGGAGACCCTAACTCTCCCTGGCCCTGTTGGAGACCCTAACTCTCCCTGGCCCTGTTGGAGACCCTAACTTTCCCTAGCCCTGTTGGAGGCTCTAACTTTCCCTAGCCCTGTTGGAGACCCTAACTCTCACTAGCCCTGTTGGAGGCTCTAACTCTCCCTAGTCCTGTTGGAGACCCTAACTTTCCCTAGTCCTGTTGGAGACCCTAACTTTCCCTAGCCCTGTTGGAGACCTTAACTCTGACTAGCCCTGTTGGGGGCACTAACTCTTCCTTGCCATGTTGGAGACCCTAACTCTCACTAGCCCTGTTGGAGGCTCTAACTCTCCCTAGCCCTGTTGGAGGCTCTAACTCTCCCTAGCCCTGTTGGAGACCCTAACTGATCCTAGCCCTGTTGGAGACCCTAACTGATCCTAGCCCTGTTGGAGGCTCTAACTCTCCCTAGCCCTGTTGGAGACCTTAACTCTCCCTAGCCCTGTTGGAGACCCTAACTGATCCTAGCCCTGTTGGAGGCTCTAACTCTCCCTAGCCCTGTTGGAGACCCTAACTCTCCCTAGCCATGTTGGAGACTCTAACTCTCCCTAGCCCTGTTGGAGACCCTAACTCTCCCTAGCCATGTTGGAGACTCTAACTCTCCATAGCCCTGTTGGAGACCCTAACTCTCCCTAGCCATGTTGGAGGCTCTAACTCTCCCTAGCCATGTTGGAGGCTCTAACTCTCCCTAGCCATGTTGAAGGCTCTAACTCTCCATAGCCATGTTGGAGGCTCTAACTGGCTAATCAGACATCAGACTGACTCTCTGAAGCTAAGAGGAAAACTAACTGACAGTAGAGACGTTGATGGGAAAGTTAATAAGAATAGTGTAGTCCACCTGGTCGTGCTGCTGCTCCAGTTTCAACTGTTCTGCCTGTGGCTATGGAACCCTGACCTTTTCACTGTACATGCTACCTTGTCCCGGACCTGCTGTTTTGGACTCTCTCTGTACCGCACCTGCTGTCTCTAACTCTGAATGATTGGCTATAAAATGCCAACTGACATTTACTCCTGAGGTGCTGACCTGTTGCACCCTCTACAACCACTGTGATTATTATTATTATCTGACCCTGCTGGTCATCTATGAACATTTGAACATCTTGGCCATGTTCTGTTATAATCTCCACCCGGCACAGCCAGAAGATGACTGGCCACCCCTCAGAGCATGGTTCCTCTCTAGGTTTCTTCCTAGGTTCTGGCCTTTCTAGGGAGTTTTTCCTTGCCACCGTGCTTCTACATCTGCATTGCTTGCTGTTTGAGGTTTCAGGCTGGTTTTCTGTACAGCACTTTGTGACATCTGCTGATGTAAAAAGGGCTTTATAAATACATTTGATTGATTGATTGATTGAGTGGTAGAAAACTACACTAGGGAATTAGAAGTGGAGAGATTTTTCAAATGTCCGAAACAACACCCTATTGCCTATATAGTGCACAACTTTTAACAAGGGCCCATAGGGTTCTGGTCAAAAGTAGTGCCCTCCGTTCGAAAATAGTGTTATTTTGGTGGCACATTGAGTCCTACCAATGCACTCAGTATCTATAGTTGGGTCTCAGGTTAGGTTTCTTTATAGCAGCCACTCGGGTCCCCAATAGACTAACTAACCAGATGCTGAAAAATTCTTAATTAATCAAGTATATTTCAGAAACCTAGAGTAAAATGACTTGCACTTGTATGAGTCTTTGATGAAAGAGGGTTTCAGAACTATAAAGCAAGTTTATTCAAAATTACAGAAACAGGCATAAAAAAATTCCAGATCAATCAACATCAACAGCAAATTAAACGGATAGACCCCTGCAGCGCCCTTAACTAAACCCTTATTGGGATGCCAATACAATATTTTTTTACTATTAAAATTTTAGGAGAAGCACAATATTTAAAAGAAAGAAAAACGGTTTCATAACTTCTACAACTTTATAAACCGTTTTTTGGGGTCCCAGGATGATCAGTCCCTCAGATGGCGTCTAAAAACTTGAACAGCCTTAAGGATTCCTCCTAAAATGTTACTTTAACTGAGTATAATGAAAATCTAAATATGAGTATAATAAAAATCGAAATATATTTTAAGATAAAAAACTACAGCAAAAATCTTCTTCCAGCAGTTGACAGGTTCTTCTAGCAAGCTCAAAAAGAGTCCTCTCTTGTCCAAAATCATGGCTCCTTTATGCCCTCCATTTCTATTTGTGCTAACTCACTGTGGCTAACACCTACCCCAATGCTGCATCCAGTGGAGAACAGACACCTAATGAAGCCATCGTTCAAAAAGGTGTTTTTTCAGCCCCCTTAACTCCCACCTTTTTCTCACCTAAGCAGGATATCCGCTTCAAACCCTTAACCTCTCTAGCCTAGGGATTTCCTAATCCAACTAACTCCCTTAACATACCTAATTACCTTTAACTTTTAAAACAGTCATTTTTTTATCATGAACCTTCCTTACTCCACTCAATTCTAATCTTACTCCAACCAAATGTATTTCCCCCCATTACATCTAAAACATCCACCAACTTAAACATTTCATCATTACAACATTTCATCATTATAACATTTCATTATCAACCTCCTGCAGGCCCTACGGTCTTGTTCCTCTAAGCTTAACAACATAGTCTATACGCATCGTACCTTAAAGCAAACAACATTAGAGCATTGTTAACCATTTAACTGCATTCCTCTAATCACCCTTTAATATCTCCCACTGTATATTTCCCCATGTTTCCAACCTTTAATATTTAACATATTTAACCTTTAATCATTACTTTAATAAATTACACTCCCAGTTAATACTTTTTTTCTTTAATCAATGCGATTCCCTCTCAATGTTCATTCTTCTTCGTGCTCTGTGTGTGAAAGTGAACCTTCTTCATGAGAATGTGTGGCCATAGGCTGCATGGTCGGAACTAGAAGCACAAGCATTTCGCTACACTCGCATTAACATCTGCTAACCATGTGTATGTGACAAATAACATTTGATTTGAATTTGATTTGATTTGTTGTGTCTCTAAAATGTCACAGAGAGCTGGGCCTTAACCTATTACTGTTGTCAGTAGCTTTCATTGATTTCAAAGGAAACATTCCTTCAATGGCTGGTGGCTGATGATAATGGCGGACGACCGATGGCTATAATGTAGCAGGGCTGTAGGAACCCAATTCAGAATTTTTCTTCAGTCCATTTTCTGTCACTGTTCCATTACATTTTGGGGTGGTTGTATTGGCAACTTCAGGTAATGTGGAAGAAAACAGCATTCAGACTGTTGCATGATGGATCAGAATTCATTGGGAATCACATACGAATGTGTTACAAATCAGAACTCAACAGATCAGATTCAATGTGTTTTTTGTTGTTGCTGTTTACACATTGGGAACAATATCAAATACTGTATGTACTGTATAAAATATTACAAATATTTGGCAAAAGATAAGAGTTGGGCTTTCTTTGTAAACTCAGCAATGGGAGCGGTTTCGTGGACACAGATTAACCTTAATCCTGGACTAAAAGCTTTTTCAATGGAGACTCACCATTAAACTTGTTTTTTAGTCCAGGACTTGGCTTCATCTGTGTCCGAGAAAACGCTCCAAAATCTCCACACTCATCAATAAAAAGTAATAAATTGGTTACTTATTTACTTTGTAAAGAATGTTATTCATACAGTAATTTTACGTGCATTGATCAATTTCTGGGCCTGGGTACCATCTCAACTGCTTCTTCAACGGCAGGTAGCCTAGTGGTTAGAGCGTTGGACTAGTAACCAAAAGATTGCAAGATCGAATCACCGAGCTGACAAGGTAAAAATCTGTCGTTCTGCCCCTGAACAAGGCAGTTAACCCACTGTTCCTAGGCCGTCATTGGTACAACCCTAACCTAAATCCTTTTTAACTCATAACTTCAATTTTGTGACGTCAGACTTCTGGAAGCAAAGTATCTACTTCTTCTGCTTCTCCTCCTTCTGCTCCTCCTGCTTCCGATGCTGCTCCTCCACCTCCTTCTGCTGCTCCTCCTCCTGCTTCTGCTGCTCCTCCTCTTGCTCCTCCACCTCCTTCTGATGCTCCTCCTTCTGCTCTTCCACCTCCTTCTGATGCTCCTCCTCCTGCTCCTCCACCTCCTTCTGATGCTCCTCCTCCTGCTTCTGTTGCTCCTCCTGCTCCTCCTCTTGCTTCTGCTGCTTGTCCTGCTTCTGCTGTTGCTCCTGCTGCTGCTCCTCCTGCTGCTCCTCCTGCTGCTGCTCCTCCTTCTGCTGCTGCTGCTTGTTCTGCTCCTACATCACTGCAGCAGTCTGGGCAGAAGCAGTCTTTGCATGTGAGTCCTATGACTATCACTCCTACGGTCGAGATAATAGCCATAGCAATGATCTAAAACAAGAGGAATCATAAAACAGAAAACAAAATCAGTTTTATGCACTACAACAACAACAGCTTTTTCATCACTGTTGTTTTTGAGAGGTTTGTTTCAATGCATTGCACAATCTCATTAAATAACAATTCCACCTCCCAGATGTTAAAGGGGCAATATGGGATTGGAACATCAATTTCTGGACTTAAATTAACCATATAAAGACATTGATTCTCAAAGAATATATCTTAGAAATGCCTCATGAGTTTAATTCAACTGTCCTACCCCGTCAGATCCAAAACCATGTGCTTTTTTAGTACATTGTTTGTATACCTTCAAAACAAGGTTAAAACTGTACAAATGTATTTTATATCTTTGTATATCTGTCTTTGTTTCTATATCTCTGTCTATGAATTTGAGAGTTATTCCACTTCCTGTTTACTAAACAAGGTGGTGTGACTGGGGTGACCGCTTTGTGTTTTTTTTCATCCCGGATTGAAATAAACTCTCAAGGCATTTATACATGGTTTTCTTCAAAAATCAATTGCTAAATAACATATACAAAGAGTGCAAATGAGGTAAGATAAGAAAGTTAAGGCAATAAATAGGCCATGGTGGCAAAGTAATTACAATATAGCGTTTAAACACTGGAATGGTAGATGTGCAGTAGATTAACGTGCAATGTAGAAAAACTGGGGTGCAAAGGAACAAGATATATAAATAAATACGGTAGGGGATGAGGTAGTTGGTTGGGCTATTTACAGATGGGCTATATACAGGTGTAGGGGTCTGTGAGCTGCTCTGACAGCTGGTGCTTAAAGCTGGTGAGGGAGATAAGTGTCTCTAGTTTCAGAGATTTTTGTAGTTGGTTCCAGTCATTGGCAGCAGAGAACTGGAAGGAAAGTCGGCCAAAGGAGGAATTGGCTTTGGGGGTGACCAGTGAGATATACCTACTGGAGCGCGTGCTACGGGTTGGTGCTGCTGTGGTGACCAGCGAGCTGAGATAAGGTGGGGCTTTACCTAGCAGGGACTTGTAGATGACCTGGAGCCAGTGGGTATGGCGACGAGTGTAAAAGCGAGGGCCAGCCAACGAGAGTGGTGGGTGGTATATGGGGCTTTGGTGACAAAACGGATGGCACTGTGATAGACTGCATCCAATTTCATGAGTAGAGTATTGGAGGCTATTTTGTAAATGACATCACCGAAGTCGAGGATCGGTAGGATAGTCAGTTTTACGAGGGTATGTTTGGCAGCATGAGTGAAGGATGCTTTGTTGCGAAATAGGAAGCCAATTCTAGATTTAATTTTGGATTGGAGATGTGAGTCTGGAAGGAGAGTTTACAGTCTAACCAGACACCTAAATATTTGTAGCTGTCCACATAATCTAAGACAGAACCGTCCAGAGTAGTGATGCTGGACGGGGCGGGCAGGTGCAGGCAGCGATCGGTTGAAGAGCATACATTTAGTTTTATTTGCGTTTAAGAGCAGTTGGAGGCCACGGAAGGAGAGTTGTATGGCATTGAAGCTTGTCTGGAGGGTAGTAAACACAGCGTCCAAAGAAGGGCCAGAAATATACAGAATGGTGTCGTCTGCATAGAGGTGGATCAGAGACTCACCAGCAGCAAGAGCGACATCATTGATTTATACAGAGAAGAAGAGTCGGCCCAAGAATTGAACCCTGTGACACCCCCATAGAGACTGCCAGAGGCCCGGACAACAGGCCCTCCGATTTGACACACTGAACTCTATCGGAGAAGTAGTTGGTGAGTCGAAAGCCTTGGCCAGATCAATGAATACGGCTGCACAGTAATGTCTCTTATCGATGGCGGTTATGATGTTGTTTAGGACCTTGAGCGTGGCTGAGGTGCACCCATGACCAGCTCTGAAACCAGATTGCATAGCGGAGAAGGTACGGTGGGATTCGAAATGGTCGGTAATCTGTTTGTTAACTTGGCTTTCAAAGACCTTAGAAAGGCAGGATAGGATATATATACGTCTGTAGCAGTTTGGGTCAAGAGTGTCTCCCCCTTTGAAGAGGGGGATGACCGCAGCTGCTTTCCAGTCTTTGGGAATCTCAGACGACACGAAAGAGAGGTTGAACAGGCTAGTAATAGGGGTTGCAACAATTTCGGCAGATAATTTTAGAAAGAAAGGGTCCAGATTGTCTAGCCCAGCTGATTTGTAGGGGTCCAGATTTTGCAGCTCTTTCAGAACATCAGCTAACTGGATTTGTGAGAAGGAGAAATGGGGGAGGCTTGGGCGAGTTACTGAGGGGGGTGCAGGGCTGTTGACCGGGGTAGGGGTAGCCAGGTGGAAAGCATGGAAAAATGCTTATTGAAATTCTCAATTATTGTGGGTTTATCGGTGGTGACAGCGTTTCCTAGCCTCAGTGCAGTGGGCAGCTGGGAGGAGGTGCTCTTATTCTCCATGGACTTAACAGTGTCCCAGAACTTTTTGGAGTTTGTGTTAAAGGAGGCAAATTTCTTCTTGAAAAAGCTAGCCTTGGCTTTCCTAACTGCCAGTGTATATTGGTTCCTGACTTCCCTGAAAAGTTGCATATCACGGGGGCTGTTCGATGCTAATGCAGAACGCCACAGGATGTTTTTGTGTGTTTCCGTCAGTAGACCAGTCGTGAGTGGTTAGTGGGGTTCCGTGTGGTGAAGGGGACCAGGCCAATTGGCAAAATAGGTAATAGTGGCCCAAGAAATTGTCAGATGGACCTGAGAAAATAGGTCCGGTATGCTCAGGTTTGAGTCGCGTTATACGAACGGTGAGAGCTTTTCCCAGCTAAAGGTTAGCTGCTGCTGTCCGCTAGCAATGGTAAGCTAAATACTAACGTTAGCTAGTGAGCTGGTTAGCTTCTGTTAGGGAATTCCGGATTCGAGGTGGATAATACTTGAAAAGAAACAACAGATCCGTACCACATTGGGTGAGGCGGGTTGCAGGAGAGTGTTATGAAATTGAGTTTTAGAAATAATATATAAAATGATATGCGAAGAAAATATATAAAAGATATATACACTGGACACGACAGGACGAGGACAAAAGACATCTGACTGCTACACCATCTTGGATTAGTAATGTAAAAGATTGGTCTGGTTTCTCACCTGAGATTGGAGTTCCCCGAGAATAGAAATTCTGATTGCTATCTGTCTCTTTTTGCGTACACCTTTTTCTCAGGAGACTTTTCGTTAAGAGTGACAACTGTTTCATTCCAGTTGGTCATTGCACAAGCAAAGTACCTGCCATCAAAGAACAGTATGATCGCCCACATCAAGGGAGGGATGAAGCTTGAACAAAACGCCTTAAACTTTCCTTGGTTACACGTAGGTCCTTGTACTTTTAGCATCACTATGAATGCTATAATGGCAGGAACGACAAAGAATGCAGACACAAACCAAGCTTTCATTGTAGGATCGCAGGGACAGATGAACTCTATCTCCACAATCTTCTCCAAGCCCAGAAGGCAGACGCTACAAGCCATATTAGACACAAGACTGTCCGGGACCAATCCCTTTGATTTTTCGACCCATTCTTTTATCGCCTGCATTCTAAATGCAAAATAAAAATAGAAATGTTTGGTTAAAAAATCTGATAGAAGGTGCACATTTGTGAGAATGTGTTCACAGAAAAATGTTGTGTTTAAAGGTTTGCTCTGTGAGCAGAGTCTTATCTGACTACATCAAAAGAAAAATGCCCTGGACTCACCCGTCTGCTTTCACAATGGAGCAAAATTACTGAACAATTACAGTTTCCCTTTAGCTATATGCCAAAAGAAGACAACCCATGAGATGTCTCTTGTGTGATTCAGCGCAGAACTAAAGGAAATAGCTTGTGGTTAGTCTATGAGACCCAAGAAGCTGCATAATTGGAGAGATGCACAGACGATCTGTTGCGAGTTGTATGAAACTATATAAGACTGGTCTATAGTGCTGCCTACCAACAGCCTAAATTTGCATTAAGACCTGTGTTACAATAATTGTTTCTTGTATGCTTTTTATGATGTATTTGAATGAAATAAGGAATTTATTAAAAGTTGGAAGTAGAATAAACGTTTGAACATTTGATCTATACCGAATTGGGTTGGATTTGCCTGAAATGTTTATGGTTACTTTTTGATCCTCAGAGGTCAGCAACAGGTATACAGTACATGTAATTGAAGCCTTAGAAATCCTAGTGAAATGTGTAGGTGAGGGAAGATTTATACTGTTAATATGCTTAATGGGTTTCTATATTTTTTTCATTGTTTTTATTTGTTTCTTTTCCTGTGAAGCACATTGTGTTGCATTACATGTTTGAAATGTGCTCCATAAATAAAGCTTGATTTGATTTATTTAAAAGTAGATAGATGGAATCATTAACTATGTGAATTAAAGGATCCTGTGAAAATGACATGCCATAGGCAATAAGGGTTTCCCAGCTCTCAGGAATGAAGAAGCTAAAGGGGATGCTGTGATCTCTCCATGGAAGAGATGTTACCTTCTGACCATGTTGGTGCAACAGATGAACAGAAGAAAATAAAGGCTGTGTGGGAACCATCATCATCATCTGCATCTTTTGCTACATACATTTTTTCTGTAACCTTGCCAAGGTGAACAGAACAGAGGTGAGAAGGCGAGATGTGCCGAAACAGCGTCCTGTTGATGCCAACTACAAAGCTTCCTGAGTTTGACTTTAAAGCTTGCTTCGGGCAGGCTCACCACAAAAGCATCTGCAAAAAAGAAACATTTACAGTTTGACACAGTAATATCATTATTGTACAACCAGCACCTTGACAAACATACACAGTACTTATTTTTTGCACAGCCATATATACAAAAGTCTGAAGTTATGAATTTTGAATAGTACAATATCATGAGTACTATATCCCAGCACGTTCTATATGTTGCCAAGTAATTTCTATTATCTGGCTTTAACTCTCCCTAGCCGTGTTGGAGACCCTAACTCTCCCCAGCAATGTTGGAGACCCTAACTCTCCCTAGCCCTGTTGGAGACCCTAACTCTGCCTAGCCCTGTTGGAGACCATAACTCTCCCTAGCCATGTTGGAGACCTTAACTCTCCCAAGCCCTGTTGGAGACCATAACTCTTCTTAGCCATGTTGGAGACCCTAACTCTCCTTAGCCATATTGGAGACCCTAACTCTCCCTAGCCATGTTGGAGACCCTAACTCTCCCTAGCCCTGTTGGATCCCCTAACTCTCCCTAGCCACTTTGGATTCCCTAACTCTCCCTAGCCCTGTTGGAGACCCTAACGCTCCCTAGCCCTGTTGGAGACCCTAATTCTCCATAGCCCTGTTGGAGACGTTAACTCTCCCTAGCCATGTTGGAGACCCTAACTCTCCCATGTTGGATTCCCTAACTCTCCCTAGCCAACTTGGAGACGTTAACTCTCCCTAGCCATTTTGGAGACCCTAACTCTCCCTAGCCTTGTTGGAGACCTTAACTCTCCCAAGCCCTGTTGGAGACCCTAACCCTAACCCTCCCTCCAGCCTCTGCAGCCCCTCCCTAGAGTCTCTACAGCCCCTCCCTACAACCTCTACAGCCCCTCCCTCCAACCTTTACAGCTCCTCCCTCCGGCCTCTACAACCCTTCCCTCCAGACTCCACAACCCCTCCCTCCATCCTTTACATCCCCTCCCTACAGTCTTGTTATGATGTTGGTCCTCTTTGGGGAGAGAGAGTACCATCCCCCTCTCTCTCTCTCTCCCCCACCCAGGTTCTCTATCGCAGGTCGTAAATTCCAGGGTGTAACTCTCTCCCTCATGGCCAAGCATAGAGAGTTTCATAGAGAGAACAAAGGAACTCCTTCCACATCACAGAATGTGAGAACTGAACAATATACAGGTTTGGAGAATGTAAGACAAGGTCGGGGGAAGAATCCAGCTACAACCAGTCCAATTCGTTTAATGTTTGTGAACCTCATGAGAGACAATACAGCCACATTACCATAACCCTGTTTATACAAGAGTCTCAGTTGTGAGACTTGCATCTAATTGTTGTAGAAATGAATGCGTTATGATGAAACTATTTGTGAAATTATGGAATGTGATTTTAAACTTTTTAACTTCTCAGGGATCGGCGCACGAGGTGACCGTTTTGGAGAGCCTGGCGTGCCCAAAGTAAAATGCCTCCCATTCAGGCCCAGAAAATAGGATATGCACATATTTAGTACCATTGGATAGGAAACACTCTGAATTTTCCAAAAGTGTTAACCATTTGTCTGTGAGTGAAACAGAACGCATATGGCAGGCGAAACCCCGAGGAATTTCTGTCCTGGAAAAAGTGGTTTTGACACATTGTTCATTTGGAACCCCTCCCTTATGAAAATGCCCATATAAGGGCATATGAATGCAGTACCGATCACTTCCTTTGGATGTCAACAGTCTCGAGACAGTATTCATTTTCATTTTGGATGAATTAGACCAGAGAAGAAGAGGAAACCAGAAAGTGCTTCCCGACAAGGCGCGCTGTGTGTTTTTTATCGTCTTTATCGATCAGTTTATATTCCGGTTGATTTATAATAGTAAATATACGTAAAAGTGTTCCTAAGGATACATTTAAAACTATGTTTGATTGTTCTTGGACAAGTTTATAGGTATAAGTTGAACGAGTTCTCGTCACGTTTCAATGGAGGAGTGGAAGCTGTCGTTTATGATTATAACGCGCGAACCAAATGGAGATTTATGGATAAAATACATTACTTTTTCTAACAAAAGAACCATGGATTGTCTTCGTTGGACACTTAGGAAGACCTCAGCAAAAGTTCTTCAACAGGTAATTGATTTGTTTTCGCTGTGAAATGTGTTATGTGTGTGCCGTGATGGATTATGAAATTATGGTAATGGGAAAAATATGTGAGGTGCTACCCTCAAACAATCAAATGTGCTGCTTTCGCCGTAAAGCCTTTTTGAAATCTGACAACGCTGTGATATTGCCAAGAAACAGAGCTTTTGATGAGTATGGAACACTTGTATATTGGTGGATGTTTAATAATTCAACTTTTGGATTTTGAATTTGGCGCCTTGCATTTCACCTGGTAGTGTCGGGATTCCCCAATAAGTTAATGTGAGAGAATTGTATTTCTGTTTAAAGTCAACTAAGTCATTGGCCCACCCCCATGAACACAGACATTGATCTGGCGTCATGGGACAGCCCTTTTCTACTGTTACGAATATAACCCCCACCTGGGTAAACTCACTTCAGACCATGCATACCTCGATCAGCTGAGGGAGCAAAGGTTGGAGTAGAGACCACAAATGTTTTTTGAATTCTTAACCATACCACGTGGTTAAACTCTGAGACTATCGATCCGACAGAATAAGACAATCTTCAATACTAATCATTAGTCTGCAGCTAGAAATTATGTATCGTTGAATGCGAAGACCGACAACAGCCGAAACTTCTATTCTATAAGAACATTTCCTTAATGGTACGCTGAAGTATCCATTCTAACCACGCAAGACTCCTTGGGAGAGAGAGGGGCGGATGAATGGACGATTTTAACAGAGATCAGACGACACACTGAGCGTAAATATATATTCATTGCAATTATTCCCGAATGAGTGAGCGTTCATGTGCAAAGGATTAGCATTTCAATTAATGTAATTGTCAACTGGTGTAATTCCCGCCTTTCTCGGTCTACCCCCACTCCCCTTTGTCCTCCAAGCCACGATACCGGCTTATCCCACTAGGGAAACTCCCTTGCAACCATATCTACTGTTTGTTTGTTTGTTTGTTTATTCATTTCTGTGATGATTTAGTTAGTTAGTAAATAAATGATTTAATACAATTGATGTATGGATGATTCATAGTAAAGACTGGGTTTGTGCAGATAACCAACAATTGACGACGTTCGGGATGAGACTAACGTGAGGTAAAGAATAATTATTTATGTAGAAGACTAATTGATCAGATATTAAAATATCTGAAAAGTTATATTAGGAAAATTATAACTTTGTAATCTGAATGTTTTCCTTGGTGCCCCGCCTTCCTAGTTAATTACATTTACATGATTAGAATAATCACATAATAATAATTACAGAGAATTGATTTGATAAAATTACAGTCTTCAATTTAATGACGCCAAAGACACGACAGCATCTATAACCCCTCCCTCCAACCTCTACAACCCCTCCCTCTAACCTCTACAGCCCCTCCATCCAACCACTACAGCCTCTACAGCCCCTTCCTCCAGCCTCTACAACCCCTTCCTCCAGCCTCTACAGCCCTTCCATCATGCCTCTATAGCCCCTCCCTCCATCCTCTGCAGCCCCTCCCTCCAACCTCTACAACCCCTCCCTCCAGCCTCTACCTCTCCCTCCAGCCTCTGCAGCCCCTTCCTCCAGCCTCTACAACCCCTCCCTCCAGCCTCTACAGTCTCTCCTTCCAGCCTCTACAGTCCCTCCCTCCAGCCTCTACAACCCCTTCCTCCAGCCTCTACAGCCCTTCCATCATGCCTCTATAGCCCCTCCCTCCATCCTCTGCAGCCCCTCCCTCCAACCTCTACTGTCCCTCCATCCAGCCTACATAACACCTCCATCAGGACGCTTCATTACACCCAGCCACCATGGCAATGGCCACTTAATCATTGGCTGTGCAGCATACATTAAATCAAATCAAATTGTATTAGTCACATGCGCTGAATACAACAGGTGTAGACCTTACAGTGAAATGCTTACTTACAAGCCCCTAACCAACAATGCAGTTTAAAAAATATGAATAAGAATAAGAAATAAAAGGAACAAGTAGTTAAAGACCAGCAGTAAAATAACAATAGCGAGACCACCCCTCCTTTGTTCTAAAGCTGTATCCATACCCATTGGATGCAGTGATGACAATATAGTGGCTATATCCAGGAAAGCCAAAGCTCCAACAGCTGGGCCTAAAATAGTGTATAAGAGATCATGCATAAGATTTTGCTGTGACTCCTATGTGGATGATGTTAAAAATATTTGTTGGTCTGATGTGATTAAGGAGAAGCATCCAGACGCTGCACTTGATGAATTTATGAAATTGCTTGCAATTTTTGATAAACATGCACCTGTTAAGAAACTGACTGTTAGAACTGTTAAGGCTCCATGGATTGATGAGGAATTGAAAAACTGTATGGTTGAAAGAGAAGGAGTGGCTAATAAGTCTGGCTACACATCTGACTGGCTGACTTACTGCAAATTGAGAAATTATGTGACTAAACTCAACAAAAAGAAGAAGAAACTATATTATGAAGCCAAGATCAATGATATAAAAACTTTGGAGTACTATAAATGAAATTATGGGCAGAAAGACCAATTCAACTACATTTTTCATCGAATCAGATGGCTTATTCATTACAAAACAATTTAATGTTGACAATTATTTTAATTGTTATTTCTTTGGCAAAGTGGGCAAATTTAGGCAGCTGACTCTATAGCCAGTGTCATTTTTAATCTGAATCGAGAGGAAAGTATTCATCCTCAGGCCTGGAGTGAAGCCAAAGTCATTCCGCTACCCAAGAGTGGTAAAGCGGCCTTTACTGGTTCTAACAGCAGACCTATAAGCTTGCTGCCAGCTCTTAGCAAACTGTCTGACCAAATACAATGGTATTAACATTTATTTTACTAGGCAAGTCAGAACAACTTCTTATTTTCAATGACAGCCTAGGAACAGTGGGTAGTTAACTGGGGCAGAATGACAGGTTTGTACCTTGTCAGCTCTGGGATTTGAACTTGAAACCTTTCAGTTAACTAGTCCAATGCTCTAACCACTAGGCTACCCTGCCACCCAATGAACAACAGACTTTCAAGCATGCTTATAGAGAAGGACACTCAACATGTACTGCATTGACACAAGTGACTGGTGATTGATTGAAAGAAATTTATAATAAGAAGATTATTGACCATAACCTGTTGTTGAAAAAACTTAAGTGCTATGGCTTTCAACCTCTGCCATATCGTGGATTCAGAGCTATCTAATTGAACTCAAAGGGTTTTCTTTAATGGAAGCATCTCTGATGTCAAACATGTAAAGTGTGGTGTACCGCAGGGCAGCTCTGTAGGCCCTCTACTCTTTTCTATTTTTACCTATGAGCTGCCACTGGAATTAAACAAAGCATGTGTGTCCATGTATGCTGATGATTCACCCATATACACATCAGCAATCACAGCTAATGAAGTCACTGAAACCCTTAATAACAAAGAGTTGCAGTCTGTTTTGGAATGGATGGCCAGTAATAAACTGGTCCTGAACATCTCTAAAACTAAGAGCATTTTATTTGGTACAAATCATTCCATAAGTGCTAGACCTCAGCTGAATCTGGTAATGAATGGTGTGGCTGTTGAACAAGTTGAGGAGACTAAATTACTTGGTGTTAGATTGTAAACTGTCATGGTCAAAACATTTAGATTCAATGGTTGCAAAGATGGGAAGAGGTCTAGCCATAATAAAGAGATGCTCTGCTTTTTTGACACCACACTCCAAAAAGCAAGTTCTGCAGGCTCTACTTTTGTCTAATCTTGATTATTGTCCAGTCGTGTGGTCCAGTGCTGCAAGGAAAGACCTAGTTAAGTTGCAGCTGGCCGAGAACAGAGTGGCACGTTTTGCTCTTAATTGTAATCAGAGGGCTGATATAAATACTATGCATGCCAGTCTCTCTTGGCTAAGAGTTGAGGAGAGACTGACTGCATCACTTCTTTTGATAAGAAACATTAATGTGTTAATGTGTTGAAAATCCCAAATTGTTTGCATGGTCAACTTACACACAGCTCTGACACACACACTTATCCCACCAGACATGCCACCAGGGGTCTTTTCCAGAACAAATTCAAGAAAATGTACAGTATTATTGTAACGCCCAGGCCTGAGTGCACAGGCTGGAGGGTTTAGTTTTGCTTTGGTGTAGGGGTTTCTTGTGTTCTATGGTGTCTATTTCTATGTTGGGATAATGGTTCCCAATTAGAGGCAGCTGAGTCTCGTTACCTCTAATTGGGAACCATATATATGTTTGGGGTTTGCACTTTAGTTTTGTGGGTTATTGCTTATGTGATGGTTATCGTGTTCAGTCAGGTTCTTGTCATTCGTGTTCAGTTAGGTTCTGCCATTCGTGTTCAGTTAGGTTCTGCCATTCGTGTTCAGTTAGGTTCTGCCATTCGTGTTCAGTTAGGTTCTGCCATTCGTGTTCAGTTAGGTTCTGCCATTCGTGTTCAGTTAGGTTCTGCCATTCGTGTTCAGTTAGGTTCTGCCATTCGTGTTCAGTTAGGTTCTGCCATTCGTGTTCAGTTAGGTTCTGCCATTCGTGTTTAGTTAGGTTCTGCCATTTGTGTTTAGTTAGGTTTTGCCATTCGTGTTTAGTTAGGTTTCGCCAGTCATGTTTAGGTTTAGATCTCTGTGTCCAGTTTAGGATTTAGCGTTAGGGTTCACGTCTTGTTCTTCATTTATTGTTTTGTTCCGTCTCGTCCCGTTATTTCAATAAAATGTATTCTGGTTACGTCGCTGCGACTTGGTCATTCCCGAGAGAAGATAATCATGACAATTATATAGAGCCCTTATTGCATTGAACTTCCTTCCATCTCATATTGCTCAAATAAACAGCAAACCTGGTTTAAAAAACAGATAAAGCAACACCTCACGGCACAACGCCTGTTCCCTATTTGACCTAGATAGTTTGTGTGTATGCATTGATATTTAGGCTACGTGTGTATCAAGGCACAAGGCGAGACCCAAATGCAGAAACAGGAGAAAGATGGTTGGAGTCTTACAATGTTTATTAATCCAAAGGGGTCAAAGGGGTCAAACAGGCAAGGGTCAAAACCGGGAGGACTAGAAAAATATTGAATGCAAAAAGCAGGAGAGCGGGAAATACGCTGGTTGACTTGGAAACATACAAGACGAACTGGCACAGAGAGACAGGAACCACAGGGATAAATACAATGGGGAAAATAAGCGACACCTGGAGGGGGTGGAGTCAATCACAAGGACAGGAGACACAGATCAGATCATGGCGTGACAGAGTGCCTTTTTAAAAATGTATGTAGTTCTGTCCTTGAGCTGTTCTTGTCTAATGATGTTCTGTATTATGTTTGATGTTTTGTGTGGACCCCAGGAAGAGTAGCTGCTGCTTTTGCAACAGCTAATGGCGGTCCGAATAAAATACCAAATACCAAAGGACAAGACTATTCCACCTGGAGCATTGGCTACACGGCTGGAAATGGTTAAACTCTGAGACTATCGATCCCCTTTCAGAATAAGAGCATATCACGTAAACTGAGGACGAGAGTACTGAGCTACAGGCAGTTAGATTTGGGTATGTCATTTTAGGCGAAAATTGAAAAAAAGGGTCTGATCCTTAAGATCTTCCACTGTACATTTCCCCGTTTCCAACCTTTAACATTTAACATACTCAACCTTCAATTGTTATTTTAATAAATTCCAATCCCAATTAATATTTTTATTTATTTAATCAATGCCAATTCCCTCTCAATGTTCATTCTTCTTTGTGATCTCTGTGTGAAAGTGAACCTTTGCATTGAGTGTGCGTGGGCATCTGCAAGTTGTGTCTCTAAAATGTCACAGAGAGCTGGGCCTTAACCTACTACTCTTGTCAGTAGCTTTCATTGATTTCAAAGGAAGCATTCCTTCAATGGCTGGTGGCTGATGATAATGGCGGACGACTGATGGCTATAATGTAGCAGGGCTGTAGGAACCCAATTCAGATGGGGTTTTTTTGTCCATTTTCTGTCACTGTTCCATTACATTTTTGGGTGGTTGTTTTTGTAACAGCAGGTCATGTGGAAAAAAATCAGCATCCAGACTGAGGTTGCAAAATGGATATGAATTTATTGGGAACCACAAACAAATGTGGTACAAATCAGAACTCAAAAGATCAGATTCAATGTGTTTTTTGTTGTTGTTTCTTACACATTGGGAAAAATATCAGATACTGTATGTACTGAATCAAATAGAACAAATAATTGCCAAAAGATCAGAGTTGGTCAGACATAGCGGTTTCGTGGACACAGATAAACCTTAATCCTGGACTAAAAAAACGCTCCTTAATCTCCACACTCTGTGTGAAGAACAAAAAAACAAACATACCATTTTTACCAATGCAATTTTATACAGCACATATTAATCAATTTCTGGGCCTGCGTACCATCTCAACTGCTTCTTCAACCCTACCCTAAACCCTAACCTGAATCCTTTTTAATTCAGAACTTCAACGGGGTGACTTCTGGAAGCAAAGCATATCCTTCTTCTGCTCCTCTTCCTTCTGCTCCTCCTGCTTCTGATGCTTCTCCTTCTGCTCCTCCTGCTCCTCCTCCTGCTTCTGATGCCTGTACTGCCTCTGCACCTCCTCCTCCTGCTTCTGATGCCTGTATTGCTTCTGCTGCTGTTCCTTGTCCTGCTCCTCTTCCTCCTGCTTCTAATGCTTCTCCTTCTGCTCCTCCTGCTCCTCCTCCTGCTTCTGATGCCTGTACTGCTCCTTCTTCTGCTGCTCCTCCTCCTCCTGCTTCTGATGCTTCTCCTTCTGCTCCTCCTGCTCCTCCTCCTGCTTCTGATGCCTGTCCTGCTCCTCCTGCCGCTCCTCCCCCTGCTTCTGTTGCCTGTGGTACTTCTGTTCCTTCTCCTCTTCCTGCACTTCCTCTTCCTCCTACTCCTGCTCCTCCTCCTGTTCTTACACTGCTTCCGATGCCTCTTCTTCTTTCTGTAACGTCATCACTGACTTCTCCTAAATCATCCCAGGTGTAGTTGTTGCATATGGATACTATAACTGCCCCACATGCGACCAAGAGCAGAGCCATACCAATGCCCTAAAACAAGAGGAAACAGAAAAACCGAAAACAGAATCAGTTTATGCAATACAACAACAACAGCTTTTTCATCACTGTTGTTTCATTCCACTGCACAATCTCATTAAAGAACAATTCCACCTATCAGATGTTAAAGGGGCAATCTGGGATTGGAACATACATTTTTTGGACTGAAATTAATAATATAAAGACATTGATTCTTGAACAATATATCTTAGAAATGCCTCATGAGTTTAATTTAACTGTCCTACCCCATAAAATCCCAAACCATACGTTTTGTTTAGTACATTGTTTGTAAACAACGTCATTCTAAGCAAACACTGCATACCTTCAAAACATGGTTAAAACTGTAAAAATGTATTTTATGGACAATCAGTCTTTGTATCCATATCTCGGTCTATGAATTTGAGAGTGGTTACACTTCCAGCCCCATCCCTCAGCTGTTTGCCAAACCAAGTGTTATGGACCAGGGGGTCCTCTTTGTGTTTTTTAAAATCCCAGATTAAATCCCAGATTCTTCAAAAATCAATCATATATCATTAATGTAAAAGATTGGTCTGGTTTCTCACCTGAGAAAAGATTTCCCAAAAAAGCAAATTCTGATGTTGATCTTTCCCTGCGTCCTCACACATTTTCACCGAAAAATCTTCATTACGAATGACTCTTGTTTCATTTAATTTTGTCATGGCACAAGCAAAGTATCTGCCATCAAAGAACAATACGATCCACCACACCAACGAAGGGATGAGGCTTGACAAGCAAGCCTTCCATTTTACTATATTAGCCCTAGGTCCTTGAACGTGTAACATCAGCAAGAATGATAAAAGGGCAGGAATGATAAAGAATGCAGACGTTAAGAAAAATTTCAAAATCTGATTGCAGGGACACCGAACCTCCACCTCAAGAATCTTCTCCAAGACCACAAGGCAGAAGCTACAAGCCACATTAGACACAATTCCCTTTGAATGTTTGACCCATTCTTGTATCGCCTCCATGATAAATGCAACAAAAATATAGAAATGTTTGGTTAAAAAATATGATCGAAGGTGCACATTTGTCAGAATGTGTTCAGAATTTTTTGGTGTGTGTAAAGCAGAGGAGAGCTACATCAAAAGACAAATGCCCTGGACTCACCTGTCTGCTTTCACAATGAAGCAAAATTACTGAACAACAACAGTTTCCCTTTAGCTATAAGCCAAAAGAACCCAAGAGACGTCTCTTATGTGATTCAGCACAAAACTAAAGGAAATAGCTTGTGGTTAGTGTCTGTGAGACCCAACATTCAAATCAAATCAAATTGTTTTTGTCAAATGTGTCGAATACAAATCAAATCAAATCACATTTTATTTGTCACATACACATGGTTAGCAGATGTTAATGCGAGTGTAGCGAAATGCTTGTGCTTCTAGTTCCGACCATGCAGTAGTATCTAACAAGTAATCTAACAAATTCACAACAACTACCTTATACACACAAGAGTAAAGGAATGAAAACGAGTATGTACATATAAATATATGGATGAGCGATGGCTGACCGGCATAGGCAAGATGCAGTAGATGGTATGGAGTACAGTATATACGTATGAGATGAGTAATGTAGGATATGTAAACATTATATAAATGGCATCGTTTAAAGTGGCTAGTGATACATTTATTTCATCCAATTATAATTATTAAAGTGGCTAGAGATTTGAGTCGATGGCCGAACAGCATAGGCAAGATTCAGTAGATGGTTTAGAGTACAGTGTATACATTTGATTTGAGTAATGTAGGATATGTAAACATTATATACAGGCGGTGATACAGCCCGACAGGATGCTCTCAATTGTGCATCTGTTGAAGTTTGTAAGTGATTTTGGTGTTGCGCCTTCTTCACCACGCTGTCTGTGTGGGTGGACCATTTCAGTTTGTTTGTGATGTGTACGCCGAGGAACTTAAAACTTTCCACCTTCTCCACTACTGTCCCGTCGATGTGGATAGGGGGGTGCTCCCTCTCCTGTTTCCTGAAGTCCACGATCATCTCCTTTGTTTTGTTGACATTGAGTGAGAGGTTATTTTCCTGACACCACACTCCGAGGGCCCTCACCTCCTCCCTGTAGGCCGTCTCGTCGTTGTTGGTAATCAAGCCTACCACTGTAGTGTCGTCAGCAAACTTGATGATTGAGTTGGATGCGTGCTTGGCCACGCAGTCATGGGTAAACAGGGAGTACAGAAGAGGGCTGAGAACGCACCCTTGTGGTGCCCCAGTGTTGAGGATCAGCAGGGTGGAGATGTTGTTTCCTACCCTCACCACCTGGGGCCGGCCCGTCAGGAAGTCCAGGACCCAGTTGCACAGGCCTGGGTCGAGACCTAGGGTCTCAAGCTTAATGACGAGCTTGGAGGGAACTATGGTGTTAAATGCTGAGCTGTAGTCGATGAACAGCATTCTTACATAGGTATTCCTCTTGTCCAGATGTGTTAGGGCAGTGTGCAGTGTGATTGCGATTGCGTCGTCTGTGGACCTATTGGGACGGTAAGCAAATTGGAGTGGGTCCAGGGTGTCTGGCAGGATGGAGGTGATATGATCCTTGACTAGTCTCTCAAAGCACTTCATGATGACGGAAGTGAGTGCTACGGGGCGATAGTCATTTAGCTCAGTTACCTTAGCTTTCTTGGGAACAGGAACAATGGTGGCCCTCTTGAAGCATGTGGGAACAGCAGATTGGGATAGGGACTGATTGAATATGTCCGTAAACACTGCAGATGCTCTGAGGACACGGCCAGGGATGCCATCTGGGCCAGCAGCTTTGCGAGGGTTAACACATTTAAATGTTTTCCTCACGTTGGCTGCGGTGAAGGAGAGCCCGCAGGTTTTGGTATTGTCCTCAAAGCGAGCAAAGAAGTTGTTTCGTTTGTCTGGGAGCAGGACGTCATGGTCCGCGACGGGGCTGGTTTTCTTTTTGTAGTCCGTGATTGACTGTAGACCCTGCCACTTTCCTCTCGTGTCTGAGCCGTTGAATTGTGACTCTACTTTGTCTCTATATTGACGCTTAGCTTGTTTGATTGCCTTGCGGAGGGAATAGCTACACTGTTTGTATTCAGTCATGTTTCCGGTAGCTTTACCCTGGTTAAAAGCAGTGGTTCGTGCTTTCAGTTTTGCGCGAATGCTGCCATCAATCCACGGTTTCTGGTTGGGGAAGGTTTTAATAGTTGCTATGGGTACAACATCACCAATGCACTTGCTAACAAACTCGCTCACCGAATCAGAGTATACATCAATGTTGTTGTCAGATGCTATCCTGAACATATCCCAGTCCACGTGCTCGAAGCAATCTTGCAGCGTGGAATCAGATTGGTCGGACCAGCGTTGAACAGACCTGAGAAAGGGCATTTCCTGTTTTAGTTTCTGTTTGTAGGCTGGGAGCAACAAAATGGAGTTGTGGTCAGACTTGCCGAAAGGAGGGAGGAGAATAGCCTTGTATGCATCACGGAAGTTAGAATAACAATGATCCAGGATTTTACCAGCCCGGGTGGCACATTCGATATGCTGATACAATTTTGGGAGCCTTGTTTTCAAATTAGCCTTATTAAAATCCCCAGCCACAATAAATGCAGCCTCAGGATATATGGTTTCCAGTTTACATAGTCCAATGAATTTCTTTCAGTGCCGTCGATGTGTCAGATTGAGGGGGGATGTACACGGCTGTGATTATAATCGAGTAGAAATATCTTGGTAGATAATGCGGTCGGCATTTGATTGTAATGAATTCTATGTCAGGTGAACAAAAGGACTTGAGTTCCTGTATGTTGTTATGATCACACCACGTCTCGTAAATCATAAGACACACACCCCAGCCCTTCTTCTTACCAGATAGATGTTTGTTTCTGTCGGCGCGATGCGTGGAGAAACCAGGTGGCTGTACTGACTCTGATAACGTGTCCTGAGTGAGGCATGTTTCCATGAAGCAAAGAACGTTGCAGTCTCGGATGTCTCTCTGGAAGGCAACCCTCGCTCTGATTTCGTCCACTTTGTTGTCCAGAGACTGGACATTGGCGATTAAAATACTCGGGAGAGGTGCACGATGCGCCCATCTACGTAGCTTCACCAGAAGACCGCCGCGTTTCCCCCTTCTCCTGCGCCGCCGTTGTTTTGAGTCGCCGGCTGGGATCCAGTCTATTGTCCTAGTTGGGGTGCCAAACAGAAAATCCGCTTCGGGAAAGTCGTATTCCTGGTCGTAATGTTGTTAAGTTGACGTTGCTCTTATATCCAATAGTTCCTCCCGTTTGTATGTAATCAAACTTAATATTTCCCGGGGTAACAATGTAAGAAGTAATACATAAAAAAACAAAATACTGCATGGTTTCCTGAGAACGTGAAGCGAGGCTGCCATCTCTGTCGGCGCCGGAAGTAGATCAGGTGTAGACCTTACAGTGAAATGCTTACTTACAAGCCCTTAATCAACAATGCACTTTTAATTAAAAAAAGTGTTAAGTACAAAATAGATAAGTAAAAATTTAAAATAAAAGTAACAAATAATTAAAGAGCAGCAGTAAATAACAATAGCGAGGATATATACAGGGGGTACCGGCACAGAGTCAATGTGCGGGGGCACCGGTTAGTCAGTGTACTTGAGGTAATATGTACATGTAGGTAGAGTTAAAGTGACCACGCATAGATAATAAACAGAGAGTAGCAGCAGCGTAAAAGAGGGGGTGGGGTGGGGGTGGGGGTAGCCATTTGATTAGCTGTTCAGGAGTCTTATGGCTTGGGGGTAGAAGCTGTTAAGAAGTCTTTTGGACCTAGACTTGGCGCTCTGGTACTGCTTGCCGTGCGGTAGCAGAGAGAACAGTCTATGACTAGGGTGGCTGGAGTCTGACAATTTTTAGGGCCTTCCTCTGACACCGCCTGGTATAGAGGTCCTGAATGTCAGGAAGCTTGGCCCCAGTGATGTACTGGGCCGTACGCACTACCCTCTGTAGTGCCTTGCGGTCGGAGGCTGAGCAGTTGCCATATCAGGCAGCGATGCAACCAGTCAGGATGCTCTCGGTGGAATAGCTGTAGAACTTTTTGAGGACCTGAGGACCCAGTCTCCTGAGGGGGAATAGGCGTTGTCGACTCTTCACGACTGTCTTGGTGTGTTTGGACCACGATAGTTTGTTGGTGATGCGGATACCAAGGAACTTGAAGCTCTCTACCTGCTCCACTACAGCCCCGTCGATGAGAATGGGGGCGTGCTCGGTCCTCCTTTTCCTGTAGTCCACAATCATCTCCTTTGTCTTGATCATGTTGAGGGAGAGGTTGATGTCCTTGCACGACACGGATAGGTCTCTGACCTCCTCCCTATAGGCTGTCATGTCGTTGTTGGTGATCAGGCCTACCACTGTTGTGTCGTTGGCAAACTTAATGATGGTGTTGGAGTCATGCCTGGCCATTCAGTCATGAACATGAACACGTGAGTAGAAATTGCATAATTGGAGAGACGCACAGATGATCTGTTGTGACTTGTATCAAACTATATAAGACTTGTCTATAGTGCTGCCTACCAACAGCCTAAATTTGCATTAAGACTTGTGTTACAATAGTTGTTTCTTGTATGCTTTTTCATGATGTATTTGAATGAAATAAGGAATTTATTAAAAGTTGAAGTAGAATAAACTTTTGAACATTGGATCTATATCGAACTTGGTTACATTTTCCTGAAATGTTTATAAGTTACTTTTTGATCCTTAGAGGTCAGCAAAAAATATATCTGTACATGTAATTAAAGCCTTAAAAGTCCTAGTGAAATGTGTAGGTGAGGGAAGATTTATTCTGTTAATTTGCTGAAATTGTTTATTTTGAAAAGTATATAGATGTAGGTGGAATTTTTAACTACAGGGATGGAAAGAACCTGTGAAAATAATATGCCATGGGCAATAAGGGTTTCCCGGCTCTCAGGAATGAGGAAGCCAAGGGCCCGCTGTGATCTCTCCATGGAAGAGATGTTACCTTCTGACCATGTTGGTGCAACAGTGGGAAGATGAACAGAAGAAGAGAAAGGCTGTGTGGGAACCATCATCATCTGTCACATTTTTACCGTAACCCTTGTCTCCACAGAGGTGAGAAGGTGAAATGTGGCAAAACAGCTTCCTGTTGATGCCAGCTACACAGTTTGAGTTTAAAGCTTGCTTCGGGCAGGCTCACCACAAAAGCATCTGCAAAAGAGAAACGTCTACAGTTTGACACAGTCATATCATACTGTATTAATAGGGTCCCTTTTTTTGAATTTCTGCCTGCCTGACGTGCCCAAAGTAAACTGACTGTTCCTCAGACCCAGAAGCTTGGATATGCATATAATTGGTAGCATTGGATAGAAAACACTTTGAAGTTTCTAAAACAGAATTGATATGACAGGCAAAAATCCGAAGAAAATCCAACCAATTCTTTTTTTTTTTTAGCTCCCAGGCTCTTCCAATGCAAACCTATTGATAAATGTAATTTCCGTCTCCCAGAATGCAGTACCTATCGTTTCCACTAGATGTCAACAGTCTTTATACAAGGTTTCAGGCTTGTTTTTTGAAGTAATTTTACTTTTTCTGAAGAGAGCTCCATAAGAAAAGTAGTGTTTTGGCGCGCGTGAATGAGGGCGCGCTCTTCGTTATTTTCCTTTCCTATTGAACATACTACGTTCCGTATGAAATAATATCATTTATTTAGTTATTAGAGTACCTGAGGATTAATTAGAAACGTTGTTTGACTTGTTTGGACGAAGATTACCGGTAGCTTTTTGGATTCCTTTGTCTGCATGTTGAACGAGTGGATTACTGAAATCATTGGCACAAACTAAACTGACTTTTTGGGATATAACCTGTTTCGGCTAACCTGCGACAACATCCGGTGAAATTGCAGAGCGCCAAATTCAAAATAAAAAATCATAATATTAAACATTCATGGAAATACAAGTGTGTTACAGCATTCAAAAGATTAGAATCTTGGTAATCTAATTGTGTTGTCAGATTTGAAAAAGGCTTTACAGCAAAAGAATAGCATTCGAATGTCTGAGAACAGTGCCCTATGTCAACATATTTTTAAAACCAGCACAGGCGACAGAAAATCATAAATAGTGATAAAATAAATCACTTACATTTGAAGATCTTCCTCTGTTTGCATTCACAAGGGTCCCAGCTACAACATGAATGGTCGTTTTGTTCGATAAAGTCTTTCTTTCAACTGTTCTGCCTGTTTTATGAATATTTCCAAATCTTTCTTAAGAAGCAGCACAGCCAGGTGGACTGGGGACATCAGAGTCATCAGGCCAGGTAGGCCTTGAGAAATGGTCATA
Source organism: Brachymystax lenok tsinlingensis (assembly GCA_030435695.1). NCBI lineage: Eukaryota > Metazoa > Chordata > Actinopteri > Salmoniformes > Salmonidae > Brachymystax > Brachymystax lenok. The sequence goes on from CM059818.1 coordinate 49,596,927, forward strand.
ATGCTCAGGTCCTCCGAGAGAGAGAGAGAGAGAGAGAGAGAGAGAGAGAGAGAGAGAGATAATTAGAGAGAGCATACTTAAATTCACACAGGACACCGGATAAGAGAAGAGAAATACTCCAGATATAACAGACTGACCCTAACCCCCCGACACATAAACTACTGCAGCATAAATACTGTAGGCTGAGACAGGAGAGGTCGGGAGACATTGTGGCCCCGTCCGACGATACCCCCGGACAGGGCCAAACAGGCAGGATATAACCCCACCCACTCTGCCGAAGCACAGCCCCCACACCACTAGAGGGATATCTAGCCTAGTGGTTAGAGCGTTGGACTTGTAACCGGAGGGCTGCAAGTTCAAATCCCCGAGCTGACAAGGTAAAAATCTGTCGTTCTGCCCCTGAACAAGGCAGTTAACCCACTGTTCCCAGGCGCCGAAGACGTGGATGTCGATTAAAGGCAGCCCTCGCACCTCTCTGATTCAGAGGGGTTGGGTTAAATGCGGAAGACACATTTCGGTTGAAGGCATTTGGTTGTACAACTGACTAATAATGGTGACTTTGACTTTGACTTTGATATCTCCAACCACCAACTTACCATTTTGAGACAAGGCCGAATATAGCCCACAAAGATCTCCGCCACGGCACAACCCAAGGGGTGGACCTGGACAGGAAGACCACGTCAGTGACTCAACCCACATCAAGCGAAGTAACCCCCCAGGGACGGCATGGAAGAGCACCAGTAAGCCAGTGACTAAGCCCCTGTAATAGGGTTAGAGGCAGAGAACACCAGTGGAGAGGGGAACCAGCCAGGCAGAGACAGCAAGGGTGGTTCGTTGCTCCAGTAATCTCTATTATCTGTCTCTAACTCTCCCTAGTCATGTTGGAAACTCTAGCTCTCCCTAGCCATGTTGGAGAACCTAACTCTCCCTAGCCATGTTGGAGACCATAACTCTCCCTAGCCCTGTTGGAGACCATAACTCTCCCTAGTCATGTTGGAAACTCTAGCTCTCCCTAGTCATGTTGGAGACCCTAACTCTCCCTAGCCATGTTGGAGACCATAACTCTCCCTAGTCATGTTGGAGACCCTAACTCTCCCTAGCCATGTTGGAGACCCTAACTCTCCCTAGCCCTGTTGGAGGCTCTAACTCTCCCTAGCCCTCCAACCTCTACAACCACTCCCTTCAGCCTCTACAACCCCTCCCTTCAGCCTCTACAACCCCTCCCATTAGCCTCTACAATCCCTCCCTCCAGCCTCTACAACCCCTCCCTCCAGTCTCTACAACCCCTGCCTCCAACCTCTGTAGCCCCTCCCTACAGACTCTACAACCCCTCCCTCCAGCCTCTACAACCCTCCCTCCAACCTCTACAACCCCTCCCTCCAGCCTCTACAACCTCTCCCTCCAACCTCTGTAGCCCCTCCCTCCAACCTCTACAACCCCTCCCTACAACCTCTACAGCCCCTCCCTCCAGCCTCTACAGCCCTCCCTCCAGCCTCTGCAGCCCCTCCATCCAGCCTCTACAGCCCCTCCATCCTGCCTCTACAGCCCCTCCCTCCAGCCTCTACAGCCCCTCCCTCCAGCCTCTACAGCCCCTCCCTCCTGCCTCTACAGCCCCTCCCTCCAGCCTCTACAGCCCCTCCCTCCAGCCTCTACAACCCCTCCCATTAGCCTCTACAATCCCTCCCTCCAGCCTCTACAACCCCTCCAGTCTCTACAACCCCTGCCTCCAACCTCTGTAGCCCCTCCCTACAGACTCTACAACCCCTCCCTCCAGTCTCTACAACCCCTGCCTCCAACCTCTGTAGCCCCTCCCTACAGACTCTACAATCCCTCCCTCCAGCCTCTACAATCCCTCCCTCCAGCCTCTAAAACCCCTCCCTCCAGTCTCTACAACCCCTGCCTCCAACCTCTGTAGCCCCTCCCTACAGACTCTACAACCCCTCCCTCCAGCCTCTACAACCCTCCCTCCAACCGCTACAACCCCTCCCTCCAGCCTCTACAACCCCTCCCTCCAGTCTCTACAACCCCTCCCTCCAGCCTCTACAACCCTCCCTACAACCTCTACAACCCCTCCCTCCAGCCTCTACAACCCCTCCCTCCAACCTCTACAACCCCTCCCTCCAGCCTCTACAACCCCTCCCTCCAACCTCTGTAGCCCCTCCCTCCAACCTCTGTAGCCCCTCCCTACAACCTCTACAGCCCCTCCATCCAGCCTCTACAGATCCTCCCTCCTGCCACTACAGCCCCTCCCTCCAGCCTCTACAACCCCTCCCTTCAGCCTCTACAATCCCTCCCTCCAGCCTCTACAACCCCTCCCTCCAGCCTCTACAACCCCTCCCTTCAGCCTCTACAATCCCTCCCTCCAGCCTCTACAACCCCTCCCTCCAGCCTCTACAACCCCTCCCTTCAGCCTCTACAATCCCTCCCTCCAGCCTCTACAACCCCTGCCTCCAACCTCTGTAGCCCCTCCCTACAGACTCTACAACCCCTCCCTCCAGCCTCTACAACCCTCCCTCCAACCGCTACAACCCCTCCCTCCAGCCTCCACAACCCCTCCCTCCAGTCTCTACAACCCCTCCCTTCAGCCTCTACAATCCCTCCCTCCAGCCTCTACAACCCCTCTCTCCAGTCTCTACAACCCCTGCCTCCAACCTCTGTAGCCCCTCCCTACAGACTCTACAACCCCTCCAGCCTCTACAACCCCTCCCTCCAACCTCTTTAGCCCCTCCCTCCAACCTCTACAACCCCTGCCTCCAACCTCTGTAGCCCCTTCCTACAGACTCTACAACCCCTCCAGCCTCTACAACCCCTCCCTCCAACCTCTTTAGCCCCTCCCTCCAACCTCTACAACCCCTCCCTACAACCTCTACAGCCCCTCCCTCCAGCCTCTACAGCCCCTCCCTCCTGCCACTACAGCCCCTCCCTCCAGCCTCTACAGCCCCTCCTTCCAGCCTCTGCAGCCCTCCATCCAGCCTCTACAGCCCCCCCATCCTGAGTGGCATCTCAATGCAAGAAGCTTAACTGCAGTATCTGGTTCAAATCCAGGCTGCATCGCATTTGGCTGCATCACATCTGGGTGAGTCCCATAGGGCAGCGCACAATTGGCCCAGCGTTGTCTGGGTTATGTCGGAGTAGGCTGTCATTGTAAGTAAGAATTTGTTCTTAACTGACTTGCCTAGGTAAGTAAAGGTTACACATCCAGCCTCTATAACCCCTCCATCAGGATGCTTCATTACGCACAGCCACCATGGCGAGGGCCACTTAATCAACGACTCTGCAGCACACATGCATATAAACGCAAGCCAGCACGACACATGGCCACAAGCACGGCTACACACACACAGGAGCTGCTCTGAACAGCAGAAGTCCAGACAAGGGCCCTTCAGACCCCACAGAATTCCACCTCACTGTATCAATGCTTTCACCACCTCAGCCAACCACTTCCCTGGCTAATCAGACATCAGACTGACTCTCTGAAGCTGAGAGGAAAACGAACTGACAGTAGAGAAGTTGATGGGAAAGTTCATGAGAATAGAGTTGTAGAAAACTAAACCAGGGAATAAGAAGTAGAGAGATTTTTCAAATGTACTTGCCTGCGTCTGAAATAAACCCCTGTTTTTCCTATATAGTGCACTACTTTGAACTAGGGCCTATAGGGTTCTGGTCAAAAGTAGTGCCCTCCATAGAAAATAATGTTATTTTGGTGGCAGCCCATGAACTAAGGCATAAGGACTTGATTCAGTCAGTGAGTTTGGCCAAAGGCTCTTCTCTGGTGTAATCTTTCAGGAGAGGTGTGTTCAAATATTATTATAAATCTTTCAAGTACATTTAAGCATTTGCTTTACCTGCCTGGAGTGCCAGATAATAATGTGGTGGGTACCTGTCCTATTTACATCACAACTCCTCCAGAGACCCTCAGAAAAAGGGGTTACGGTCAGGGTCTGCCATTATCAACAGTGACCCCCACGTGAGCGATTAGAGTTAAGTGCCTTGCTCAAAGGCACATCGGCAAATGTTTTCACCTAGTCTTCTCACGGATTCTAACAAGCTACCTTTCGCTTACTGGCCTAACGCTGTAACCTCTAGGCTACCTGCTGCCCCGAAGGACAGGTTTTGCACTTGTGATTATTCTATTGGTTCCCTTTCCCCAGGCAAGCTAAATCAGGCCCAGTTAAAGTACTGTGAAATTATTTTTTAATAGTATTCGAACCGATTTCTGCTCAGAGGAGGTGTGTTAGCCAGACAGACAGTTTGACAGACAGGTGTCTGACAGCTCTTTCATGTCTTTCAGGACCCTGGACAGACGTTAAGCCTCCTTCAGTTACAGAGTGAAACAGGGGAAACGACGCAGCCATCTTGCTAAACAGCCTCCTTTTGGGCCACTCCCAGAGTGGATTTACACACTGCTTTCTTCCTTCAGTGAAGAGACTAAGGTTGTGTCTCAAACTGCACCCTATTCCCCTATATAGTGTGTTACGTTTGGTCAAAAGTAGTGCACTATATAGGCAATAGGGTGCTATTTGAGATACAGCCTAAATATTTTTCTTCTTCTTCTTCCTATATCCCCAGAGAGCGTTCCACCAGAGCACCCGAACTCTCTCCACTTTCAGGATCCTCCACCAGCTGCCTTGAAAAGATATCCTCCTGAGCCAGGGAGTCTTCTGAAGCAAAGAAAGCGGGACAGAGAGAGTATCAGGCTATTGATCTTTTCAGATTGGTCACCTGGCGATAATCAAACTGATAGAGAGACAAATCTAACATTGTTGCATGTGTTATACGCACTGCATTTTGCATTTCAAGCACATTCAAAGATTTTACGTGGTGTGTTTTTGATCACATTTGATCACACGTTGGACTTTTTTTGCTATATTTTAAAATGTATTTTTCTAAGTGTGCTTACCTTTGTTCTCTCCCTGTCTTTGACCTTGAACTAACAGTCACGTTTAACGCTTCAGTTACTTTAAAAATATTCAACCAGATTGTCTCAAATCCCCTGATGACAGGAGTACAAAAGAGTGAAGTGAATAGATTTTTCCATCCTACAAAATGAACGCAACACTGGGGAGTTAGGCTAGTAGGCTTTTGGTGCTGCAGTGCTGTTCAGCTATGAATAAACATACCAGGTGGCATTTTGAAAACACGGCATCATTATTAACATGACGATAAGTTTAACGTTATCAGAGATGAATAGCCTCGTTACGGCTCTTATGTATATTGTCCTCACGTACACACAGGTTTCCAGAGTATGTGTACGTGTCATAAATGGCATCCTAGTTATTCCCTTCCTTTGACCAACGTAGTGCACTATATAGGGAATAGGGTGCCATTTGGGACATAGATTATACCGTCGGGTTCCAGTTTAATTGTACATCGATGAGGCTCTTTCTCAGCAATAATTAAACCTTACTATTCCACCAGGTCCACCAGGTCTCCAAAGACTGGAACGCTTAATTGGACCGGTGCGCACATACGTGTGTGTGTGCGAATGTGTATGTGTGTGTGTGTGCGTGCATGTGTGTGTATGTGTATGTGTGTGTGTGTGTGTGTGTGTGTGTGTGCATATGTATGTGCATGTGCGTGCGCGTGCGTGTGTGTGTGTGTGTGTGTGTGTGTGTGTGTGTGCGTGCGCGTGCGCGCGCGAGCGTGTGTGTGTGTGTATGTGTGTGTGTGGACCAGTGAAAAACATTTAAACCACCGGTTTTCTGTCTGTCGCGGAACAGGAAAACACAAAGGGAGGTGTGAGTTCAGACAGAAGCTGTTCTAAAATCACTGATCAGTCAGTAAGGGAGGTGTGTGGCAGTGTAGATGAGAAAAATAACCATTGTGAAGGGTGGATTCAGGGATTGAACTTCAGCCACTGGGGTCACAACAACATCAGTTTATGTGGTTACAGTCTGGGTCGCGGAAGTGTTGCCACTTCACGTCATCTTTCAACCTGTTTAAAAACAGAGGAAGCAGAAGCACATCTTAAAACAGAAGCATTTCAGAGACCTTTAACCCACCAAAGGAATGAATAATTCATAGACAAGTGTGTCACATATTCCTAGAAATGTAAATGTTAACTTAATGTGAAAAGGTCTTGATTATCTGTTCATACTTTTCAGGCCGAGTGCCTCTGAAACAGAGATTGAAGACGACAGATAAACCCTGTCTAACATTCTCAATTCCCTGAGGCCAAGCAAATCTTTAAAGGGGCAGTCTGCAGTTGCTACATCCATGTTCAGACTTATAAACTGTACCCATTGATTCTTAAAAAATATAACGTATAAATAACTCATGAGCTTAGTTCAACTGTTGTACCCAAACATGTAAACAAACACAGTATTGCCTCAAAACATGGTTAAAACTATAATTTAGATATCATGGATGGTCAGATATCATGGATACATCAACAACTTGCCTATGATTCTGAGAGTGGTTACAGACGCCATCCCTCAGATTTTTACTGAAACAGTGGCGGGGAGAGGGCTTTGTAATTGTTTTAACTCAGGATTTCTCCTTTAAGTCGACAGAAACTCAATGCTAACGTAGGGTTCAGTGAATTGAAGAATGAGAGAAGGAAGAACTAAAAAGACTGGGACGGAAGTGCCAATTTGTCTCTAGAGAACTCTTCTGGCATTACCACTAAGGCATTCTGGTCCCTGTGGTCTCTCTCTCACTGGTCCGCCATTCTGGTCTCTGTGGTCTCTCTCTCACTGGTCCGCCATTCTGGTCCCTGTGGTCTCTCTCTCACTGGTCCGCCATTCTGGTCCCTGTGGTCTCTCTCTCACTGGTCCGCCATTCTGGTCTCTGTGGTCTCTCTCTCACTGGTTCGCCATTCTGGTCCCTGTGGTCTCTCTCTCACTGGTCCGCCATTCTGGTCCCTGTGGTCTCTCTCTCACTGGTCCGCCATTCTGGTCCCTGTGGTCTCTCTCTCACTGGTCCGCCATTCTGGTCCCTGTGGTCTCTCTCTCACTGGTCCGCTATCCTGGTCCCTGTGGTCTCTCTCTCACTGTTCCCCCATTATGGTCCATGTGGTTTCTCTCTCACTCGTCCCCCATTATGGTCCATGTGGTCTCTCTCTCACTCGTCCCCCATCACCAGAGTCCCTGTCCCATGAGTGTGTGGACCACAGGGCAGGCATCCTTAGCTGTGGCCCAGCCAGGATACACTGGGGGGTTATTGATGAGTGTTGGGGAGCCATGCATCAGATCCAAATGGACGGTGTGTGGGTCTTTAATAATGAGCACTGGGGAGCCATCCATCAGATCCAAGATGGAGGATGAAGGTCTGAAATAATGAGCGCTGGGGAGCCATGCATCAGATCCAAGATGGAGGATGAAGGTCTGAAATAATGAGCGCTGGGGAGCCATGCATCAGATCCAAGATGGAGGATGAAGGTCTGAAATAATGAGCGCTGGGGAGCCATGCATCAGATCCAAGATGGAGGGGTTGGAACAGTAATGGGCTGCCATACTGACACTACACTGAGCCCAGAATTATGACAATGCTGGGGGCATGATACACCGTTGTTCCTATGAAAAATAAGAATAGGAGAAACTTTCTGACTATCCTCAGAATAGACATTTCCCTCCCTCCCTCCCTCCCTCCCTCCCTCCCTCCCTCCCCTCCCTCCCTCCCTCCCTCCCTCCCTCCCTCCCTCCCTCCCTCCCTCCCTCCCTCCCTCCCTCCCTCCCTCCCTCCCTCCCTCCCTCCCTCCCTCCCTCCCTCCCTCCCTCTTCATACATCTCTTTCTTTCTTTCTCTCTCTCTCTCTCTCTCCCTTTCTCTCCCTCTCTCTCAGAGCAGACAGAATCTCTGCTGGAGAAGGTGGGGGCTCTAAAATGTGTTTCCATAAATATAGATACCGGGATTATTTGCCTGCCTGCAGCCTTAAGAAATATACATAAAGCACTAAAGGGATGATTGAGTGAACTGTTATACAGTGCATTCACAGACATGTAACTAAGGCCAGTAACACTTTAATTGAAGGGTACCTACATAAGAACTTCATTCCACATTCATAAGGCATACATAACACATACATAAGCAGTACATAAGCATCCATGACATGTTACCAGAAGGGCTGTAGGAACATCGGAGAAGCAGGACATGTATGTATGGAGAACAGCCAGTGTTAATTGTCCATAGTGGGGGAAAAATATCAATATGCCTCGACATAAACACTTCGGCAACGTTAAGTTAAACAAAGCCGAGTCCGTATTTATATCTGGACTTGAAATCGCAGTTTAACTGAGGGAGCAGCACAGTGTATGGACACGCACGCACGCATTCACTCTCTCTCTCTCTCTCTCTCTCTCTCTCTCTCTCTCTCTCTCTCTCTGCAGACTCTGACAGGGCATTCATAGTCCATGAGGCACTGCAGACTCTGACAGGGCATTCATAGTCCATGAGGCACTGCAGACTCTGAGAGGGCGTTCATAGTCCATGAGGCACTGCAGACTCTGACAGGGCATTCATAGTCCATGAGGCACTGCAGACTCTGACAGGGCGTTCATAGTCCATGAGGCACTGCAGACTCTGAGAGGGCATTCATAGTCCATGAGGCACTGCAGACTCTGACAGGGCATTCATAGTCCATGAGGCACTGCAGACTCTGACAGGGCATTCATAGTCCATGAGGCACTGCAGACTCTGACAGGGCATTCATAGTCCATGAGGCACTGCAGACTCTGACAGGGCATTCATAGTCCATGAGGCACTGCAGACTCTGACAGGGCATTCATAGTCCATGAGGCACTGCAGACTCTGAGAGGGCATTCATAGTCCATGAGGCACTGCAGACTCTGAGAGGGCATTCATAGTCCATGAGGCACTGCAGACTCTGACAGGACATTCATAGTCCATGAGGGACTGCAGACTCTGACAGGGCGTTCATAGTCCATGAGGCACTGCAGACTCTGACAGGGCGTTCATAGTCCATGAGGCCACTGCAGACTCTGACAGGACATTCATAGTCCATGAGGGTCCTGGAGGATGGGGTACTGGAGGATGGGGTACTGGAGGATGGGGTACTAGAGGATGGGTGTACAGGAGGATGGGGTACTGGAGTATAGTTACTGTAGTAGGGGATCCAGACTCTCATATCTTTGAATGAAAATCTATGATTGTTTACTATCTATGAGATCACTATCTATGATATTACTATCTATGAGATCACTATCTATGATATTACTATCTATGAGATCACTATCTATGATATTACTATCTATGAGATCACTATCTATGATATTACTATCTATGAGATCACTATCTATGATATTACTATCTATGAGTGTGTGTTTTACATTCCTACTTACAGTAAAAAATGGACCATGAATGTAACAGTGTTTTCAGTATGCTCAGAAGAGGATGAGGTAAGTCTTCATGAATGTAACAGTGTTTTCAGTATGCTCAGAAGAGGATGAGGTAAGTCTTACAAAATATATATTTTTTATGTGGTTTTCGGAAAACGGGTGAAGTTTCATATGTTAATTGTTCATGTTTTTTTTTTCCGGGTGAAGTTTCATATGTTAATTTAAAAAAAAAAAATCCTTCATGTGAAAAATAGTTTCTCCACATGTGACATTTCACAAGTAATTTTTTTTGACCACTTCCAGCTACATCTGGTCTCCCGTCCAGGGACTGTCCCGGACAGACTCTGCTCCAGCAGTGGGATGCAGGGTGCCATGTTGCTGGAATGAATGTGCCAAAACTTGCAACTGGCATAAAGGCAGCGAAAGCAAAGGCCAGGGTAACATAAGGAAAGGCCAGGGTAACATAACCAAAGGCCAGTGTAACATAAGGAAAGGCCAGGGTAACATAAGGAAAGGCCAGGGTAACATAAGGAAAGGCCAGGGTAACATAACCAAAGGCCAGGGTAACATAACCAAAGGCCAGGGTAACATAAGGAAAGGCCAGGGTAACATAAGGAAAGGCCAGGGTAACATAACCAAAGGCCAGGGTAACATAAGGAAAGGCCAGGGTAACATAACCAAAGGCCAGGGTAACATAACCAAAGGCCAGGGTAACATAAGGAAAGGCCAGGGTAACATAAGGAAAGGCCAGGGTAACATAACCAAAGGCCAGGGTAACATAACCAAAGGCCAGGGTAACATAAGGAAAGGCCAGGGTAACATAAGGAAAGGCCAGGGTAACATAACCAACGGCCAGGGTAATACATAAGTAAGGGAAAGGCTAGGTAACATAAGGAAAGGCCAGGGTAACATAACCAAAGGCCAGGGTAACATAAGGAAAGGCCAGGGTAACATAACCAAAGGCCAGGGTAACATAAGGAAAGGCCAGGGTAACATACCCAAAGGCCAGGGTAACATAAGGAAAGGCCAGGGTAACATACCCAAAGGCCAGGGTAACATAAGGAAAGGCCAGGGTAACTTAACCAAAGGCCATGGTAACATAGCCAAAAGCCAGGGTAACATAACCAAAGGCCAGGGTAACATAACCAAAGGCCAGTGTAACATAAGGAAAGGCCAGGTTAACATAAGGAAAGGCCAGGGTAACATACCCAAAGGCCAGGGTAACATAAGGAAAGACCAGGGTAACATAAGAAAATGCCAGGTTAATAAGGAAAGGCCAGGGTAACATAAGGAAAGACCAGGGTAACATAAGAAAATGCCAGGTTAATAAGGAAAGGCCAGGGTAACATAAGGAAAGACCAGGGTAACATAAGAAAATGCCAGGTTAATAAGGAAAGGCCAGGGTAACATAAGGAAAGACCAGGGTAACTTAACCAAAGGCCAGGGTAACATAGCCAAAAGCCAGGGTAACATAACCAAAGGCCAGGGTAACATAGCCAAAAGCCAGGGTAACATAAGAAAAGGCCAGGTTAATAAGGAAAGGCCAGGTTAACATAAGGAAAGGCCAGGGTAACTTAACCAAAGGCCAGGGTAACATAAGGAAAGGCCAGGGTAACATAGGCAAAGGCCAGGGTAACTTAACCAAAGGCCAGGGTAACATAAGGAAAGGCCAGGGTAACATAGGCAAAGGCCAGGGTAACTTAACCAAAGGCCAGGGTAACATAAGGAAAGGCCAGGTTAATAAGGAAAGGCCAGGTTAACATAAGGAAAGGCCAGGGTAACATACCCAAAGGCCAGGGTAACATAAGGAAAGACCAGGGTAACATAAGAAAATGCCAGGTTAATAAGGAAAGGCCAGGGTAACATAAGGAAAGACCAGGGTAACTTAACCAAAGGCCAGGGTAACATAGCCAAAAGCCAGGGTAACATAACCAAAGGCCAGGGTAACATAGCCAAAAGCCAGGGTAACATAAGAAAAGGCCAGGTTAATAAGGAAAGGCCAGGTTAACATAAGGAAAGGCCAGGGTAACTTAACCAAAGGCCAGGGTAACATAAGGAAAGGCCAGGGTAACATAGGCAAAGGCCAGGGTAACTTAACCAAAGGCCAGGGTAACATAAGGAAAGGCCAGGGTAACATAGGCAAAGGCCAGGGTAACTTAACCAAAGGCCAGGGTAACATAAGGAAAGGCCAGGTTAATAAGGAAAGGCCAGGTTAACATAAGGAAAGGCCAGGGTAACATAGGCAAAGGCCAGGGTAACTTAACCAAAGGCCAGGGTAACATAAGGAAAGGCCAGGTTAATAAGGAAAGGCCAGGTTAACATAAGGAAAGGCCAGGGTAACTTAACCAAAGGCCAGGGTAACATAAGGAAAGGCCAGGGTAACTTAACCAAAGGCCAGGGTAACATAACCAAAGAGAGTGAAAATTGCAGGAAAGAGGGAAGCGTTTTATTTAATTGCGTTATCATTAAAATTAACTTTCACTGAAAACTTTTGCAATTAATTTGCTCTCGCATGTAAAAATGATTTCTTAGCAATATTTTGCTTTGCTACAGTATCAGAAGTCTTCACATGTGGATTGTAGTTTCACATGTGAAATTTGTTGTTTCACATGTAAAAAAACACTTTTGACATGTGTGTATTGGATATGCAGTTTCACATGTGAAAAACATACACATGAAAATCACATTTGTTGTTTCACATGTATTTTCTTTTTTTGCAGGGTCATATGCAAGAAAACTACACATTTACTCAAATTTTTGTAAAAGTAAATATAAACAAACGCTGTATAGCCTAAAAACATGGTTAAAACTATAACTTTGATATTATGGATGGTCAGTCCTTGCATCGATAGCGTAGTCTATGGATTTGAGAGTGGTGCGTTTCTTCAGGTCCATCCCTTAGCTTTTTACCGAAACTGTGGTGGGAAAAACACTTTGCTTTAAACACCTTCAATAGAGTCATTGTGGTATTGCATGGTGCAGCGGAGGCTCTTCAGAGGAGGAAGGGGAGGACCATCCTCCTCAGGGAATTTCATAAAAATTGTGAAACATTCAAAACATTATCCTTAAAAAATATATATATATACAGTATATATATATATTCAAATAATTTATTAAAACACACTGTTTTGCAGTGAAGTTATACAGTAGCCCCAACAGCACTCTGTAGGGTAACACCATGGTGTAGCCAGCTAGTTTCCATCCTCCTCTGGGTACATTGACTTCAATAAAAACCTAGGTTAATGGTTCTCACCCCCTTCCATAGACAACTTCTGGAGGACATCCTCCAACCTATCAGAGCTCTTGCAGCTCTTAACTGACATGTTGTTGTCACGCCCTGACCTGTAGGAGCCTTTTTATGTCTCATTTTGGTTTGGTCAGGGTGTGATTTGGGGTGAGCATTCTGTTCTAGTTTTTCTATTTCTTTGCTGTTGGCCAGGTAGGGCTCTCAATCAGGGACAGCTGTCCATCGTTGTCTCTGATTGGGAGTCATACTTTAGTAGCCCTTTTTTTTTTTTCTCCTTTCGTTGTGGGAGGTTGACTCTGTTAATGTGTATGTGCTGTTGGTGCTACACCATATGATCGTTGTTTTGTTTTGAGTGAGTTTACAAATAAACATGTTTAACTCAACCCGGCACGTTGCGCCTTGGTCTGTCCTTGAAGATCGTGACAGAACTTCCCACCACAAAGAGACCAAGCAGCGTGCCTATCTGGAGTCCTGGACATGGGAGGAGCTCCTGGACGGTAAGGGACCCGGGAGGCAGGCTGGGGAATACCGCCGTTCCAAGGAGGAGCTGGAGGCAGCAAATAAGGAGCGGCGCTTCTACGAGCAGAAGTATGCGGGAACACGGCTGGCTTTTAAGCCCGAGAGGCAGCCCCTAAAATGTATTGGGGGCACACGGGGAGTTTGGCTGGGCCAGGTTGGAGACCTGGGCCAGCTCCCCGTGCTTACCAGATGGAGCATCGCACTGGTAAGGCACCGTGTGAGGCGGTGAAACGCACGGGGTTACCAGTGCGTGTTCACAGCCCAGTGCGCGACATGGCAGCTTCCTGCATCTGTCTTGCTAAGAGGAGTGTTCAGCCTGGGAGGAGTGTGCCGGCTCAGCGCTCTTGGCCTCCAGTACGCCTCCTCGGACCAGGATATCCTGCGCCGGCTCTGCGTACTGTGTCTCCGGTGCGTCTCCACAGCCCAGTACGTCCTGTGCCAGCGCCCCACAGTGGCAGGGCGAAATTATCCATTCAGCCAGGACGGGTTGTGCAGGCTGTACACTCGAGACCTCCAGTGCGTCTTCACGGCCCAGTGTATCCTGCCCCTGTTCCACGCTCCCGGATCCCTGTGCGCTATGTGGGCCCAGCATGCACTGTCCCTTTCCCACGCTCCAGGATCCCTGTGCGTGTTGGGGGCCCAGCACGTCCCGTACCTGCTCCTCGCACCAGAGTCCCAGTGCGTGGCGTGAGTCCAGTATGGCCGGTTCCTGCTCCCCGCACCGGAGTCCCAGTGTGCGACGTGAGCCCAGTACGGCCGGTTCCTGCTCCCCGCACCAGAGTCCCAGTGCGTGGCGTGAGTCCAGTACGGTCGGTTCCTGCTCCCCGCACCGGAGTCCCAGTGTGCGGCGTGAGCCCAGTACGGCCGGTTCCTGCTCCCCGCACCAGAGTTCCAGTGCGCGTCGAGGGCCCGGCTCGTCCTGCCACTATGTCCAGTCCGGGGCCCGCAACGAGGGTGCCCAGTCCGGGGCCCGCAACGAGGGTGCCCAGTCCGGGGCCCGCAACGAGGGTGCCCAGTCCGGGGCCCGCAACGAGGGTGCCCAGTCCAGGGTCGGCGGCGAGGGCCCCCACCTCAGAGGCGCCACAAAAACAGAGGGAGCCAGAAGTGGAGCGGGGTCTACGTCCCGCGCCAGAGCCACCACCATGGATAGATGCCCACCCAGACCCTCCCCAATAGGTTCAGGTTTTGCGGCTGGAGTCCGCACCTTTGGGGTACTGTCACGCCCTGACCTGTAGGAGCCTTTTTATGTCTCATTTTGGTTTGGTCAGGGTGTGATTTGGGGTGGGCATTCTGTTCTAGTTTTTCTATTTCTTTGCTGTTGGCCAGGTAGGGCTCTCAATCAGGGACAGCTGTCCATCGTTGTCTCTGATTGGGAGTCATACTTTTGTAGCCCTTTTTTCCTCCTTTCGTTGTGGGAGGTTGACTCTGTTAATGTGTATGTGCTGTTGGTGCTACACCATATGATCTTTGTTTTGAGTGAGTTTACAAATAAACATGTTTAACTCAACCCGGCACGCTGCGCCTTGGTCCGTCCTTGAAGATCGTGACAGTTGTTTTTATTTTACCTTTATTTTACTAGGCAAGTCAGTTAAGAACAAATTCCTATTTTCAATGACGGCCTAGGAACAGTGGGTTAACTGCCTGTTCAGGGTCAGAACGACAGATTTGTACCTTGTCAGCTCGGGGATTTAAACTTGCAACCTTTTGGTTACTAGTCCAACACTCTAACCACTAGCCTATGTTGTCCACCCAATCAAAGGATCAGATAATGAATCTAGTACTGAAAGCATAAGCTACAGCTAGCTAGCACTGCAGTGCATAAAATGTGGCGGGTAGTTGACTCAATGAGAGAGAAAGACAATAGTTAAAAGACAACAATTTCGTCAAAAATGAAGGAGAAGCAAGAGAGATAGCAAAAACGGGGATAACATACCTGAATTTGTCCAATAGAAGTTCTCGTTTGCGACTGTTTGGACTATTGATTACACCCTAGATCAGTTAGATGCAGGCAAGAGTGTACAAGGTGGTATTGAATGTGTCACCGTCTGTCACCTTGATTACTAACGTTTTTCTCTCGACCTGTGGACCTTCGTTGTGAACTTTAATTCATAGGCTAGGTTGATAGGTATAAGGAAAATGTTTATCATGTAGTGGCCTTTTTTACATTGAGATGGGTGAATGGAAAACAAATCAAATCAAATCAACTTGTATTTGTCACGTTCACATGTCAAGCAGATGTTATTGCGGGATTAGCGAAATGCTTTCTAGCTCCAACAGTGCAGTAATATCTAACAATTCACACCAATACACACAACCTAACAATAATGGAATTAGGGAATGTATAAATATTAGCATGAGCAATGTCGGAGTGGCATGGACTAAATACAGTGGAATGGAATACAGTATATACCTATGCGATGGGTAAAGCAGTATGTAAACATTATTAAAGTGACTAGTGTTCCATTATTAAAGTGGCCAGTGATTTCAAGTCTTTGTATATTGGGAAGTAGCCTCTAAGGTGCAGGGTTACGTAACCTAGTGGAAGCCGCCTAGTGATGGCTATTTAACAGTCTGATGGCCTTGAGATCGAAGCTGTTTTTAAATCTCTCGGTCCCAGCTGTGATGCTTCTGTACTGACCTCACCTTCTGGATGATAGCGGGGTGAAAAGGCAGGGGTTTGGGTGGTTGTTATCCTCAATGATCTTTTTGACCTTCCTGTGACATCGGGTGCTGTAGCTGTCTGGGGAGGGCAGGTAGTTTGACCCCGATGATGTGTTGGTAAGACTGCACCAGCCTCTGGAGAGCCCTGCAGATGTGGGTGGTGCAGTTGCCGAACCAAGCGGTTATACAGCCCAACAGGATGCTCTCAATTGCACATCTGTAAAGGTTTGTGAGGGTTTTAGGTGCCAAGCCAAATTTCTTCAGCCTCCTGAGGTTGAAGAGTCGCTGTTGCGACTCTTTGCCTGTGTGGGTGGACCATTTCAGATCATCAGTGATGTGTACTCTGAAGAGCTTGAAGCTTTCCACCTTCTCCTCTGCTGTCCCGTCAATGTTTTTATTATTTTATTTTATTTCACCTTTATTTAACCAGGTAGGCAAGTTGAGAACAAGTTCTCATTTACAACTGCGACCTGTCCAAGATAAAGCAAAACAGTTCGACACATACAACACAGAGTTACACATGGAGTAAAACAAACATACAGTCAATAATACAGTAGAAAAAACAAATCTATATACAAAGAGTGCAAATGAGGTAGGATAAGGAAGTTAAGGCAATAAATAGGCCATAGTGGCAAAGTAATTACACTATAGCATTTAAACGCTGGAATGGTAGATGTGCAGTAGATGAATGTGCAATGTAGAAAAACTTGGGTGCAAAGGAACAAGATAAATAAATTAATATGGTAGGGGATGAGGTAGTTGGTTGGGCTATTTACAGATGGGCTATATACAGGTGCAGGGGTCTGTGAACTGCTCTGACAGGTGGTGCTTAAAGCTGGTGAGGGAGATAAGTGTCTCCAGTTTCAGAGATTTTTGTAGTTGGTTCCAGTCATTGGCAGCAGAGAACTGGAAGGAAAGTCGGCCAAAGGAGGAATTGGCTTTGGGGGCGACCAGTGAGATATACCTGCTGGAGCGCGTGCTATGGGTTGGTGCTGCTATGGTGACCAGCGAGCTGAGATAAGGCGGGGCTTTACCTAGCAGGGACTTGTAGATGACCTGGATAGGATAGGATAGGATTACCTGGATAGATGTGGATAGGGGCGTGCTCCCTCTGCTGTTTCCTAAAGTCCACAATCAGCTCCTTTGTTTTGTCGACATTGAGTGAGATGTCTACTTTCCTTGCACCACACTCCCAGGGCCCTCACCTCCTCACTGTAGGCTGTCTTGTGATTGTTGGTAACGACAGTCATCAAATATAGGGATATATATAGCGATAAGGCACTGCATCTCAGTGTTAGAGGCGTCACTACAGACCCAAGTTCGATTCCAGGCTGTATCACAACTGGCCATGATTGGGAGTACCATAGCGCGGTGCACAATTGGCCCAGCGTCGTCCGGGTTAGGGTTTGGCTGGGGTAGACCGTCATTGTAAACAATAATTTGTTCTTAACTGACTTGCCTAGTTCTGTTCTCTCTTCTCTCTTCTTTCTTCTCTCTCCTCTCCTCTTCTGTTCTCTCTTCTGTTCTCTCTTCTTCTGTTCTCTCTTCTTTCTCCTCTCCTCTTCAGTTCTCTCTTCTCGTCTCTTCTCTCTCCTCTCCCCTTCTCTCGTCTCTCCTCTTCTGTTCTCTCGTCTCGTCTCTCTCTTCTCTCTTCCCTTCTCTTCTGTCCACTCCATTTCCTTCCTCGCCATGGCCTCCCATCCAGCATTTCAATAAATGTTCCTCCTACATCCCTTCCCCACTGTTCCCTCTCTTCTTCACCCCTTTCTTCTTCTGTTTCACCATCCTGCCACCACACCATTGCAACTCTTGTAACATCTGTCCTGGACTCTTGTAATATCTGTCCTGGACTCTTGTAATATCTGTCCTGGACTCTTGTAATATCTGTCCTGGACTCTTGTAACATCTGTCCTGGACTCTTGTAACATCTGTCCTGGACTCTTGTAACATCTGTCCTGGACTCTTGTAATATCTGTCCTGGACTCTTGTAACATCTGTCCTGGACTCTTGTAATATCTGTCCTGGACTCTTGTAACATCTGTCCTGGACTCTTGTAATATCTGTCCTGGACTCTTGTAATATCTGTCCTGGACTCTTGTAATATCTGTCCTGGACTCTTGTAACATCTGTCCTGGACTCTTGTAACATCTGTCCTGGACTCTTGTAACATCTGTCCTGGACTCTTGTAACATCTGTCCTGGACTCTTGTAATATCTGTCCTGGACTCTTGTAATATCTGTCCTGGACTCTTGAAATATCTGTCCTGGACTCTTGTAATATCTGTCCTGGACTCTTGTAACATCTGTCCTGGACTCTTGTAACATCTGTCCTGGACTCCTGTAACATCTGTCCTGGACTCTTGTAACATCTGTCCCGGACTCTTGTAATATCTGTCCTGGACTCTTGTAATATCTGTCCTGGACTCCTGTAACATCTGTCCTGGACTCTTGTAATATCTGTCCTGGACTCTTGTAATATCTGTCCTGGACTCTTGAAATATCTGTCCTGGACTCTTGTAATATCTGTCCTGGACTCTTGTAACATCTGTCCTGGACTCTTGAAATATCTGTCCTGGACTCTTGTAATATCTGTCCTGGACTCTTGTAACATCTGTCCTGGACTCTTGTAACATCTGTCCTGGACTCCTGTAACATCTGTCCTGGACTCTTGTAACATCTGTCCTGGACTCTTGTAACATCTGTCCTGGACTCTTGTAACATCTGTCCTGGACTCCTGTAACATCTGTCCTGGACTCTTGTATTATCTGTCCTGGGCTCCTGTAATATCTGTCCTGGACTCCTGTAACATCTGTCCTGGACTCTTGTAATATCTGTCCTGGACTCTTGTAATATCTGTCCTGGACTCCTGTAACATCTGTCCTGGACTCTTGACTATTCTGTCTGCTATTAGACCAAGACATATGTAAGTGAATGCAGCTGTGCAGTATTATGTGTCTTTTCTTTCCTCTCATCCCACATCAGTTCTCTCTGAATTTACCAGACTGAG
The DNA here is from genome assembly GCA_030435695.1 of Brachymystax lenok tsinlingensis. Classification (NCBI taxonomy): domain Eukaryota; kingdom Metazoa; phylum Chordata; class Actinopteri; order Salmoniformes; family Salmonidae; genus Brachymystax; species Brachymystax lenok. The sequence goes on from CM059818.1 coordinate 49,615,655, forward strand.
GAGTGTATCACCGGATTAAATGACCTCTAACTGAAGGACTGGTGAAGCAGTAAAATACTATTGATTATGCTGCTACACTGACAGCTGCCTGTGTGTGTGTGTGTGGAAACCCTGATGTGTGTGTGAAACCCTGATGAAGACAGCTTGCTGTTGAAACAAATGTTGGTGAAGAAATGATTGCATCTCAGCTACTACTGTGATGCTTTTTATTTTCTGTGTGTGTGTGTGTGTGTGTGTGTGTGGCAGCATGCCTGAATGTGTGTGTCTGTGTTAGCACCTTGGTGGGTGCTGTGGGGTAAGTCACCAGCAGCCTGGGGTAGGACCCGTAGCCGAGGGGAGAGCCAGCTATAGCGTTGATCCGTCAGCCTGGGGTAGGACCCGTCAGCCTGGGTTAGGATCCGTCAGCCTGGGTTAGGACCCGTAGCCGAGGGGAGAGCCAGCTATAGCTTTGATCCGTCAGCCTGGGGTAGGACCCGTCAGCCTGGGTTAGGATCCGTCAGCCTGGGTTAGGACCCGTAGCCGAGGGGAGAGCCAGCTATAGCGTTGATCCGTCAGCCTGGGTTAGGATCCGTCAGCCTGGGTTAGGACCCGTAGCCGAGGGGAGAGCCAGCTATAGCGTTGATCCGTCAGCCTGGGTTAGGATCCGTCAGCCTGGGTTAGGACCCGTAGCCGAGGGGAGAGCCAGCTATAGCGTTGATCCGTCAGGGAGAGTTAGGGTTAGGGGGGTGATAATGTTAATAGTACGCACAGTGTCTATACAGATCAGGGTTTAACACAGATAATTGCATGATTCTTTGTGTGTCTGTCTGCCTGTCTGTTTATTCCCTAATTAGGAATAGGAAATTGTGTGATCAAATGAATATTTGGCTCATATTTGCATAATAAGCCTCTAGAACTCCCTGTTTACTGATGTTTAGGTACTATTCATGTTGATTCCCACAAAAACAAGAACACACACACTCGGATGCATGCACGCACACACACACACACACACACACACACACACACACACGCACATAAATATACTCAGCTGATGGAATGATTAAAAACATGTGAGCAGTAGTGATGCAGTAACACGTGTGTTTGAATTTGTGCATGTGTGTGTTAGAGAAAGAGGGAGAGAGAGACAGAGAGAGAGGGAGAGAGCGAGAGGAAGAGGGAGAGGGAGAGGGAGAGGGAGGGATAGGGAGAGAAATAGGGAGAGAGCGAGAGGGGAAGAGGGAGAGAGAGCGAGAGAGAAAGAGAGAGAGACCTGAGATGTAGCAGTGATTAATTCAACATCACACTTGTGTATTTCAGAGAGAGGGAGGAGGAGGAGGAGGAGGGGGACAGACGAGAGCTGGAGATGAAGAAGAGAGGGAGACATAAGGGAGCATACGTAGGGGTGGGGGAGAGGTGGTGGTGAGCCTCACTCAGCTTAGCAGCATTATCATTCTGTGTGTCTCCCGGATGAGTCTGCCATGGCCCTGTGCAGATATTCTGCTGCCTCTTAGCTTACTGGATAGGCACTTTATCTTGTTTGCATATTGAGAACACAACGTCTGCCTGTCTGTCTGCCTGCCTGCCTGTCTGTCTGTCTGTCTGCCTGTCTGTCTGTCTGTCTGTCTGTCTGTCTGTCTGTCTGTGTCTGCCTGTCTGCCTGTGTGTTTTTCTCAAAGCTCATAGTATAATTGTAGGGTTAGGGTTAGGATTTGATTTATGGTAAGAGTTAGGGTAAGATATAAGGTTAGAGTTAGGATTAGATTCATGGTTAGATTTAGGGTTAGGTTTAAATTTGGGTTTAGTGTGTAGTTACATAAGGCATCTGAAGGGTGTCCAGGGGCTGAGAAGAACGAACACTAAAGAGATAGAAAACATGGAATGAACAACGATTTGGCTTCAGGTTTATGTCATGGATCACATCTTATTTACGATTGTTATGTTGTGCTTTGGAGATTCTGTGCGGTGTTATTTTGAACCTCGACTGAAGCCTGTTTGACAGAACACAGAACACAGACCCTATTCCTTTATTTTACAATGGTGTCAGTCTTTAGCTGGCTAGTTGGCAGGTCTGCACTCTCAGAAGATATAGAATCAACAGTGTGTTGCTTGATACTGCTCATGACCTATACCCGTCATATAGGATACATGGGGGAACATTTGTTAAGCGTTGGAAGGAAACAGAAATGTTTCTTCCAACTAAGTTCTTTACCTCTTCCGCTAATGCTATGGTTATGTGACCAAGGCTAGTGATCTGCCTCTGCTTCATCAACATACTTACCTAGTCGCGCCTCAGAAAAGTGACCAATATGGCGCCGCGAGTGGTGACATTTCAAACTGTGATTTGAGGTTATGGCACAATCCGCAGGTAGCCTAGCAGTTAGAGTATTGGTCCAGTGACTGAAAGGTCGCAAGTTCAAATCCCAGAGGTGACAAGGTGATAAATCTGCCGATGTGCCCGTGAGCAAGGCACTTGACCCTAATTGCTCCAGGGACGCTGGATTATGGTGACCCTGGAGAAGGCACAGTGATGCCAAAACGTTGGTGGTTTTACCCAAATAAATGACTGGGAGTTTATACGTAGAGCGTGCGACTCTCGTTTGTTTTTATATCTTACAGTTCATTCACCGTTAGTCAGCACCTCTACACTAAATCATTTTCTCTGGGTGTGCGCAGGCTAATCCTTTTTGTTAGACCCTGGCCGTGACCCCGTCTCATATAGAAAACACGTCTCCAATTCATACGTGTTAATACGCCCATGTGCATGAGTGAAATAAGATAAATTATGCATCCACTCTTAGCTCTGTTACACCAGTAGGTGCCCTTGTTGGTTATTTTTTGCAAAAACCATTGCTTTGAATCATATTGGTGTTACAAATCATTGTCAAAATGACGCATTTTATCCAATCCGTCTTGAACGTCTCCAAATGAGTGAAAGCCTCATTTGATGAGTTAAATGGAGCATTACCCGCCTTGTGATTGTGCAGTGGAATTAGCTTTCAACTGAGTAAACAGAGTTAGTAGATGGGAAGGGGGTGGGGAGCTGGGGAATATGGGGGAGATGGGGAGTTTAGGGACATGGGGAGCTGGTTTGTGTGCTTGCATGCATGCGCGTAGGTGTGCACAGTGTGTGGAGGTGTGTTAGCAGGTGTGCAGCACACCTCCTGTGAGTGTAGTTATTTCTGCCTCAGCCTCAGGCAACATATCGAGTTGGACCAGCACTGTAATAACTTCCCCCTCTGAGTCGCAGCAGCCTGTCACTGTATGAGGTTTGTGGAGATCTGATTGAGACCCAGCTAATTTAAGGGCTCCCTCCTCTCTTTCTTCCTTGTCGCCCCCCCAGGCCAATCAGTCCATGTGCCACTGATGACAGCTAATTGTTTATAAAGGAAAACATCTACAGGCCTGTGAGAATGCATGAGCATATTTGTGTCCACTTACACAATAGAGAATACTTATAGCAATATGTGCATTTGGATATACTAGAATATTTTGAGAAAACGTTATTTTGAATGACGCAACTGCACTGCTCAACTACAGCCCTACCAGTCAACTACATCAGTCATTCTGCCTTGAATTCAGAAGGGGATACCAACAGGAAGTTAAAGCACTGCTCATTCCTCAATGTCCAGGCCAGGATGAATTAACTACAGACATCTCTTCAAAGATGTTTAGTATAAGATCACACGCACGCACACACACACACGCACACACACACACACACACACACACACACACACACACACACACACACACAACACGCATACGCACTCACACACATACAAGTTTGTTTTACTATCCTTGTGGGGACCAAACAGTTGATTCCTATTTAAAATCATATTTTCCCAAACCCTTAACCCTTAACATTAACCTTAACCCTAAACCTAACCCTAAACCTAACACACACACACACAAAGGTAAACACACACAGGTCAATTTAGCAGACTCTCTTATCCAGAGCGATTTGAAGTTTGTGTATGTATCTTACTATAAGTAGGTATGACATCCATATATCACCAAAGTTATCAGCTAGTAGGAAAAGACCTCACTATAATATGCCCTAACCAGACTATACCAATTTATATAGAATATGCCCTAACCAGACTATACCAAGTTATATAGAATATGCCCTAGCCAGACTATACCAATTTATATAGAATATGACCGAGCCAGACTATACCAGCTTATATAGAATATGCCCCAGCCAGACTATACCAAGTTAACTAGAATATGCCATAGCCAGACTATACCAATTTAACTAGAATATGCCCTAGCCAGACTGTACCAATTTAACTAGAATAAGCCCTAGCCAGACTGTACCAATTTAACTAGAATAAGCCCTAGCCAGACTGTACCAACTTATATAGAATATGCCCTAGCCAGACTATACCAATTTATATAGAATATGCTCTAGCCAGACTATACCAATTTAACTAGAATATGCTCTAGCCAGACTGTACCAACTTATTTAGAATATGCCCTAGCCAGACTATACAAACTTAACTAGAATATGCCCTAGCCAGACTATACCAATTTAACTAGAATAAGCCCTAGCCAGACTGTACCAATTTAACTAGAATAAGCCCTAGCCAGACTGTACCAACTTATATAGAATATGCCCTAGCCAGACTGTACCAACTTAACTAGAATACGCCTAACTAGACTATACCAATTTATATAGAATATGCTCTAGCCAGACTATACCAATTTATATAGAATATGCTCTAGCCAGACTATTCCATCTTATATAGAATATGCCCTAGCCAGACTATACCAACTTAACTAGAATATGCCCTAGCCAGACTATACCAATTTAACTAGAATATGCTCTAGCCAGACTGTACCAACTTATATAGAATATGCCCTAGCCAGACTATACAAACTTAACTAGAATATGCCCTAGCCAGACTATACCAATTTAACTAGAATAAGCCCTAGCCAGACTGTACCAATTTAACTAGAATAAGCCCTAGCCAGACTGTACCAACTTATATAGAATATGCCCTAGCCAGACTGTACCAACTTATATAGAATATGCCCTAGCCAGACTATACCAATTTATATAGAATATGCTCTAGCCAGACTATACCAATTTAACTAGAATATGCTCTAGCCAGACTGTACCAACTTATTTAGAATATGCCCTAGCCAGACTATACAAACTTAACTAGAATATGCCCTAGCCAGACTATACCAATTTAACTAGAATAAGCCCTAGCCAGACTGTACCAATTTAACTAGAATAAGCCCTAGCCAGACTGTACCAACTTATATAGAATATGCCCTAGCCAGACTGTACCAACTTAACTAGAATACGCCTAACTAGACTATACCAATTTATATAGAATATGCTCTAGCCAGACTATACCAATTTAACTAGAATATGCCCTAGCCAGACTGTACCAACTTAACTAGAATACGCCTAACTAGACTATACCAATTTATATAGAATATGCTCTAGCCAGACTATTCCAATGTATATAGAATATGCTCTAGCCAGACTATTCCATCTTATATAGAATATGCCCTAGCCAGACTATACCAATTTAACTAGAATATGCCCTAGCCAGACAATACCAATTTAACTTGAATATGCCCTAGCCAGACTATACCAATTTATATAGAATATGCCTAAGCCAGACTATACCAATTTATATAGAGCTAGAGCTGAGGGTTTAGAGCTTGAGGTAATCACCTCATACAAGTACTTGGGAGTATGGCTAGACGGTGCACTGTCCTTCTCTTAGTACATACTGTATCAAAGCTGCAGGCTAAAGTTAAATCTAGACTTGATTTCCTCTATCATAATCACTCTTCTTTCACCCCAGCTGCCAAACTAATCCTGATTCAGATGACCATCCTACCCATGCTGGATTACGGAGAGAACATTTATAGATCGGCAGGTAAGGGTGCTCTTGAGCAGCTAGATGTTCTTTACCATTCGGCCATCAGATTAGCCACCAATGATCCTTATAGGACACATCACTGCACTCTATTATCCTCTGTACACTGGTCATCTCTGTATACCTGTCGCAAGACCCACTGGTTGATGCTTATTTATAAAACCCTCTTAGGCTTCACTCCCCCCTATCTGAGATATCTACTGCAGCCCTCATCCTCCACATACAACACCCGTTCTGCCAGTCACATTCTGTTAATGGTCCCCAAAGCACACACATCCCTGGGTCGCTCCTCTTTTCAGTTCACTGCAGCTAGCGACTGGAACGAGTTGCAACAAACACTCAAACTGGACAGTTTTATCTTAATCTCTTAATTCAAAGACTCAATCATGGACACTTACTGACAGTTGTGGCTGCTTTGTATGATGTATTGTTGTCTCTACCGTCATTTGTGCTGTTGTCTGTGCCCAATAATGTGTGTACCGTGTTTTGTGTTGCTACCATGCTGTGTTGTCATGTGTTGCTGCCTTGCTATGTTGAGTTTGAGTTTATTTTTATTTTTAGAGGGACACTGCACATTAATCAAGCCAACCGGCTTGTCTTAGGTCTCTCAAACTAGAATGTGCCCTAGCCAGACTATACCAATTTAACTAGAATATGCCCTAGCCAGACTATACCAATTTAACCAGAATATGCCCTAGCCAGACTATACCAATTTAACTAGAATATGCCCTAGCCAGACTATACCAATTTAACTAGAATATGCCCTAGCCAGACTATACCAATTTAACTAGAATATGCCCTAGCCAGACTATACCAATTTAACCAGAATATGCCCTAGCCAGACTATACCAATTTAACTAGAATATGCCCTAGCCAGACTATACCAATTTAACTAGAATATGCCCTAGCCAGACTATACCAATTTAACTAGAATATGCCCTAGCCAGACTATATTAACTTAACTATACCAACAACAACAACTTAATGAAAGAGAAAAATATACTCAGAGATGATTTGTATTGTTGTCTCTACCTTCTTGCCCTTTGTGCTGTTGTCTGTGCCCAATAATGTTTGTACCATGTTTTGCGCTGCTACCATGTTGTGCTGCTGCCATGTTCTGTTGCTACCATGTTGTTATCATGCTGTGTTGCTTCCATGCTGTGCTTTCATGTGTTGCTGCCATGCTATGTTGTTGTCTTAGGTCTCTCTTTATGTAGTTTGTGGTATCTCTCTTTTCGTGATGTGTGTTTTGTCCTATATAATTTTTAAATGTATTTTTTATTCCAGCCCCCGTCCCCGCAGGAGGCCTTTTGCCTTTTGGTAGGACATCAATTTGTTCTTAACTGACTTGCCTCGTTAAATAAAGGTTAAATAAAAAATGAGTCACACATTATAAAGGCATTAGCATGTAACGCACCGTGAGCTCATTGTGCCTTGCAGGTGCTGAGACGAGGAGAGTCATTCCCTGGACAAGAAGCCAAGGTCTGCATCCCAAAATGACATCCTATTCCCTACCTAGTAGACTACTTTTGACCAGGGGTTGCACTATTTAGTGCACTATTTAGTGAATAGGGGGCCATTTTGGGATGCAGACCAAGGACAAGCATTCCCACTACCTACAGCAGGGGTTCTCCATCTTTTTGGGGCCAGGACCCCTTTTGTGATAACAAATTCATCAAGGACCTCGTCATAACCAGAACATAACTTAAGTGAGTTAAAAAAAGCAACCAAGGAGTTTTACTTTGACTTTTGCAGTGCATGTGTCACATGTGTGAAGAATGCCCTTTAATTACTGTTCATGCTTCAGCCCATGTTCTCTTAATTTAGTGTTTGCTAATTAATTGATTAATTGAGAATTGAGATTGGCTCCCTGTTTTTCCTTGCCTGTTTAAAACCCTTGTTTCCTTTGATTGTGGTGCAGCCGCCCAGGGGATGGGGAACGTGAAGCGACGGTTGAGTTAAGCAGTGGCAGAGCTCTTTAGGATGTCTTGGTTTTGTTAAAGGGATACTTCAAGGTTTGGTGAATGAAGCCCTTTAATTACTTCCACAAAGTCAGATGAACTCATGGTACCATTTTATGTCTCTGAGTCCAGTATGAAGAAAGTTAGAGGTAGTTTCACTAGCCAATGTCAACTATCTAATGTTAGCACAATGACTGGAAGTCCATGGTATCTACTAGCAAGCTAGCAGTTACCGTAGACTTCTAGTCAATACGCTAAAGTTAGCAATTGCGCTAATGCTAGTTAGCAACTTCCTTCAGACTTAAAAATGTTATCCATGAGTTCATATGACTCTTGTGAGGCAATTAAAGGGCTTCATTGATCAAACCCTGAAGTATCCCTTTTGGGAAATATGATTCGATAGATGAATAGCCTGAATTAAAGTTAATTTGTTATGATGTTTTCCATCTAACTGCACTGAAACCTGTTTTTGTTTGATTTGATTGTGTAATTGTTTTTGTGTTATCCTCCCTCCATTTTTGTTTGCAAAGCTAAAGCTAACTTTTTTATGGAAATTGGAGAGAAATAAATGACCTTGTGAACCATTACCTGCCTCTGACTACCTTGCATGTATTTTCCACTCAAGCCTATTCTCAAAGAACCTGTGTGGCCTATGTTATGAGTTATTTAGAGGTTCCTATGCTCTTGGTGTAGTGAGTGAGTTAGTGAGTGAGTGAGTGAGTTTAGTCACAGCCCCTCTAGGCCAAGGTGTCACACATGGTCGGAAGAACAAAGTCTCGGGGCCATGAGAAGGAACATTTTAAAGGCCCTTGGCATTGGAGAGAATTTAGCAGTTTTCAACCTACTCTCCTGCAATTCTACACATATTGTCATGGGGCAGTGACATTTGCATGTTTAAAGCCTAAAGTAATGTTAATGTTTTGGGGGAGATGAATGTCAGAAAATGTACAGATCAAATTGTATTGGTCACATACACATGGTTAGCAGATGTTAATGCGAGTTTAGCGAAATGTTTGTGCTTCTAGTTCCGACTATGCAGTAATATCTAACAAGTAATCTAAAAAAAATTCACAACAACTACCTTATACACACAAATACACACAAATGTAAAGGGATGAATAAGATTATGTACATATAAATATATGGATGAGCGATGGCGTGAGGCATAGGCAAGATGCAGTAGATGGTGTAGAATACAGTATATATATATATGAGATGAGTAATGTAGGATATGTAAACATTATTAAAGTGGCATTATTTAAAGTGACTAGTGATACCTCTATGTAAACATTATTAAAGTGGCATTATTTAAAGTGACTAGTGATACCTTTATTAAGTCCATTTATTTAAGTGCCCAGAGATTTGAGTTTGTACGTTGGCAGCAGCCTCTCTATGTCAGTGAAGGCTGTTTAACAGTCTGATGGCTTTGAGATAGAAGCTGTTTTTCAGTCTCTCGGTCCCAGCTTTGATGCACCTGTACTGACCTCGCCTTCTGGATGACAGCGGGGTGAACAGGCAATGGCTCGGGTGGTTGTTGTCCTTGATGATCTTTTTGGCCTTCCTGTGACATCGGGTGCTGTAGGTGTCCTGGAGGGCAGGTAGTTTGCCCCCGGCGATGCGTTGTGCAGATGGCACAACCCTCTGGAGAGCCTTGCGGTTGAGGGCTGTGCAATTGCCGTACCAGGCAGTGATACAGCCCGACAGCATGCTCTCGATGTTTGAGAGAATGCCAAGAGTGTGCAATGCTGTCATCAAGGCAAAGGGTGGCTACTTTGAAGAATCTAATATCTAAAATACATTTTGATTTGTTTAACACTTTTTTGGTTACTACATGATTCCATATGTGTTATTTCATAGCTTTGATGTGTTTACTATTATTCTACAATGTAGAAAATAGTAAAAATTAAGAAAAACCCTTGAATGAGTAGGTGTGTCCAAACTTTTAGCGGAGTTACAGTTCATATAAGTAAATCAGTCAATTGTAATAAATTAATTAGGCCCTAATCTATTTACTTCACATGACTGGACACTGGGGCAGCCATGGGTGGGATGGGCGGACATAGGCCGACCCACTTCGGAGCCAGGCCCACCCCCAGCCAATCAGAATGAGTTTTCCCCCACAAAGGGCGCTTTATTACAGACTGAAATACTCCTCAGTTCCATCAGCTTTCTGGGTGGCTGGTCTCAGACAATCCCGCAGGTGAAGAAGCCAAATACGGAGGTCCTGGGCTGGCGTGGTTACAATTGTGAGGTCGGTTGGACCTACTGCCAAATTTTCTAAAACAATGTTGGAGGTGGCTTATGGTAGAGAAATTAACATATTTTATTTCAGCTCAAGAAACATGGGACCAACACTTTACATGTTGTGTTTACATTTTTTGTTCAGTATACAGTGAGGGAAAAAAGTATTTGATCCCCTGCTGATTTTGTATGTTTGCCACCTGACAAAGAAATGATCAGTCTATAATTTTAATGGTAAGTTTATTTGAACAGTGAGAGACAGAATAACAACAAAAAAATCGAGAAAAACGCATGTGAAAAATGTTATAAATTGATTTGCATTTTAATGAGGGAAATAAGTATTTGAGCCCTCTCAATCAGAAAGATTTCTGGCTCCCAGGTGTCTTTTATACAGGTAACGAGCTGAGATTAGGAGCACACTCTTAAAGGGAGTGCTCCTAATCTCATTTTGTTGCCTGTATAAAAGACACCTGTCCACAGAAGCTATCAATCAATCAGATTCCAAACTCTCCACCATGGCCAAGACCAAAGAGCTCTCCAAGGATGTCAGGGACAAAATTGTAGACCTACACAAGGCTGGAATGGGCTACAAGACCATCGCCAAGCAGCTTGGTGAGAAGGTGACAACAGTTGGTGCGATTATTAGCAAATGGAAGAAACACAAAAGAACTGTCAATCTCCCTCGGTCTGGGGCTCCATGCAAGATCTCACCTCGTGGAGTTGCCATGATCATGAGAACGGTGAGGAATCAGCCCAGAACTACATGGGAGGATCTTGTCAGTGATCTCAAGGCAGCTGGGACCATAGTCACCAAGAAAACAATTGGTAACACACTACGCCGTGAAGGACTGAAATCCTGCAGCGCCCGCAAGGTCCCCCTGCTCAAGAAAGCACATATACATGTCCGTCTGAAGTTTGCCAATGAACATCTGAATGATTCAGAGGACAACTGGGTGAAAGTGTTGTGGTCAGATGAGACCAAAATGGAGCTCTTTGGCATCAACTCAACTCGCCGTGTTTGGAGAAGGAGGAATGCTGCCTATGACCCTAAGAACACCATCCCCACCGTCAAACATGGAGGTGGAAACATTATGCTTTGGGGGTATTTTTCTGCTAAGGGGACAGGACAACTTCACCGAATCAAAGGGACAATGGACAGGGCCATGTACCGTCAAATCTTGGGTGAGAACCTCCTTCCCTCAGCCAGGGCATTGAAAATGGGTTGTGGATGGGTATTCCAGCATGACAATGACCCAAAACACACGGCCAAGGCAACAAAGGAGTGGCTCAAGAAGAAGCACATTAAAGTCCTGGAGTGGCCTAGCCAGTCTCCAGACATTAATCCCATAGACAATCTGTGGAGGGAGCTGAAGGTTCGAGTTGCCAAACGTCAGCCTCGAAACCTTAATGACTTGGAGAAGATCTGCAAAGAGGAGTGGGACAAAATCCCTCCTGAGATGTGTGCAAACCTGGTGGCCAACTACAAGAAACGTCTGACCTCTGTGACTGCCAACAAGGGTTTTGCCACCAAGTACTAAGTCATGTTTTGCAGAGGGGTCAAATACTTATTTCCCTCATTAAAATGCAAATCAATTTATAACATTTTTCACATGCGTTTTTCTGGATTTTTTTGTTGTTATTCTGTCTCTCACTGTTCAAATAAACCTACCATTAAAATTACAGACTGATCATTTCTTTGTCAGTGGGCAAACGTACAAAATCAGCAGGGGATCAAATACTTGTTTCCCTCACTGTACATATTGAGATCTGTCTGTGGACCCCTGCAGTACCTCCGCGGACCCCCAGTACACAACATCCAAGATACAGCACCCCCCCAGTACACAACATCCAAGATACAGTACATGGACAGAGCTGCCTCTCTGCACTGACTACAGACTACAACCATTTATTATCCGCCCAGAGAAGATCCACAAGGACAAAGTGTGACTGTTTTCTTTACACACACACACACACACACACACACACACACACACACACACACGCGCACACACACACACACACACACACACACACACACACCTTCACACAACCAGAGGACATAGACATAACATGCGCACACACAGGCACGTGCATACACATGAACCAATCTACATGACTTACAGCAGCACGTGAATATTACTCTGTGAGGAAGAGCAGGGCTGAACCCCAAGGGAACCTTTACCTGTGTCAAAGAGATAACTGATACTGTGCTACTGTAGTTTAGTGTTCCCACAGTACAGACATCAAACAACAGCATCATCCATCCTGCATCCCTGACAGCGCTGTTAAAACGTTCCACCCGTTAAAGTGAAACAACCTCGAACGCTTAGACTCTGACGTCAACACAACACAGGCAAGTCATTTGGCAAATAGGGGGGGGAGACGACGACTCAGAAATAGGTCATATTCAAATCTTCTCAATCGACAATTTGAGCTGCAGAACCGTGGCACTGCACAACACACTCCCTCAAACATGTCTATCTCTCTCTCTCTCCCCTTTTCTCCCCCCCTCTCTCTCCCTCTCTCATCCTACCGATACAGCTCCTGTATGTGTGTCACTGAATCTGAATATATCCTAAAAATACGTTCACACTTCAAAGAGATGCCCGGCCTCTCTCCCAGGCAGCTACATACCCCAGCATATCACACACCGGAGTTGCTCTCTATATTACCATATTTGTATTCAGTCATCTCGGCAGCTCTCACATGCCAGCTACTGTACTTGGTAAGTCTGTCACCAGCAGTGGTGTAGTGCTTTGTTTAGGTGAGGGAGCGCAGCATTTAACAACAAAAAAAAAATGTCATAATTTCTCAATCAAAGTTTGTACCGACAGATGTAGTCCATTGAATATCATTATAGAATATGCAGAAAAATGCATCCTCCAATTGCAACGTCTGTCAATGACCGCACAGATTGTCTCAATAAAATGTTATGTTTTTAATACCCTCAAACAGCAACTTGGGCATACTTCATTTCGAAATATGGCATCGTCACTGTCAATCGTAAATTATATAATTCTTCACATTTTACCGGCTGGCATGTAAATCTCTCATGGCTCAAAGTGGAGGAGAGATTGACTTCATCACTACTTGTTTTTGTGAAAAGTGTTGACATGCTGAATGCACTGAGGTGTCTGTTTAAACTACTAACACACAGCTAGGACACCCATGCATAACCCACAAGACATGCCACCAGAGGTCTCTTCACAATCCCCAAGTCCAGAACAGACTATGGGTGGCGCACAGTACTACATAGAGCCATGACTACATGGAACTATATTCCACATCAGGTAACTCATGCCATCAGTGGAATCAGGTTTAAACAACAGATAAAAATACACCTTATTAAACAGCAGAGACTGTGAAGAGACACAGGCACAGACACACTCACAAATTAAAATCAAATATTTTCACATTTTATTTGTCATATGCGACGAATACAACAGGTGTAGACCTTACAGTGAAATGCTTACTTACAAGACCTTAACCAACAGTGCAATTTTAAGAAAAAAAGTGTTAAGAAAGTATTTACTAAAGTAAACTGAAGTTAAGAATTCAATAAAATATAAGAAGAAAAATAGAAAAATTACTTATAATTAAAGACCAACAATAAAAGAACAATACGGAGGCTATATACAGGGGGTTCCGGTACAGAGTCAGTTACCGGCTAGTCGAGGTAATTGAGATAATATGTACATGTAGTGTAGGTAGAGGTAAAGTGACTATGTATGGATAATAAACAGAAAGTAGCAGCAGTGTAAAAATGGGAGATGGAGTGGGGACAATGCAAACAGTCCTGGTAGCCATTTCGTTAGCTGTTGAAGAGTTTTATGCCTTGGGGGTAGAAGCTGTTAAGAATGTTTTTGGACCTAGACTTGACACTCCGGTACCGTTTGCCGTGCGGTAGCAAAGAGAAGAGTCTATGACTAGGGTGGCTGGAGTCTTTGGCAATTTTTTGGGCCTTCCTCTGACACCGCCTGGTATGGGGGTCCTGGATGGCAGGAAGCTTGCCCCCAGTTATGTACTGGGCCGTACGCACTACCCTTGTAGTGCCTTGTGGTCGGAGGCCGAGCAGTTGCCATACCAGGCGATGATGCAACCAGTCAGGATGCTCTTGATGATGCAGCTGTGGAACTTTTTGAGGATCTGAAGACCCATGACAAATCTTTTCAGTCTCCTGAGGGAGAATAGGCATTGTCGTGCCCTCTTAACGACTGTCTTGGTGTGTTTGGACCATGATAGTTTGTTGGTAATGTGGACACCAAGGAACTTGAAGCTCTCAACCTGCTCCACTACAGCCCCGTCGATGTGAATGGGGGCATGCTTGGCCCTCCTTTTTCTGTAGTCCTCATCTCCTTTGTCTTGATCACGTTGAGGGAGAGGTTGTTTAAAAAAATATATAATTTAACCTTTATTTAACTAGGCAAGTCAGTTAAGAACACATTCTTATTTACAATGATGGCCTACAGGTTGTTATCCTGGCACCACAATGCCAGGTCTGTGACCTCCTCCCTATAGGCTGTCTCATTGTTGTCTGTGATCAGGCCTACCACTGTTGTGTCGTCGGCAAACTTAATGGTGGTGTAGGAGTCGTGCTTGGCCATGCAGTAACGTGTGAACAGGAAGTACAGGAGGAGACTGAGCACGCACCCCTAGTAGAGCCATAGTAGATCATACACATGATAAGACACACACTCTACGCACACAGACACATTGATTTTGTGTTGTAGATATGGGGTAGTAGAGCAGTGGCCTGAGGGAACACACTTAATGTGTTGTGAAAAGTGTTATGAAATGTAATGTCATGTAATATTTGTTATTGTTTTACTGCCATAATGTTGTTGGACCCCAGCAAGAGTAGGTGCTGCCTTTGTAGCGGCTAAAGGGGATCCTTAATAAATACAAACACAAAACCATTTGATCTCAATCAGTTTCACGGAAATATGCATTTAGGTCTTCATGAATTACAGTTTATTGTGCGAATTAAAGCAGACGGTGTGAAACTATTATCCTTCGTTGTATTTTGTTTTAATCAAAGCAGATATCCTGCCGCATTTGAGCACGCTGTTGAGGTTTGGCCGAATGAGGAAAACAATTTCACTTCAGCTTCAAGATAAGACATGACTGAGGATGTGTTTTTTGTGTAACATATTATAGGCCTACTACGCTACTATATTTGATTCTGTTATGTAAAATACAAATGAATCATTATTGTGTCACGCTTGCTCCCGCTCCCCCTGCGCCAGGCTACCCAGCGCTCATTGGACTCCTTCACGTGGTTGATTGCCCCTGTATATCTGTCTGTTCCTCGGTGGTGTTCCCAGTGTCCGCATTAAATTGTTGTTATGTTCCTGTCCTGACGCTGTTCCTGTCTTGTTCTATATCTGTTCCTGATTAAATGTTTGACTCCCCGTACCTGCTTCTCATCCCCGGCATCAGTCCTTACATATAGCCTTGTTCACACTGCAAGTCTTAATGCTCAAATCAGTTCTGTTTTTCAAATCTGTTTTTGAATATTGACTGTCCAAACTGTCCATCGGACGTGTGTGTTCAGACAGCAGCCAATTGCTGACACGCCTGCGCTAGTTGTCATTAGTAACGACGGGTGTGTGCGCAGTGGTGTAGGCTGATTGGTGGTGGTGCTCGTGTTTCCTATCACTCAAAAAGTTATGCAGCAAGCCAAGGTGACATCAATGCCTGCCGTAGACGTTTCCCAGTCAAAATCATAGTGTAAAACCATAGATTATCCAATTTTCAAAACAAGCCCTTTTTGGTTTGCCACAGCAGTCAACTAGCTAGCTAGATAGCGCATTTCTAGCGCAACATTTGTTTGAAAACAATTAACAAGCTAGTCAGCTACCATATGTTTTCTGTCAAACTGTCAACAGAGTAACTAGCAAAAACAAAATATGCCAAATAACAGTATAAAAACCCCTTGAGGGAAAATAAATCAGATTTGGCCTGGAATCAGATTTGTATCTGACTTCAAACCACCTATGAAGATAATAATAATAATAATAATAATAATAATAATAATAATAATAATAATAATAATAATAAATGATAAGTAGGACCATCAGGCTTTATTTATTTTTTTAAAGATGAACTGAGGTCGGTTGTGGTATTGCACCTTATGAAAGTTAGTTGCCAACCGCAAATATAAAGTCCAAAAAAGAAAAAGAAGCCTGGAAGGAGGAGAGAAGACTAGAAAAAATTTGGTTGACAGTTATATGTGTGGATTAATTGTTGGAGTAGAGGACCTTCTGCATTTCAGGTTAAATAACAACTCAATGGTTATATCCTAGGACAAATTAGCTATCAACTGCAAGCTAGCTAGCTAAATTGCCATAAATGTTTAATGCTTTGTGACCTGTCCCTCAAATTAATAAAATAGTTTCAGATTTGTTTTGATATTTTAACCTGCGTGTCCTGATTGCGTTTGGTGTAGGGGCACAAAATCTATTTGCACACGATGGCGCACGCAGACGCAAGCGCGCGTCCAGTTTGGGCATGGTGTTAGGCATCAGATTTGAGCACCATCATGGCGTTGAAAGGACAGCACCTTAACCAAGTGGTCACATATCGTTCTGCGTTTTCACTGCGCAAGAGAGGGTGGTGTTTTATGAACACCAAGACAGACACACGGTGAATTTGGATCCTAGATCTCGTACGTGTGATGAAAAGGTTCCTATGGTGGATTAGTTTGTCTACGCGATAGAGGTGGTACGCCTAAATCCATAACAAACTGTTTTGAGGACAGACGTTTTAGCAACCCCTGGTAGAGTTTTCTGTCTCTGGCTGTTCTTATGTCGGAATTGGCGCGCTCAAAGCGGACAAGCCTCCTACGGACAGGCCTCTGCACATTCGCCTACGGTTAATTCTTCTACGGTTATTCAGAATTCGCACCGATGCCAGAGAGAGAGAGAGAGAGAAGACAGGGAAGAAACCACCATGTACCCACCTATAGGCTGCTACACAGATATTTAGTTTGTAATTCTATTGTTCTCATTGATTTCTTTTTGTGGTAATTAAAGGTGTACTATGTAGAAATCGATCCGCCAGTTCCTAGTTGCAAAAATGTGAACAGTTTGCCTAATTTCAGTTTATGTGACAAAACATGCAAGTATAGTGTAGAGAATCAATGTACCATCTAAACCGCTGTGAAATACGTACAGTATATTTTCCATGACCAAATATATTGTATTTTCAGCTGTTTGAAGCATGTGTACAAAACCAAACATAAAAGACACAAAAACTAAATTTAAGAACGGAAGCATGGAAATAGTGCACACAGAACAGATCTACCACTTCTTAGACTTGCTTTATTTTATTTATTTATTTTTATTTTACCTTTATTTACCTAGGCAAGTCAGTTAAGATCAAATTCTTATTTACAATATATATAGAAATATAGGACAAAACACACATCACGACAAGAGAGACACCACAACACTACATAAAGAGAGACCTAAGACAACAACATAGCAAGGCAGCAACACATGACAACACAGCATGGTAGCAACACAACATGACAACAATATGGTATCAGCACAAAACATGGTACGAACATTATTGGGCACAGACAACAGCACAAAGGGCAAGAAGGTGGAGACAACAATATTCATATGCAGAATGACAAATCTATAAATCACATTTCTATGTGAATTTGGTCCGGGTTTGCCAAAAAGTTAGCTTTAAACATAATTTATTTAGAATATATCTGAATAAATTTTCCAGAATCTTTTTTTTTTTTACCAGCTCTGTGTATTCTCAAATTGAAAAAAGGCTACGGCAGCTTAATATCCTTGGTCACCAGAGACTATACGCAGGAAAAATATACACAGACTGGACCTGGACTATTAAAATTTGCAGCCATTGGGAGTGTGTAATATATGAAATGAAGTGTGGAGAACGGAGTGAAGATAACATACACACTCCATTTCTGTTCCGTTAATTTATGTCTTCCCTATGAGATGTGAAAAGGACGAATCAGGGTAAACTATAGCATGAATTACTGTATTGAGAAAGCAACCATTACTGTAGCAACTGCCTCTTTGCATAAATCTCTCTGTTTCTATACTGTATCTCTTCAGATTGGATCAGTTCTTTTCATAATATCCTTCTTTTCTTCCTTACTTCCTCTTTCATAAGTTCTACGCTTCCTTTCCTCCTTCCGTCCTCTCTCCTTTCTCTTTGACAGGTGAATGCAGGGTATGATTGTGAGCAATTCCATGTGATGATAAGTGTGTTTGAAAAAATGCTGAAATTATATCGTACTCAAGTGAATGATCTCTCAGGTGCATAAAACCCAGACAGCCAGCTGCTTCCTGTCTCCCCGAAAGGATTCATGTGACTCCAGGAGTCGTAGCACTACTTCACCTCTGTGCAGGTGACTGAGTATTTATGGGATAATAATTTAACATGACCCAGAAAGACCCACCAGAACCCATTCAATAAGCTGGCCTCCGACCTGCAACTGAGGATTAGAATGGGCTCCTAGCCAAGGTTGATGAATGAGATATTACCTCTCTCTCTCTCTCTCTCTCTCTCTCTCTCTCTCTCTCTCTCTCTCTCTCTCTCTCTCTCTCTCTCTCTCTCTCTCTCTCTCTCTCTCTCTCTCTCTCTCTCCCTCTCCAGCATTTCTATCTCTTCCACAGTCTCTTGAGCATCTCCCCCGCCCCCCCTCTCTACCTCTATTTTCCCTCTCAATCCAAGGTAATGTTGGGTCATTGTTCTAGGAATTCACACTGTTGCAGCAGGTGTCTAGTGATTCCATTCCCTTTATGGCAGACAGCATGGTGCTTAATGGCTTTGGCCTACTCTCTCTAAATTGAGAGTGCATTGTTACGTCCCAAATGACACCCCATTTCCTGTATAGTGCACTATTTTGACCAGAACCCTATGAGAAATAAGGTTCCATTTGGGACATAGCCCAGGAGGACGACCTTCAGAGACCCCATGTAAGGAGTTCCTGTAATTAGATTAGCAGAAGGAAAAACTTTCATTTGAAAGTCAATCTGATACTGAAGTTTAAAGGGAAAAGTAGTAATTTTGATTTAGGATTGTATTCAAAAGAATATGTTTTTGGCATTGTTTCTGGCTAAAAAACAAAACAAAAAAAACACTTGTCACAGTCTATTGTTTACCTGAGAACATTACTGTGACTTCCAGGTATATTGTAAAAAAAAAGCTGTGAGTTTCAATTCTATGACTATCTTTGGCATGGAATGGGTGAGTCTCTCACACTGTGTACACTCCTAGAAACAAAAGTTGTTGTTCTTAAAGGGGTAGAAATACTTGTCACTGTAGTGGTACCCTGTAAGGTACATCCTTTATACCTTTAGTTATAGGTATATCATTTTACCCCCGTTCATACCACAGATAGTCCCTTTCTTACACAGGTGCAAAAGCTTGTCTGTACATTTTCTCTTTATATTGAACCACCACAGTGACAGAGCCATTTGTTCCTTATCAGTGGTGAAAATGTACCTCTACCATTGACCACTTAAACTGGTACAACACTTCCACTCACGAGTGGCCAAAAATAACTAACTGAAAGCCACGTCCCAACTAAGCCGTGCATCCAATGTAATTTCCCAGTGTGCTTTGCCTTGACTGTGTTAGTGACAGAGACATGGTTGTTGAATTCATACATTTTCAGTCCTGTGGCTTTCACCAAGTCACTTCCTAGGCGAATATAATCTTTAAAATTACTCTTTATGACAATAAATTACAACTCTCATAAGGCCATAAAGCCCTAGTTGTACCCTAATACAGTGACCTGAAACTCATGGTTTACAGGACACATCAAGCAAGCAAGTAGGGTTTCAAAATTCTGGTAACTTTCCAGATTTCCTGCTAATTACCTCCCATTTCCAGTAATCTTCCAACTGGGATTTCTGGAAAACCTGGGAATTTGGGGAAAGTTAACAGAATTATGCAACCCTACATATACCTTCAAGGCACATTTTGCTGTCTTGGAAAGTGATGTGTAATTCCTATCAGAATCCAGACAGAATTAGGATATTCAACATTCAGAATGACTGGCAGGTTTAGGAACATTGGGAGGTGACTACCTAAGCCAATTAAACTGGAACAACCATTTCAGTAATGGGTGCAAAAAAATCTAACTAACTGATTATATGAAACATGTTATTTTTCATACAAAAAACACAGGTAGTCAAAACAATTTAAAAAATCAACATGCAGTAGAGCATTCTGGGAAATACCATGATGATAATGATCATGGCAAAGTGACAAAGCTGTTAGTTCCTTTTAGTGGCAAAAAAATCATAACTGTACCTTATGGGTGGGTATTGAGGGTACACAAAATATGTTTGTATCCTGGAAAACAGAAATGTACCTTTACTGTAGAATGTGATGATTGTACCTTTCATATTCAAAATATTGGGTATAATCTTTTACCATTTATACTACATTACTCGTATATGTACCCTAAAAGGTACCGAATTGTACCATGTGAAATCACATGTACCTCTGAAGGTACATTATGTGTATTTAGATTTGTTTTGTACCCCAGGGACCAATGCTGTTTCCATAACCGTACCGTTGTTCCTATGAGTATATGGGAGGTTGGTTCATGCATTATTTAGCTGTGTGTTCTTCCTGTCATTTCTCAGAGGACAGAGGTGCAACACAGACACACAATCAATCAGCCAAAACTCTGACACACACCGACCAGGGTTAGAAACCCTTACAGTGTTTGTTTGTTTGTTTGTTTGTTTGTTTGTGTGTGTGCGTGTGTGCGTGTGTGCGTGCGTGTGTGCGTGTGTGTGTCAAACCAAGCAACCTTGGTAACTCAGAATAAGGACATCTGAAATCAGTTCTGTCAAACTAAATAAATCATGGTGTTTAGATTTTATTACACAGAAGGTTTTCTATGTAGTTAGTCACATGTGGAATACACAGATATCTCTAACGGAATAAATGTCAGGTGGATGATAAATTGTGTTTGCATTTCTCTTCATATAGAGCATCTTTGATCATGGTAAACATTATGTAAAATGCTGTAGAGAGGCTCGGAAGGCTCCGTGTATTAATGTCAGTTATTTTTGTATTTCTTTTTAATTGAACATTTTCCTTAACTAGGCAGTAATATAGTTGATCAAAACGTTGTGGCAGAGGAACCTAGTAAAATTCTGAACAGGTCAAATGTTGCCTTGTTCAATGAAATAAGTGATTCCTCTAATCGAACTTGTGAAATTCCAATAACTGAACTAACCATTTGCAGTAGGTATATCTAAAGGACGACAACATTTTATATATGGCTTAATAAACTAATAGTTTAGAGAACATTATTCAACATAAGCCTTAGATGTTGCTACAGCAAGTAGGAGTCCAATTACATTTAATCAAAATGCGACAATTCGATAATGTAAAAACTCTACCAAATGACAAAATAGGTTTTTTGTTCATCATGGTATCCAACCCTAACACGTAATTATGATTTTCAAACAAATGGTGAGGAATGTGAAGGCTGTGTCCCAAATGGCACACTATTTTCTACATACTATATGGGCCCTGGTCAAAAGTAGTGCACAATAAAGGGAATAGGGTGTCATTTGGTATGTAGTCAGTGTCTTAAAACTCCCATCAGTCTCCTCTTTATCACAGAAGTCAATTTCATGGATAATAGGTTCATTACTGGCGTCATGGTTGGAGGGGCGTTCTGATAAAACTCACCCCAGAGATGAAGAGAGCTAATCCACTGTGGGACATGTCTTAATAAGATGTACACACACAAGCATGTACGCAGGATGCAGGCATTCACACACAGTATTTTATAACTAACCTTGTGGGGTGACACAATTCAGTCCCAGACCCCTAACCTTAACCACAACCTAACCCTAACACTAGCTCCTAACCTTAACCCTAAAACTAACCCTAGCCCTAACCCTAAACCTAACCCATACCTTAACCCCAACCTAAAACCACAACCTAATCCTAACCCTAGCTCCTAACCCTAAACCTAATTCTAACACTATTTCTAATCTTAACCCTAAATCCCCTAGAAATAGCATTTGGCCTTGTGAGGACTAATAGAATGTCCCAAGTTGTTAACATTTTGGTTTGTTTACTATTCTTGTGTTGTGGGGACTTCTGTTCTCCACAACTATAGTTAAACACACACACACACACACACACACACACACACACACACACACACACACACACACACACACACACACACACACACACACACACACACACACACACACACACACACACACACACACACACACAAGTGTTAAAATAATGTATGTGAGTATAACAGAACTGATATAGTAGGCGAAAACCCGAGGAAAATCCATCCGGATTTTGTAAATGACCTTCTTCTCCAGGCTGCCTATTCATTTGTATTTTAAGGCTACCACAACATCCGGTGAAATTGCGCCAAATTCCAAATACAAAAATCGTAATATTAAACATTCATAATATTAAACATTCAGAAAAATACAAGTGTTATACATCATTCAAAAGCTTAGAATCTTGGTAATCCAACTGCATTGTACAATTAACAATAGGCTTTACGGGGAAAGCTAGCTACCAGCGCGGGTGTGCAGTTTTCTCCGGCAGAATGGCCAACGCTGCCGAAAATGTCGTGAACTTTTTGTTGAAGAACACCTTTCATTCTCTGGGGTACACGGAAAAGGTGCGAATTAAAAGCGAGGGTAAACCTCTGCCTGAGATCAGTTTCATGAAGAAGGATGAACAGGTGAGGGTTTCCAATATCAACTGGTATCAAATGTATGACTGGTTAACAGGGAACCTATCGCCAAGCCGCCTGTAATTGCACGTTAAGATTATTTAGATGTTGAACATCTTTTCTGGGATGTCGAAAACTATTCCGATTGATTTGATAGCTTCCATCGCATCATCCATTAAAAGTTAGATTAAAGAGAGAGGTTGACGCAGCACATTTTTTCGCGTGGACTCAAGGAGGCTTTACACTTTCCTCCGGTATTTATTTAGCAAAAATGATAACACATAATCACTCCGGACAGACAAAAGCAAAAACTCATGTCATAAATGATGCAGCAGCCTAGGCTACACCCAAACATTAGATATCTGACATGA
Source organism: Brachymystax lenok tsinlingensis (assembly GCA_030435695.1). NCBI lineage: Eukaryota > Metazoa > Chordata > Actinopteri > Salmoniformes > Salmonidae > Brachymystax > Brachymystax lenok. The sequence continues at coordinate 49,638,837 of CM059818.1, forward strand.
TGTATGGGATGAAAAGGAGACTATTTTTTCCATCGGATAAACTGCAGGCTTCTAATAACAGCTGCTGCATACAGCCTATGCGCCCTGTCCTTCTGGTCAGGGTAACTAATTGGTAACGTTATATTTTTATAGTCCATTTTTGTGTCAGGAGAAAATGTGAATGTGATCAAATGTTCATTATATCCAAAATTAGGCTGGCTAGGCTGCCTATATGTGTTTATTCCATTCATATTACCTGGAATGAACCAATCAACTTAATAGTGATTTTTTTTACAAGGCCTACAGTTGCATAGGCCTGCATGATGCAAACATGTATAAAGCAAGCTCAGCCCTGTGCGTTCTACTGTCTATCAGTTGTTTTCTATGTGTCTGGGTAGAGGAAATCCCCCTCCTCATCTAGTCTAAATATAATTTATATGAACAAACATAAGGTAGCTGCAGTTTGAACGGGTTCATCCCCCCAGTTCCAGGAGTTTTTTAAAACCATGTGAACTGATTAGGAAAAACTGGTCCCATTATAGCCCATATAAAACCTTTTTACAACTGATTAATCACTGTCATACCTTATAGGGTCCAGAGTTTTCCTAGATAGGTTAACATAAGGAAAAACTCGAGGCCCCAAAGAGTAAAAATTGCCCCACCGCTCTGGAACCTATGGTGCCACCAGTCTGACTTCTCTGGGACCGATGGTGCCACCAGTCTGACCGCTCTGGGACCGATGGTGCCACCAGTCTGACTTCTCTGGGACCGATGGTGCCACCAGTCTGACCGCTCTGGGACCGATAGTGCCACCAGTCTGACTTCTCTGGGACCGATGGTGCCACCAGTCTGACCGCTCTGGGACCGATGGTGCCACCAGTCTGACCGCTCTGGGACCGTTGGTGCCACCAGTCTGACCTCTCTGGGACCGATGGTGCCACCAGTCTGACCGCTCTGGGACCGATGGTGCCACCAGTCTGACTTCTCTGGGACCGATGGTGCCACCAGTCTGACCGCTCTGGGACCGATGGTGCCACCAGTCTGACTTCTCTGGGACCGATGGTGCCACCAGTCTGACCGCTCTGGGACCGATGGTGCCACCAGTCTGACCGCTCTGGGACCGATGGTGCCACCAGTCTGACTTCTCTGGGACCGATGGTGCCACCAGTCTGACCGCTCTGGGACCGATGGTGCCACCAGACTGACTGCTCTGGGACCTGTGGTGGCACCAGTCTGACTTCTCTGGGTCCGATGGTGCCACCAGACTGACCGCTCTGGGACCTGTCTCCTTGCAGTTGTCAGTTATCGTCAGGTAGGTGGATGATCAGGGCTTTATTCAGAAACGTTTCTGGGGATACTTTTATGTGTCAAGTGGGCGAGATGAGCAGTCTGTGTTTCATAGAGAAACTCATTGTACAAACCTATGATGGTGCAGCTGTAGTGGAATGTATCTGCTATTTGTATTTACATTTAAGTCCCCTCATGTTCCCTGATTCTATTCCACTCCACTACCATTGTCAACTTTCTTTTGACATGAACTGAAGCCATGACGTCTCATGTGCCCGCTCTTCCACTAGCACATTGACGGTTCCCTTCGAAGCACTATGAGTACCCCTATCAATTTTCTCTCATTACTGTAAGTAGAGTCAATCACATACACAATTATTACACATCAAAGATTTTACTCCTTGCTTGGACCAACTCATTCTTAGCTCTTTTGTCTAACTGTGTAGTGTCTTGTTTTAGTTTTTTTGTCTTCCCAGTAAAATCCTGTCCTGCACTGATCAAGCCTCTGAACACCTCAACTCACGCCTCATACCCTCATTCAACCACTGCTGTGATCCCTTTCCAACACTGTGTAAGTAGCCCTCTCATTCCCATTCCCCATAATATTGTACTATAAATATCTTTATTAAATGTTTTAGGTTAAAATAATTCGTTTTTTTATGATTTTTGAAACATTCTTTGTGGTCTCTGTGTGTTCCACGCCTATACCGTGGGTTTCCCACCCTCCTACATTTTTCAAGTCACCAGCCTCCACGTGTGTGCGTGTGTCCGTGTGTGCGTGCGTGTGTGTGTGGTGTGTGAAGGTCCAGCTAGACTAGCGGCGAGCAGCATTGTATACTAACGAGACTTTTTCCATGGCGGCGCCGTGTCATCACGCATATTCTCACGCTGTCCTGCTGCTGTGGATATGGAGCACTTCACCAGCCACACACACTCAGACTACTCTCTGGTTGGAAGATGGCACCGACAGAGATGTTCGCCTCGCTTCGCGTTCATAGGAAACTATGTAGTATTTTTTTTTTATGTATTATTTCTTACATTGTTTCCCCAGGAAATGTTAAGTCTTATTACATACAGCGGGGGAAAACTATTGGATATAAGAGCAACGTCAACTTACCAACATTACGACCAGGAATACGACTTTCCCAAAGCGGATCCTCTGTTTGGACCTCCACCCAGGACAATGGATCGAATCCCAGTAGGCGACCCAAAACATCCTCGCCGCGGTCTTCTGGTCAGGCTCCGTAGACGGGCACATCGCTCACCGCTCCCGAGTATACTACTCGCCAATGTCCAGTCTCTTGACAACAAGGTAGACGGAATTCGAGCAAGGGTTGCCTTCCAGAGAGACATCAGAGATTGTAACATTCTCTGTTTCACGGAAGCATGGTTCACTCGGCATATGTTATCAGAGTCGGTGCAGCCACCCGCATCGCGCTGAAAGAAACAAACATCTGTTTGGTAAGATGAAGGGCGGGGGTGTATGCCTTATGATTAACAAGTCGTGGTGTGATCATAACAACATACAGGAACTCAAGTCCTTTTGTTCACCTGACCTAGAATTCCTTACAATCAAATGCCGATCGCATTATCTACCAAGAGAATTCTCTTCGATTATAATCACAGCCGTGTATGTCCCCCCCCAAGCAGACACCTCGACGGCCCTGAAAGAACCTCATTGGACTATGTAAACTGGAAACCATATATCCTGAGGCTGATTTTATTGTAGCTGGGGATTTGAACAAAGCTAATCTGAAAACAAGGCTCCCTAAATTTTATCAGCATTTCGAATGTGCATCCCGGGCTTGCAGCATTTTGGATCATTGATATTCTAACTTCTGCGACACAAACAAAGCCCTACCTCGCCCTCCTTTCGGAAAATCTGACCACGACTCCATTTTGTTGCTCCCAACCTATAGACAGAAACTAAAACAGGAAACGCCCGTGCTTAGGTCTGTTAAATGCTGGTCCGACCAATCGGATTCCACGCTTCAAGATTGCTTCGATCACGTGGCCTGGGTTATGTTCCGGATAGCGTCAGACAACAACATTGATGCATACGCTGATTCGGTGAGCGAGTTCATTAGCAAGTGCATCGGTGATGTTGTACCCACGGTGACTATTAAAACCTGCCCCAACTCGAAACCGTGGATTGATGTCAAAACTGAAAGCGCAAACCACTGCTTTTAATCATGTCAAGGCGACCGGAAACATGACCGAATACAAACAGTGTAGCTTTTCCCTACGCAAGGAAATCGAACAAGCTAAGCGTCAGTATACAGACAAAGTAGAGTTTCAATTCAACGGCTCAGACACGAGACGTATATGTGGCAGGGTCTACAGTCAATCATGGATTATAAAAAGAAAACCAGCCCCATCGCTGACACCGATGTCTTGCTCCCAGACAAATTAAACAATTTCTTTGCTCGCTTTGAGGACAATACAGTGCCACTGACACGGCCCGCTACCAAGACCTGCGTGCTCTCCTTCACCATGGCCAACGTGAGTAAAACATTTAAACGTGGTAACCCTCGCAAAGCTGCTGGCTCAGACGTCATCTCTAGCTGCATCCTCAGAGCATGCGCAGACCAGCTGGCTGGTGTGTTTACGGACATTTTCAATCAATCCCTATCCCAGTCTGCTTTTCCCACATGCTTCAAGAGGGCCACCATTGTTCCTCTTTCCAAGAAAGCTAAGGTAACTGAGCTAAATGACTATCGCCCCGTAGCACTCACTTTCGTTATCATTAACTTCTTAGGGAGCAGCGCATGAGGTGACCGTTTTGGAGACCCTGGCGTGCCCAAAGTAAAATGCCTCCCATTCAGGCCCAGAAAATAGGATATGCACATATTTAGTACCATTTAATAGGAAACACTCTGAATTTTCTAAAAGTGTTAACCATTTGTCTGTGAGTAAAACAGAACGAATATGGCAGGCGGAACCCAGAGGAATTTCTGTCCTGGAAAAAGTGGTTTTGACAGAGTGCCTCATTTGGAACCCCTCCCTTATGAAAATGCCCATATAAGGGCATATGAATGCAGTACCGATCGCTTCCTCTGGATGTCAACAGTCTCGAGACAGTGTTCAGATTGTTTTTGGATGCTATTAGAGCAGAGAAGAAGAGAAAACAGGAAGTGTCCCCTTGGAAGTCAACAGAAGAGAACGCTGGATTTTGAATTTGGCGCCTTGCATTTCACCTGGTAGTGTCGGGATTGGGGCGCTAGCACCCACCACTCCCTAAGAAGTTAAGTGCTTTGAGAGACTAGTCTAGGATCATATCACCTCCACCCTACCTGACACCCTAGACCCACTCCAATTTGCTTACCACCCCAGTAAGTCCACAGACGACGCAATCGCAATCACACTGCACACTGCCCTAACCCATCCGGACAAGAGGAATATCTATGTAAGAATGCTGTTCATCGATTACAGCTCAGCAATTAACACCATAGTACCCTCCAGACTCGTCATTCAGCTCGAGATCCTGGGTCTCGACCCCGACCTGTGCAACTGGGTCCTGGACTTTCTGACGGGCCGCCCCCAGGTGGTGAGGGTAGGAAACAACATCTCTACCCCGCTGATCCTCAACACAGGAGCCCCACAAGGGTGCGTTCTCAGCCCCCTCCTGTACTCCCTGTTCACCCATGACTGCGTGGCCATGCACGCCTACAACTCAATCAGTAGGCTTGATTACCAACAACGGCGAGACAGCCTACATGGAGGAGGTGAGGGCCCTCGGAGTGTGGTGTCAGGAAAATAACCTCACACTCAACATCAACAAAACAAAAGAGATGATCGTGAACTTCAGGAAACAGCAGAGTAGTGGAGAAGGTGGAAAGTTTTAAGTTCCTCGGTGCACACATCACGGAAAAACTGAAATGGTCCACCCACACAGACAGCGTGGTGAAGAAGGCACAATAGCGCCTCTTCAACCTCAGGAGAATTAAGAAATTGTGATTGTCACCGAAAACACTCACAAGCTTGCACAGATGCACGTTCAAGAGCATCCTGTCGGGCTGTATCACCGTCTGCTCACAACCGTAAGGCTCTCCAGAGGGTAGTGAGGTCTGCACAACGCATCACCGGGGGGCAAAATACGTGCCCTCCAGGACACTTACACCACCTAATGTCACAGGAAGGCCAAAAAGATAATCAAAGACAACAACCACCCGAGCCATCCAGAAGGCGAGGTCAGTACAGGTGCATCGGAGCTGGGACAGAGAGACTGAAAAACAGCTTCAATCTCAAGGCCATCAGACTGTTAAACAGCCTTCACTAACATTGAGTGGCTGCTGCCAACCACTGACTCAATCTCTAGCCACTTTAATAATACAACATTTGATGTAATAAATGTATCACTAGTCACTTTAAACAATGCCACTTTAATTATGTTTACATACCCTACATTACTCATCTCATATGTATATACTGTACTCTATACCATCTACTGCATCTTGCCTATGCCGCACGGCCATCACTACCCTATCTATACTCTACCCACACCCTCTCCTACCCTATCTATACCCTACCCAATCTATACCCTACCCTACCTACACCCTACCCTATCTATACCCTACCCTATATACACCATACCCTACCTACATCCTTCTCTTATGGACCCTGTTCTAAACTAGTGCATCATAAAGGAAAACATACCACTTGGGATGAAGCTTGTAGCTTCCAGGACTAGACAACAGCCCTAATACCTAACCTAATCCTTCATATATCCATATCCATATCCATATATTTATATGTACATATTCTTATTCATTCCTTTACACTTGTGTGTATAAGGTAGTGGTGTAATTGTTAGATTACTTGTTAGATATTACAGCACGGTCGGAACTAGAAGCACAAGCGTTTTGCTACACTCGCATTAACATCTGCTAACCATGTGTATGTGACCAATAAAATTTGTTTTGATTTAGCCGTCCGGCTGGCAAGGGAAACAGTTGAGCTTTTTCTTGTTTCCACTCAGTACATCCTAACATACCTATACCCTACCTACATTTTAACCTACATTTACCCTACCTTCATCCTACTCTACCTACATCCTAACCTACCTATACCCTACCTACATCCTAACCTACATATACCCTACCTTCATCCTACCCTACCTACATCCTAACCAACCTATACCCTACCTACATTTTAACCAACCTACATCCTACCCTACCTACGTCCTAACCTACCAATACCACACCAAGATCCTACCCTACCTACATCCTAACCTACCTATACCCTACCTACATCTTACCCTACCTACATCCTAACCTACCTAAACCCTACCTATATCCTACCCTACCTACATCCTAACCTACCTATGCCTACCTACATCCTACCCTACCTACATCCTAACCTACCTATGCCCTACCTACATCCTACCCTACCTACATCTTAACCTACCTATACCCTACCTCTACCCTACCCAACCAACAACCTACCCAACCTACAACTTACCATACCCCACCTATACACTACCCCACCTACACCCTATCCTCCCCAATCTACACCCTATCCTACCCAAGTTACACCCTACCTACACCCAACCCTACCTCTACCCTACCCTACCCTATCTACACCCTACCCTACCTACATCCTAACCTACCTATGCCCTACCTACATCCTACCCTACCTACATCCTAACCTACCTATGCCCTACCTACATCCTACCCTACCTACATCTTAACCTACCTATACCCTACCTCTACCCTACCCAACCAAAACCCTACCTCTACCCTACCCAACCTACACCCTACCCTGCCTACGCCTACCCTACCCTACCTACACCCTACCTTACCTACACCCTACCCTGCCTACGCCCAGCCTACCCAACATACACCCTACCCAACCAACAACCTACCCTACCTACAACTTAACCTACCCCACCTATACACTACCCCACCTACACCCTATCCTCCCCAATCTACACCCTATCCTACCCAAGCTACACCCTACCTACACCCAACCCTACCTCTACCCTACCCTACCCTATCTACACCCTAACCCACCTACACCCTACACTATCTACATCCAACCCTATCTATACCCTATCCTATCTACACCCTACCCTACCCTATCTATACCCGTTCCTATCTTACCCTATCATTACGCTACCCTACCTACACCCTACCCCACCTGTACCCGACCCCACCTCTACCCTACCCCACCTCTACCCTTCCCTATCTATACCCTACCCTATCTACACCCTTCCCTATCTACACCCGACCCTATCCCAACCCTACCCTATCTACACCCTAACTACACCCTAGCCAATCTATACCCTACCATATCTACACCCTGTCCTACCCTATCTATACCCTACCCTATCTACACCCTACCCTACCTACACCCTACCCTATCTATATTCTACCCTATCTATACCCTACCCTATCTATACCCTGTCCTACCTACATCCTATCTATACCCTACCCTTCCTACACCCTACCCTACCTACACCCTACCCTATCTATACTCTACCCACACCCTCTCCTACCCTATCTATACCCTACCCAATCTATACCCTACCCTACCTACACCCTACCCTATCTATACCCTACCCTATATACACCATACCCTACCTACATCCTTCTCTCATGGACCCTGTTCTAAACTAGTGCATCATAAAGGAAAACATACCACTTGGGATGAAGCTTGTAGCTTCCAGGACTAGACAACAGCCCTAATACCTAACCTAATCCTTCATGCAGTTGCTGAAAGCATTAAATCCAGGTACTCTCCAAAAAAACTAATTTCACCTTTGCTCGCTCCACAATATACACTACCGTTCAAAAGTTTGGGGTCACTTAGAAATGTCCTTGTTTTTGAAAGAATTATATATTTTTTGGTCCATTGTCCATCTTCAGTTTCTTGTAAATTTCTCGCATGGAATAGTCTTCATTTCTCAGATCAGGAAAAGACTGACGAGTTTCAGAAGAAAGTCTTTGTTTCTGGACATTTTGAGGCTTTCACTTCCCTGCCATCTTTTTAAAGCGTCTCACACATGTATGCAAGCACTCGGTTTGCATGCAAATAAACTGAATCCCCCCCCCAAAAAATTCCACAGCATTTCAGTCCTGGACCAGCTGACATCATGTCAGTGATTCTCTTGTCAACACAGGTGTGAGTGTTGACGAGGACAAGGCTGGAGATCACTCTGTCATGCTGACTGAGTTCAAATAACAGACTGGAAGCTTCAAAATGAGGGTGGTGCTTGGAATCATTGTTCTTACTCTGTCAACCATGGTTACCTGCAAGGAAACACATGCCGTCATCATTGCTTTGCACAAAACGGGCTTCACAGGCAAGGATATTGCTGCCAGTAAGATTGCACCTAAATCAACCATTTATCGGATAATCAAGAACTTCAAGGAGAGCGGTTCAATTGTTGTGAAGAAGGCTTCACGGCGCCCATGAAAGTCCAGCAAGCGCCAGGACTGTCTCCTAAAGTTGATTCAACTGCGGGATCGAGGCACCACCAGTACATAGCTTGCTCAGGAATGGCAGCAGGCAGGTGTGAGTGCTTTTGGAGGATGGCCTGGTGTCAAGAATGGCAGCAAAGAAGCCACTTCTCTCCAGGAAAAACATGAGTGACAGACTGATATTCTGCAAAAGGTACAGGGATTGGACTGAGGACTGGGGTAAAGTCATTTTCTCTGATGAATCCCCTTTCCGATTGTTTGGTGCATCCGGAAAAAATCTTGTTCGGAATAGAAAAAGTGAGCGCTACCATCAGTCCTGTGTCATGCCAACAGTAAAGCATCCTGAGACCATTCATGTGTGGGGTTGCTTCTCAGCCAAGGGAGTGGGCTCACTCACAATTTGCTTAAGAACACAGCCATGAATAAAGAATGATACCAACACATCCTCCGAGAGCAACTTCTCCCAACCATCCAGGAACAGTTTGGTGATGAAAAATGCCTTTTCCAGCATGATGGAGCACCTTGCCATAAGGCAAAAGTGATAACTAAGTGGCTCGGGGAACAAAACATTGATATTTTGGGTCCCTGGCCAGGAAACTCCCCAGACCTTAATTACTTACAGAGTGGTGGGACGCTAGCGTTGTCAGATTTCAAAAAGGCTTTACGGCGAAAGCACAACATTTGATTGTTTGAAGGGTAGCACCTCTAATATTTATGCATTAGCATAAATCCATAACCCAACACGGGTCTCACAAAACGCATAAAATCGCTAATATAAAATCGCTTACCTCTGATGACCTTCTGCTGAGGGCTTCCCAAGTGTCCAACGAAGACAATCCATGCTTCTTTTGTTAGAAAAAGTAATTTATTATATCCATAAATCTCTGTTTGGTTGGCGCGTTATGATCAGAAAATCCACCGTCGAGTCGCCCATTGAACCGTAAAGAGAACACGTTCAAATTATACCTTTACACTTTCTACAAACAAATCAAACATCATCCTTAGGTATCCTTTTGGGTACGTTTGCTGTAATATTTAAACCGGACGATAACGTGAACGATAGGAAAGAAAAATAAAGTGGTGCGCGTTCACAATCTCGCGTGCGTCAAACCTTGTTTACAAAAGTGATCGCCTGACAATTTCCTGTTCCTACCTGTTCTGGTCACTCCTAGAATTCCCAGTCTTTGTATATAGACTGTTGACATCTAGTGGAAGCCATAGGTACTGCAGTGTCAGTCCTACATAAAGTTGTATGCAATAGGCACAATGGAGAAGATGCTCATTTACAAAAAAAAATGCAAATCCGAATGGATTTTCCTCGGGGTTTTTGCCTGCTATATCAATTCTGTTATACTCACATACATTATTTTAACACTTAGAAACTTCAGAGTGTTTCCTATCCAATAGTACTAATTATGTGCATATTCTATTTTCTGGGCCTGAGTGGCATGCATTTTACTTTGGGCACGCCAGACTCTCCAAAACCGTCACCTATGCAGCTGCTCCCTAAGAAGTTAATCCCATTGAGAACTTGTGGTCAATTCTCAAGAGGCGGGTGGACAAACAAATCCCACAAATTCTGACAAACTCCAAGCATTGATTATGCAAGAATGGGCTGCCATCAGTCAGGATGTGGCCCAGAAGTTAATTGACAGCATGCCAGGGCGGATTGCAGATGTTACTATTCCATAGTAGCATCTGACAAAAATATCTAAAGACAGTGAAGCAGCAAACTTTGTGGAAATTAATATTTGTGTCATTCTCAAAACCTTTCACCACGACTGTACAATGTGGGAGGGTACAGATTAGTCGAGGTAATATGTAGGTAGGGGTAAAGTGACTATGCATAGATAAATAAACAGAGTAGCAGCAGTGTAAAAAAGGGGGGCAATGCAAACAGTCTGGGTAGCCATTTGATTAACTGTTTAGCTGTTAAAGAGCCTTTTGGACCTAGACTTGGAGCAACCGTACCACTGACGCTGCCTGGTATAGAGGTCCTGGATGGCAGGAAGCTTGGCCCTAGTGATGTTCTGGGTGTACGCACTACCCTCTGTTGTGCCTTGCAGTTGCCATACCAAGTGGTGATGCAAACAGTCAGGATGTTCTCAATGTGCAGCTGTGAGGATCTGAGGACCCATGCTAAATCTTTTCCGAGAACCAATGCCAAGTCTCCTGAGGGGAATAGGCGTTGTCATGCGTTGTCATTCACGACTGTCTTGGTGTGTTTGGACCATGATAGTTTGTTAATGATGTGGACACAGAGGAACTTGAAGCTCTCAACCCAATCCACTACAGCCCTATGAATGTGAATGGGGCCGTGCTCGGCCCTCCGTTTCCTGTAGTCCACGATCAGCTCATTTGTTTTGATCACGTTGAGGGAGAGGTTGTTGTCTTGGCACCACACTGCCATGTCTCTGACCACAGCCCTATAAGCTGTCTCGTCGTCAGTGATCAGGCCTACCACTGTCGTGTCATTAGCAAACGTGATGGTGCTGGAGTCGTGCGCAGCCACGTGAACAGGGAGTACAGGATGGGACTAAACATTCACCCCTGAGGAGCCCCCATGTTGAGGTTCAGCAAGGTGGATGTGTTATTGCCTATCCTCACCACCTGGAGGCGGCCCGTCAGGAAGTACAGGATCCAGATGCAGAGAGAGATGTTCAGTCCCAGGGTCCTGAGTTTAGTAATGGCCTTGGAGGGCTGTATGGTGTTGAACGCTGAGCCATAGTCAATGACAGCATTCTCACAAAGGTGTTGCTCTTGTCCAGGTGGGAGAGGGCAGTGTGGCGTGCAATAGAGATTGCATCATTAGTGGATCTGTTTGGGCGGTTTGTCAATTGGAGTGGGTCCAGTGTGGTTGGGATGTTGATATGAGCTGTGATCAGCCTTTAAAAACATTTCAGACTTAAGTGCTACAGGGAAATAGTCATTTAGACAGGTTACCTTGGGGTTCTTGGGCACAGGAATTATGGTGGTCTGCTTAAAACGTTGCAATTGCATACTGGGTCAGGTAGAGATCGAACATGTCAGTGAAGAGACTTTCCAGCTGGTCAGCGCATGCTCTTGAGGCCTTGTGAATTTTAACCTGTTTAAAGGTCTTACTCACATCAGCTACTGAGAGTGAGATCACAGTTGTCCAGAACAGCTGGTTCTCTCATCTCTCAAAATTTGGTAAGACGGATTTCAGTTCCCCTAAAATCACCGGCCACTAGGAGCACTGCCTCTGGATCTGCATTTTCTTGTTTGCTTATGGCCCTATACAGCTCATTGAGTCCGGTCTTAGTGCCAGCATCAATTTGTGGTGTTAAAAAAACTGCTACCAAAAATATAGAGAAACTCTCTTGGTAAATATTATGGTCTAGCGTTTATCATGAGGTCCAGGGAGCATAACTTCAAGACTTCCTTAATATTAGAGATTGAGCACTAGCTGTTGTTAACAAAGAGTCCCACCTCCCCCTTAACCTTACCTGAAGCAGTTCCCGTTCAGTCTTGACGGTGCATAGAAAAACCTACATGTATATTATCCATGTCCACGTTCAGCCACGAAGAGAAACGTAGGATATTACAGTTATTCAGGTCCCGTTGATAGGATAGTTTCCAACAGAGCTTGTCCAGTTTGTTCTCTAGTGATTGTAGAGGCAGTTTATTTACTCGCCAAGGTAGAAATCTGCATCCAAATCGAGGTTAGTGATCATCGCTGTCCAGAAGCTGTTTTCGGTCATAGGAATTGATGAATTATATATATATATATATATATATACAGTGGGGAAAAAAAAGTATTTAGTCAGCCACCAATTGTGCAAGTTATCTCACTTAAAAAGATGAGAGAGGCCTGTAATTTTCATCATAGGTACACTTCAACTATGACAGACAAAATTAGGAAAAAAATCCAGAAAATCACATTGTAGGATTTTTAATGAATTTATTTGCAAATTATGGTGGAAAATAAGTATTTGGTCACATACAAACAAGCAAGATTTCTGGCTCTCACAGACCTGTAACTTCTTCTTTAAGAGGCTCCTCTGTCCTCCACTCATTACCTGTATTAATGGCACCTGTTTGAACTTGTTATCAGTATAAAAGACACCTGTCCACAACCTCAAACAGTCACACTCCAAACTCCACTATGGCCAAGACCAAAGAGCTGTCAAAGGACACCAGAAACAAAATTGTAGACCTGCACCAGGTTGGGAAGACTGAATCTGCAATAGGTAAGCAGCTTGGTTTGAAGAAATCAACTGTGGGAGCAATTATTAGGAAATGGAAGACATACAAGACCACTGATAATCTTCCTCGATCTGGGGCTCCACGCAAGATCTCACCCGTGGGGTCAAAATGATCACAAGAACGGTGAGCAAAAATCCCAGAACCACACGGGGACCTAGTGAATGACCTGCAGATAGCTGGGACCAAAGTAACAAAGCCTACCATCAGTAACACACTACGCCGCCAGGGACTCAAATCATGCAGTGCCAGACGTGTCCCCCTGCTTAAGCCAGTACATGTTCAGGCCCGTCTAAAGTTTGCTAGAGAGCATTTGGATGATCCAGATGAGGATTGGGAGAATGTCAGATGAAACCAAAATAGAACTTTTTGGTAAAAACTCAACTCGTCGTGTTTGGAGGACAAAGAATGCTGAGTTGCATCCAAAGAACACCATACCTACTGTGAAGCATGGGGGTGGAAACATCATGCTTTGGGGCTGTTTTCTGCAAAGGAACCAGGACTGACTGATCCGTGTAAAGGAAAGAATGAATGGGGCCATGTATCGTGAGATTTTGAGTGAAAACCTCCTTCCATCAGCAAGGGCATTGAAGATGAAACGTGGCTGGGTCTTTCAGCATGACAATGATCCCAAACACACCGCCCGGGCAACGAAGGAGTGGCTTCGTAAGAAGCATTTCAAGGTCCTGGAGTGGCCTAGCCAGTCTCCAGATCTCAACCCCATAGAAAATCTTTGAAAGTCCGTGTTGCCCAGCGACAGCCCCAAAACATCACTGCTCTAGAGGAGATCTGCATGGAGGAATGGGCCAAAATACCAGCAACAGTGTGTGAAAACCTTGTGAAGACTTACAGAAAACGTTTGACCTCTGTCATTGCCAACAAAGGGTATATAACAAAGTATAGAGATAAACTTTGTTATTGACCAAATACTTATTTTCCACCATAATTTGCAAATAAATTCATAAAAAATCCTACAATGTGATTTTCTGGATTTTTTTCCTCATTTTGTCTGTCATAGTTGAAGTGTACCTATGATGAAAATTACAGGCCTCTCTCATCTTTTTAAGTTGGAGAACTTGCACAATTGGTGGCTGACTAAATACTTTTTTTCCCCACTGTATATATATTGCTTTAAGAAAGTACTCACACCCCTTTACTTTTTACACATTTTGTTTGTGTTACAGCCTGAATTCAAAATGTATTTAAATTGATATTTTAAATCACTGATCTACACACAATACCCCATTTTAGAAATGAACACGTATTCAACCCCTTTGTTATGACAAGCCTAAATAAGTTCAGGAGTAAAAATGTGTTTAACAAATCGCATAATAAGTTCAATAATAGTGGTTAACAGGATTTTTTAATGATGCTGAAAATCCCTTTGAACATGGTGATGTTATTAATTAGTCACTACAAAGATACAGGCGTCCTTCCTAACTCAGTTGCTGGAGAGGATGGAAACTGCTCAGGGATTTCACAATGAGGCCAATAAAAATAAATTGAATACAGCTATAAGCACAGGCAAAATCCTAGAGGAAAACCTGATTCAGTCAGCTTTCCAACAGACACTGGAAGACAAATTCACCTTTCAGCAAGACAATAACCTAAAACACAAGGTCAATTCTACACTGCAGTTGCTTACGAAGACAACATTGAATGTTCCTGATAGGCCTGGTTACAGTTTTGAATTAAGTCGGCTTGAAACTCTATGGCAAGACTTGAAATTAGCTGTTTAGCAATCAACTTGACAGAGCTTGAAGATAAAAAAAAAAAACATTTTTAAAAATTGTACAAATTCACGTCTTTCCATAGATTTTCAAGCCGATTACATTTTTTCATTTCTTTGCCACATGTTTTTCAATATTACTTAAGTGCCTTGTTTCAAACAGGATGCATGTTTTGGAATATTTTTCTCTACGTCCTCAGTTTTCTCATATCATAACCACTAAACTCTGCAACTGTTCATGGTGAAGCAAGGTAAAGGGATAAAAAGCAAGCGAGGTAAAGGGGAAAAGGCAGCGAGGTAAAGAGAGAGGTAAAAGGGAGAAAAAGGGAGAGAGGTAAAGGGAGAAAAAGGGAGCGAGGTAAAGAGAGAGGTAAAAGGGAGAAAAAGGGAGAGAGGTAAAGGGAGCGAGGTAAAGGGAGCGAGGTAAAGGGAGCGAGGTAAAGGGGAAAAAGGGAGAGAGGTAAAGGGAGAAAAAGGGAGCGAGGTAAAGGGGAAAAAGGGAGAGAGGTAAAGGGAGAAAAAGGGAGCGAGGTAAAGGGAGAAAAAGAAAGCGAGGTAAAGGGGAAAAATTGAGAGAGGTAAAGGGAGATAAAAGGGAACGAGGTAAAGGGAGAAAAAGGGAGCGAGGTAAAGGGGAAAAAGGGAGCGAGGTAAAGGGAGCGAGGTAAAGGGAGAAAAAGGGAGCGAGGTAAAGGGAGCGAGGTAAAGGGAGAAAAAGGGAGCGAGGTAAAGGGAGAAAAAGGGAGCGAGGTAAAGGGAGCGAGGTAAAGGGAGAAAAAGGGTGAGAGGTAAAGGGAGAAAAGGGAGCGAGGTAAAGGGAGCGAGGTAAAGGGAGAAAAAGGGAGCGAGGTAAAGGGAGAAAAAGATAGCGAGGTAAAGGGAGCGAGGTAAAGGGAGAAAAAGGGTGAGAGGTAAAGGGAGAAAAGGGAGCGAGGTAAAGGGAGCGAGGTAAAGGGAGAAAAAGGGTGAGAGGTAAAGGGAGAAAAGGGAGCGAGGTAAAGGGAGCGAGGTAAAGGGAGAAAAAGGGAGCGAGGTAAAGGGAGAAAAGGGGAGGTAATACTCTTTAGCAGTAGAAGGATGCTGTTTTAAAGTCTTTAGGAGGTGTGACTACAGGCTCTGATCCGATACAGTCTACATTCATCTAATTTTCTCTTTGACTGAGCCACTGTCTTCAGGTAACACCGTCTCTGTTTTAAGCCTCACATGTTACAGTAACAGACGGCTAAGTGGTCTTTAGGACCTGACTAATAAACCAAAACGTTGCCAGCTCAAGTCCAGTGAATGGAGAGGCAGAAATCTATTTTATATAATTAAGAACAAATTCTTATTTACAATGACAGCCTACACTGGCCAAACCCAGACAATGCTGGGCCAATTATGTACCGCCCTATGGGACTCCCAATCACAGCCAGTTCAGTCTGGAATTGAACCAGGGTCTGTAATGATACCTCTTGCACTGAGATGCAGTGCCTTAGACCTCTGCGCTACTCAGGAAGAGATGGAAAGGAAGAGATGGAGTCGCTAATAGCTTCTTCGTCTGAGCTCCTTCGAGAAACAAACAAGCAGCAATCAGCTCTAAAAATAGTATCGGCACTCAGTCGTTCACAGCCTATTATTTATGAACAGTAATAGAAGGACTAGAATGGAGACATGTCACCATTCAAAACAACACCATCCATCTCTCATCTACCTCCCCAACGCCCCGAGGGTGAAACCAGAAGGAACAAGATGTGAACATGAATTCTGTCATCGTGAAAAATGGGGGTGAGGTGAGAAGGCTGATTGGGTATAAGCTGCATGCTCACATATCCCACTCCACGTGCATAGAAAACACATCAATAGCTAGATATAAATAGCAGCAACGATTCATGCAACAACAGGACTTATAAAAACAATTTCAGTTCAGATGAATGTCTATATCCATCACAGTCCATTATCATTAATCGTCCTGTATAAAAGTGACATTACCAGTGATTGTGATACTTTTGGCAAAATAACCCACAGCTACACCTGGCCAGCTGCAGAAATCATGGCTTTAAAACCAGATTATTTTCAAACCTTATCGTTATCGTTCATTATATAACTCCTATCATAAAAAGTGCTTCCTGATGGAAGTTGGACCACTGGACCGTGGTGCATTGTGAGCATTAGGCCGAGTGACAGGTTTGGCATGGCATTACTCAAAGCATAATAGTGTTTACGGGAGTGCTAACAACAACAACAACAACAACAACAACAACAACAACATGGTCAGTAAACAAACAAACAGAGGGCAGGCAGTGTCATCCTCCCAACACTCCTTTAGCCATGTAAAACAACAGTTATCTGATAACGACTATATCTGACTATATCTGCACAGACCTCGGAGACCCATCATTGTTGAGGTGGTTGACGCGGGTTCAAAGTGGTAAGTGAATTGGTGACAGAAGTGGAGGTGACAGAACAGTGCGTATAGTATACCCAAGGTATTTAAGACTTTTCTGTCAGATGAGAAAACAACAACAGAAAGACACTCAGAGACATAATCCTTAGAGAGAGAGAGAGAGAGACAGAGAGAGATTAAGAGAGAGAGATGGAGAGACAGACAGAGAGAGATTGAGAGAGAGAGAGAGAGAGAGAGAGAGAGAGAGAGAGAAAGAGAGATTGAGAGAGAGAGAGAGAGAGAGAGAGAGAGAGAGAGAGAGAGAGAGAGAGAGAGAGAGAGATGGAGAGACAGACAGAGAGAGATTGAGAGACAGAGAGTGAGAGAGAGACACACAGAGAGAGAGAGACACAGAGAGAGAGAGAGACACAGAGAGAGAGAGAGAGAGACAGAGAGAGACACGGAGAGAGAGAATGTTTACTATTAATTTATTTCACTTGCTTTGACAATGTAAACATATGTTTCCCATGCCAATAAGACCCTTATATTGAAATTGAGAGAGAGAGAGAGAGAGAGAGTTCAACGTCTAGTTTTGATTTACAATTGGTTGAGTTGTCAACTAACATGAATTCAACATCAAATCAACCGAACATTTCACCACGACATTCCCTCCTCTCTCTCTTCATCCTCTCCTTACTCCTCTTTCCCTACCCTTCCCTATTTCCCTCCTTTCTCTCGCTCTCCACTTTTTCTTCCATCTTTACCTCAATCTCTCCCTCATTTTTCTCCATCATCTCCCATGAATACTGAATGCTGTGAATCAGCGCAGTGCCCTCTCTCTCTCTCTCTCTCTCTCTCTCTCTCTCTCTCTCTCTCTCTCTCTCTCTCTCTCTCTCTCTCTCAGCTATTACCTCCATTTTCCCTTTCCTCCAGCTGTCCAGCTGTCTGCATACTGAATGCTATGAATCAGAGCAGTGCCCTCCTGAACTCTCTCCTCTCAACCCATTGTCTTGGTCACGATGATAACCGATCACAGTTAGCCTGCCTGCCTGCCTTATGTGCACTTGAAGACACTCAAATGACAGTACATTCAAGCTTTCATTAGACTGTCCAGTATATTTACTCCCCTGTGTAGAGGAGGCCCAGGGTGAGGGTTGGTGCATCACTGATTGAGATCATCACCAATGGCAGGGCAGAGCCCCACCTGTTTTGAGCCCCACATTCTTTGCAAAAATAATAATTAAATAAATAAAAAAATAACATGCCTGTTTTGCGTGTAATTTGGCATTAATACGTGTCACATAACAATGTAAAAAACGTGTATATCATGGAGTAAAATAAAGCCGCATACAGACATGGTCTCTTTTTTGTTTTATTGAGTAAGGCAGCTCCAAAATGCAGGTGTTTCAGCCTGTGCTTTCTGTGGTGGGGCAAGCCAGCAGAAAATAGGGAGTGTCGGGCCGTGATTGACTCAGTATTCTGTCACTCATGGGGACACTACGTCACCGCCAAGTATAAGGGTAGACCTCAGCCCCTTGGGTGCTGCCATAGAGTTACATTAGAAGTTCCCATCCAAGAAGGCTCAAGGTAATTGGCCACAGATAAAATTATGTCAAATCACGTTATATCTACAGTAGTTTTGATTAGACTGATCATGTCAACATCATACTTTCAAAATCTTAGCTAGCAGTCATCAATATGAATAAAGTCGACAATCTACTGGCAAATCCTTTTGAATCCTTGTCAAATGAAGAGAAATAATGAAGAGAAATTATAGATAAAATGTATCGGTGTCCATCGGCCATTGGACATAAACATCGCAAATTCAACAATGAGTTGATTGGAAGGAATCAGTGGCTAACTGCAAGCATTGCAAAGCAATCATTAGCCTGCTATTCAGTGGAGTGGCTGTGTGGTACAAAGTCTAAGATTAAGGGACTCTTTTCTCTAGTTTAAAATGATAAACATTCAATGAAGCATGATTTGTGCCGCGCTCAAAACAGCTATTAACTCTGACTTTAGTGAGTTCAAGACAACTGGGAACTGAGGGAAAATGAGCTTCGACTGGGAAAATAAGTTTAGAACTTTCATCCAATTCAGAATTGTAAATCCGGAACTCGGGCCTCTTTGTAGAGCTACGACCTGAAGATCACTGACGTCATCATGACTCACCTTTTTCGAGTTCCCAGTTGTCTTAAAAGCACCATAAACCCAGAGAATGGCAGACTTTAATGATAAAGTTTGATGACAAAATTTGCCCACGAAGGACTGCTGCGCCACCTTCCTGTTCAAGTGAGCACATCACAACAAGGTGAATCCAAACATTTCTTGTATACTGCTGCATTAATGATGTAATATGCCAGGGAGATATGTATACTGTAGCTAAGAAAGTAATACTAAGTGTATGTTGTGTAGTAAGCTGTTAGTAGCCCCACCCTAGTAATTTGGTCTATTTTCACCTCTTAATTTCGCCTACTGTTCTGTCCTGGTGCTGCCTACCTGTTTTTTTGCGCCTACCTGTTTTTGAGAAATGTAATAATCAAATATTGTAAGAGCTTTCATTGTCTGCTTATATAGCCCCTTTATTTATCCTACAGTTCTGACTTGGTGTACAGGGAGAATACTGTAAGAACGGCCCATGTTCTGAATTCTGTCGCTGTACATTTCAAAAGTGCTGAACAAAGAGTTCTATTGACTACGCCAATCCTAGCTCGCTCATGTATGTCTTAATTAAAATTACGGATTGCCTCTTATCCGCTCGTTGTTCCCTTATGCCATAGTTTGTACATTTCAATTATCAGTAAAAAACACATTTGTCTAAGCAAGTCAGCCATATTAGCTATGTTTTTTTTAAAGTCAGTAAATGAGGCTGAATGAACTGTTTCACTGCCAGCCAAGGCTCTGCTGATAGCCAGGTGTAGCAGTGATAAGATGTTGGGACTGCTGTTGGGACTCTGCTGTTGGGACTCTGCTGTTGGGACTGCTGTTGGGACTCTGCTGTTGGGACTCTTCTGTTGGGACTCTGCTGTTGGGACTCTGCTGTTGGGATTGCTGTTGGGACTCTGCTGTTGGGACTCTGCTGTTGGGACTCTGCTGTTGGGACTCTGCTGTTGGGACTCTGCTGTTGGGACTCTGCTGGTTGGGACTCTGCTGTTGGGACTCTGCTGTTGGGACTCTGCTGTTGGGACTCTGCTGTTGGGACTGCTGTTGGGACTCTGCTGTTGGGACTCCTTTATATAGGCCCTAACAGTTTTTTCTCTCTTCCCATTTACATGCTAAAATCTGATCAGCATGTCTGAAGTCAATAGACCTAGGGGAGACCAGGGACAGTTGGGACCTGTCTTCTTCTACCTAGGGGAGAGCAGGGACAGTTGGGACACGTCTTCTTCTACCTAGGGGAGACCAGGGACAGCTGGGACCTGTCTTCTTCTACCTAGGGGAGACCAGGGACAGTTGGGACACGTCTTCTTCTACCTAGGGGAGACCAGGGACAGCTGGGACCTGTCTTCTTCTACCTAGGGGAGACCAAGGACAGTTGGGACACGTCTTCTTCTTCCTAGGGGAGACCAGGGACAGTTGGGACACGTCTTCTTCTACCTAGGGGAGACCAGGGACAGCTGGGACCTGTCTTCTTCTACCTAGGGGAGACCAGGGACAGTTGGGACACGTCTTCTTCTACCTAGGGGAGACCAGGGACAGCTGGGACCTGTCTTCTTCTACCTAGGGGAGACCAAGGACAGTTGGGACACGTCTTCTTCTTCCTAGGGGAGACCAAGGACAGTTGGGACACGTCTTATTCTTTCTTCCTAGTGATGTTAAAAAGCCAGCATCTCCTTGTGTGCCTCAGGACGTCTGTTTCTCTGGGAAACTTTACTGAACCAGCTCCTAGCTAAGCAACATCCCGCCTCTCCATGTGCGCCCCCAGGACGTATGTTACTATGGGCAACTTTAAACATATTTCTTCATCCTGCCTAGAGAGGGGTGAGAATAAATCATTGTTATTCCAGTCCTCCCACCATGCATCACACCAATTCACCCCGCACCTGCTTGCTGCAGTGCCAGAATAGGAGAGGGAGAGGGTGAAGGAGGACAGAGGGAGAGGAAGAGAGGAAGAGAGGGAGGGAGAGGAAGAGAGGGAGGGAGAGAGAGAGAGGGAGGGACGGAGACAGGGAGGGAGTGGAAGAGAGAGTATTGAATGGGGAAAGAATGAAGTGTGAATGGGGAGAGTGGGCTGCAATGTAGCAACATTTGGAACAATGTTAAAACAAACACCATTACGCAACAGCTACCGGGGGATTACTACAAAAAAAGTGTCTTTTCAGTCAGACCCTCCCCTTCCCCTCCACCCCTCTGTCTCGCTCTCTTTCTTTTCCCCTCTATCTCTCTCCTTCCTCCCTCCCTCCCTTCCTCCTCTCTCTTACCCCTCCCTCCCACTGTCTCTGCCTCTTTCTCTCTCTTTCTGACCTCGGTGTGATATTGCGTTGGTAGTGCTGTTGTTCGCCATCTGTTGACCATGTTTGGCACCATAGTGTGTGTTTCCTGCACCACACCACACCTCTCCTGTTGGGGACATTATTCACAATCACTCTGTCTCTGATTTCAACTCACTGGTCATTCAAACTCCTGCTGGTATGGTGACACATGTATTTTTATTTATTTACCCCTTATTTTACCAGGTAAGTTGACTGAGAACACATTCTAATTTACAGCAATGACCTGGGAGGAGGGGGGATGAATGAGTCAATTGTAAGCTAGGGATGATTAGGTGACCGTGATGGTATGAGGGCCAGATGGAACACATGTATTAGATCATCAATCAATTCAATCATCACAGTATTTTCAATCACATCTTATCCACTATGCATCCTTAGATTTTCTACTCAACACAAGCCTACCACCAAGTCCGGCGCCGACAGAGATGGCAGCCTCACTTCACGTTCTCAGGAAACCATGCAGTATTTTGTTTTTTTTATGTATTACTTCTTACATTGTTACCCCAGGAAATATTACGTTTTATTACATACAACCGGGAGGAACTATTGGATATAAGAGCAGCGTCAACCTACCAACATTACGACCAGGAATACGACTTTCCCGAAGCGGATTCTCTGTTTGGTACCCCAACCAGGACAACAGACTGGATCGCACCCGGTGACTCAAAACAACAGGAGAAGGGGGAAACGCGTCTTTTGGTCAATCTACGTCGACGGGCGCATCGTGCACCTCTCCCGAGTATTTTAATTGCCAATGTACAGTCTCTGGACAACAAAGTAGACGAAATCAGATCGAGGGTTGCCTTTCAGAGAGACTTCCGAGACTGCAACGTTCTTTGCTTCACGGAAACATGGCTCACTCAGGACACGTTATCTGAGTCGGTACAGCCACCTGGTTTCTCCACGCATCGCGCCGACAGAAACAAACATCTATCTGGTAAGAAGAAGGGTGGGGGTGTGTGTCTTATGATTAACGAGACGTGGTGTGATCATAACAACATACAGGAACTCAAGTCCTTTTGTTCACCTGACATAGAATTCCTTACAATCAAATGCCGACCGCATTATCTACAAAGAGAATTCTCCTAGATTATAATCACAGCCGTGTACATCCCCCCTCAAGCTGATAGATCGACAGCACTGAAAGAAATTAATTTCACTCTAGGTAAATTGGAAACCACATATCCTGAGGCTGCATTTATTGTGGCTGGGGATTTTAATAAGGCTAATTTGAAAACAAGGCTCCCGAAATTTTACCAGCATATCGAATGTGCCACCCGGGCTGGTAAAATCCTGGATCATTGTTATTCCAACTTCCGTGATGCATACAAGGCTATTCTCCGCCCTCCTTTCGGCAAGTCTGACCATGAATCCATTTTGTTGCTCCCAGCCTACAAACAGAAACTAAAACATGAAATGCCCGTTCTCAGGTCTGTTCAACAGGAGAACAGAAGAAGGGGGAAAGATTGCTTTGAGCACGTGGACTGGGATATGTTCCGGATAGCGTCGAACAACAACACTGACGTATACGCTGATTCGTTGAGCGAGTTTATTAGCAAGTGCATTGGTGATGTTGTACCCATAGCAAATATCAAAACCTTCCCCAACCAGAAACCATGGATTGATGGCAGCATTCGCGCAAAACTGAAAGCGCGAACCACTGCTTTTAACCAGGTAAAGGCTACCGGAAACATGACTGAATACAAACAGTGCAGCTACTCCCTCCACAAGGCAATCAAACAAGCTAAGCGTCAATATAGAGACAAAGTAGAGTCACAATTCAATGGCTCAGACACAAGAGGAATGTGGCAGGGTCTACAGTCAATCACGGACTACAAAAAGAAAACCAGCCCCGTTGCGGACCATGACGTCCTGCTCCCAGACAAACTAAACAACTTCTTTGCTCGCTTTGAGGACAATACAGTGCCACCGACACGGCCTGCTACCAAAACCTGCGGGCTCTCCTTCACCGCAGCCAATGTGAGAAAAACATTTAAATGTGTTAACCCTCGCAAGGCTGCCGGCCCAGATGGCATCCCTGGCCGTGTCCTCAGAGCATACGCAGACCAGCTGGCTGGTGTGTTTACGGACATATTCAATCAGCTGCTCTTTTTATCAAAAGGGACTGTCCACGTCATTATAAACTAATAAACTAAACTAAACTAAACATATTCAATCAGTCCCTATCCCAGTCTGCTGTTCCCACATGCTTCAAGAGGGCCACCATTGTTCCTGTTCCCAAGAAAGCTAAGGTAACTGAGCTAAATGACTATCGCCCCGTAGCACTAACTTCCGTCATCATGAAGTGCTTTGAGAGACTAGTCAAGGATCATATCACCTCCATCCTGCCAGACACCCTGGACCCACTCCAATTTGCTTACCGTCCCAATAGGTCCACAGACGCAATCGCAATCACACTGCATACTGCCCTAACCCATCTGGACAAGAGGAATACTTATGTAAGAATGCTGTTCATCGACTACAGCTCAGCATTTAACACCATAGTTCCCTCCAAGCTCGTCATTAAGCTCGAGACCCTGGGTCTCGACCCAGCCCTGTGCAACTGGGTCCTGGACTTCCTGACGGGCCGGCCACAGGAGGTGAGGGTAGGAAACAAGATCTCCACCCGCGCTGATCCTCAACACTGGGGCCCCACAAGGGTGCGTTCTCAGCCCTCTCCTGTACTCCCTGTTTACCCATGACTGCGTGGCCAAGCACGCATCCAACTCAATCATCAAGTTTGCTGACGACACTACAGTGGTAGGCTTGATTACCAACAACGACGAGACGGCCTACAGGGAGGAGGTGAGGGCCCTCGGAGTGTGGTGTCAGGAAAATAACCTCTCACTCAATGTCAACAAAACAAAGGAGATGATCGTGGACTTCAGGAAACAGGAGAGGGAGCACCCCCCTATCCACATCGAGGGGACAGTAGTGGAGAAGGTGGAAAGTTTTAAGTTCCTCGGCGTACACAACATGGACAAACTGAATTGGTCCACCCACACAGACAGCGTGGTGAAGAAGGCGCAACAGCGCCTCTTCAACCTCAGGAGGCTGAAGAAATTCGGCTTGTCACCAAAATACTCACAAACTTCTACAGTTGCACAATCGAGAGCATCCTGTCGGGCTGTATCACCGCCTGGTACGGCAACTGCTCCGCCCACAACCGTAAGGCTCTCCAGAGGGTAGTGAGGACTGCACAACGCATCACCGGGGGTAAACTACCTGCCCTTCAGGACACCTACACCACCAGATGTCACAGGAAGGCCAAAAAGATCATCAAGGACACAACCACCCGAGCCACTGCCTGTTCACCCCGCTATCATCCAGAAGGCGAGGTCAGTACAGGTGCATCAAAGCTGGGACCGAGAGACTGAAAAACAGCTTCTACCTCAAGGCCATCAGACTGTTAAACAGCCATCATTAACATTGAGTGGCTGCTGCCAACATACTGACTTAAATCTCTAGCCACTTAAAACATAGGAATTGGATGTAACAAATGTATCACTAGCCACTTTAAACAATTTTGTATATAATGTTTACTTATCCGACATACTCATATCAAATGTATACACTGTACTCTAAACCATCTACTGAATCTTGCCTATGCCGTTCGGCCATCGACCGAAATCTCTTGCCACTTTAATAATTATAATTGAATGGAATAAATGTATCACTAGCCACTTTAAACAATGCCATTTATATAATGTTTACAAATCCTACATTACTCATCTCATATGTGTATATACTGTACTCCATACCATCTACTGCATCTTGCCTATGCCGGTCAGCCATCGCTCATCCATATATTTATATGTTCATTCTCGTATTCATTCCTTTACTCTTGTGTGTTTAAGGTAGTTGTTGTGAATTTGTTTGATTACTTGTTAGATACTACTGCATGGTCAGAACTAGAAGCACAAGCATTTCGCTACACTCACATTAACATCTGCTAACCATGTGTATGTGACAAATAAAATTTGATTTGATTTTGATTTGATTTGAAGTGTACAGATCATTATAAGCAGAAGATAAGATGCATACATCTGTTTTTGTAGTTATCATTGTTGTTGTTGACAATGGGTTGTTGTTATCAAAAGGAGAACTAACCAAATAGTTTTGCTGTTTTCTTAGTAGAGCTCCACAAACTGAAAACATCTTTGGAGCAACCTACAGGTACACAGCCTCAGTCTGGATCAACCCTTAGAAGTTGTTATGTGTTTGTTTAGCTAATGCTTCCCTGTACATTTCCTACAGAGAGGCCAACAGAAAACCAATCTCTACCATCAGCCAGCCGGCAAAATAAATTACATTTCATTTGTCATGTGGAACCCAAATCTAATCTGTTAGTTTAATGATAGGAGAAGAGCCCGTTCTACCCTGAATACCAGCGAGGCCGTGTATAGGACCTATTTGTTCCAACGTTTTATTGCTTATCACATCTCGGCAGTTTAATGCGTATAAAAAGAGATCCGTCTCTTTTAGAATTATGATGCTCATCGTCGTTTTTCACGTTCATTGTTTTAATGTTCATGATGTCGACAAGAATCCCCAATAGCATAGCATTTGATTACAAGGCACTTGCAGTGCCTTCAGAAGGTTTTCATACCCCTTGATTATTCCACATTGTGTTGTGTTACAGCTTGAATAAAAAATACCTCATAATGACAAAGGGAAAACATGTTTTTAGACATTTTGTGCAGATATATTACAAATAAAATACAGAAATATCTAATTTAGATAAGTATTGACACCCCTACGTCAATACTAGAACCACCTTCGGCAGCGATTAAAGCTGTTAGTTTCTGGATAAGTCTCTAAGAGCTTTCCACACCTGGATTGTGCCACATTCGCCAATTCTTCACAAGGTCTGTGAAATTGGTTGTTGATCATTGCTAGACAAGCATTTTCAGGTCTTGCCGTAAATGTTCAAGTAGATTGAATTCTATACTGTAACTCGGCCACTCAGGAACATTCACTGTCTTCTTGGTTATCAACTGCAGTGTAGATATGACCATGTGTTTTAAGTTATTGTCATACTGAGAGGTGAATTAATCCCCCAGTGTCTGGTGGAAAGCAGATTGAACCAGGTTTTGCCTGTGCTTACCTCCATTCCATTTCTTTTTTGTCCTGAAAAGCTCCCCAGTCCTTAACGATTACAAGTATACCCATAACATGATGAAGCTACCACTATGCTTGAAAATATAGAGAGTGGTACTCAGTAACCTTTTATTTAACTAGGCAAGTCAGTTAAGAACAAATTCTTATTTACAATGACGACCTGCCCCGCCAAACCCTAACCTGGATGACGCTGGGACAATTGTGCTGCCCTATAGGACCCACTTTTACTGAGGAGTGGCTTCTGTCTGGCCACTCTACAATAAAGGCCTGATTGGTGGAGTGTTGTCCTTCTGGAAGGTTCACCCATCTCCACAGAGGAACTCTGGAGCTCTCTCAGAGTGACCATCAGGTTCTTGGTCACCTCCCTGACCAAGGCCCTTCTCCCCCGATTGCTCAGTTCCAAACTTCTTCCATTTAAGAATAATGGAGAAGACTGTGTTATTGCAGACCTTCAATGCTACATAAATGTTTTGGTACCCTTCCTCAGATCTGTGCCTTGACACAATCCTGTCTCAGATCTCTACGGACAATTCCTTCAACCTCATGGCTTGGTTTTTGCTCTGACATGCACTGTCAAATGTGGGACCTTTATATAAACAGATGTGTGCCTTTCCAAATAATGTCCAATCAATTGAATTTACCAGAGGTGGACTCCAATCAAGGTGTAGAAAAATCTCAAGGATGATCAATGGAAACAGGATGCTCCTGAGCTCAATTTCAAGTCTCATAGCAAAGGGTCTGAATACTTACAGTGGCATGAAAAAGTATGTGAACCCTTTGGAATTACCTGGATTTCTGCATAAATTGGTCATCAAATTTGATCTGATCTTCATCTAAGTCACAACAATAGACAAACATAGTGTGCTTAAACTAATAACACACAAATGATTGTATTTTTCTTGTCAATATTGAATACATCATTGGAAAAAGTATGTGAACCCCTAGGCTAATGACTTGTCCAAAAGCTAATTGGAGTCAGGAGTCAGCCAACCTGGAGTCCAATCAATGAGACGAGATTGGAGATGTTGGTTAGAGCTGCCTTAGCCTATAAAAAAAAACATTTGGAGTTTGCTATTCACAAGAAGCATTGCCTGTTGTGAACCATGCCTCGAACAAAAAAAGATCTCAGAAGACCTAAGATTCAGAATTGTTGACTTGCATAAAGCTGGAAAGGATTACAAAAATAGCTCTAAAAGCCTTGATGTTCATCAGTCCACGGTAAGACAAACTGTCTATAAGTGGAGAAAGTTCAGCACTGTTGCTACTCTCCCTAGGAGAGGCCGTCCTGCAAAAGATGGCTGCAAGAGCACAGCGCAGAATGCTCAATGAGGTTAAGAAGAATCCTAGAGTGGAACATGCTAACATCTGTTGACGACTCTACGATACGTAAAACACTAAACAAGACTGGTGTTCATGGGAGGACACCACAGAAGAAGCCACGGCTGTCCAAAAAAAACATTGCTGCATGTCTGAAGTTTGCAAAAATGCACCAAAATATTCTGTGGACAGATGAAACTACAATGGAGTTGTTTGGAAGGAACACACAGCACTATGTGTGGAGAAAAAAAGTCACAGCCACCAACATCAAAACCTCAGCCTCCCGAGTGGTGCAGTGGTCTAAGGCACTGCATCACAGTGCTAGCTGTGCCACTAGAGATTCTGGGTTTGAGTCCAGGCTCTGTTGCAGCCGGCCGCGACCGGGAGACCCATGGGGCGGCGCACAATTGGCCAAGGGTCGTCCGGGTTAGTGGAGGGTTTAGCCGGCAGGGATGTCCTTGTCCCATCGCGCACTAGTGACATTGCGCACATGCTGACACAGTCGCCAGGTGTACGGTGTTTCCTCCGACACATTGTTGCAGCTGGCTTCCAGGTTAAGTGGGTATTGTGTCAATAAGCAGTGTGGCTTGGTTGGGTTGTGTTTCGGAGGACGCACGTCTCTCGGCCTTCGCCTCTCCCGAGTCCGTACGGGAGTTGCAGCGAGGAGACAAGACTGTAACTACCAATTGGATACCACAAATTGTGGAGAAAAAGGGGTAATAAAAAATAAATCACAACTGTAAAGTATGGTGGAGGGAGCCTCATGGTTTGGGGCTGCTTTGCTGCCTCAGGGCCTGGACAGCTTGCTTTCATCGACGGAAAAACGAATTATCAAGACATTTTGCAAGAGAATGTCTGTCCGCCAATTGAAGCTCAACAGAAGTTAAGTGATGCAATAGGACAACGACCCAAAACACAGAAGTAAATCAACAACAGAATGGCTTCAAAAGAAGTCCTGACCTCAACCCGATTGAGATGCTGTGGCATGACCTCAAGAGAACAGCTCACACCAGACATCCCAAGAATATTGCTGAACAGTTTTGTAAAGAGGAATGGTCCAATATTCCTCCTGACCGTTGTGCAAGTCTGATCCGCAACTACAGAAAATGTTTGGTTGAGGTTGTGGCTGCCAAAGGAGGGTCAACCAGTTATTAAATCCAACGGCTCACATACTTTTTCCACCCTGTACTGTGAACATCTATATGGTGTGTTCAATAAAGACATGGAAACATATAATTGTTTGTGTGTTATTCGTTTAAGCAGACTATGTTTGTCGATTGTTGTGACTGAGATAAAGATCAGATCAAATTTTATGACCAATTTATACAGAAATCCAGGTATTTCCAAGGGGTCCACATACTTTTTCTTGGCACTGTATATAAATAAGGCATTTCTGTTTTTTATTTGTAATAAACTGGCAAAATATTCTTAACCTGTTTTCGCTTTGTCATTATGGGGTATTGTGCGTAGATTGATGAGATTTTTTTAAATTTAATCCATTTATTTAATCCACGTAACGTAACAACATGTGGAAAAAGGGAAGAGGTCTGAATACTTTCTGAATGCACTGTACATTGTCCTCCCGGTACAAGTATTCATTTCAAGGAAGCAATTTCCTTTAAGTAGCCATTTCAGAGTAGACATTTTAAATTCGATCTATCCCATTTGAAATGTCCGTCCATCCGATACATTCATGTTTACAGAAATGAGTAGTGCAGTCGCTAGAGCGGGAGCCACAATTAATTAAGGAAACACAATAGGCATTTACACAGTCTTCCATCCCAGTACAAGTCATTATTTCTAAGTAGTAATTTCAACAACAACAATCTATATTTACCGAGATGGGTTGTAAATATAGAGTAGCACTCTCCCCTCACGAGACATGGTTAAACTGCCATCCATTCAGAGATGAGTTTTACACTACAATCTTTAGAGCACCACTCACCTCTCTGCTTATAATAATTATAATTATCAAGACACCCAAAGTAACTTTACATAGACAAGATAATCAGCAGGTTTACTGTAGCACCACTTTCCTTTCCTTACTGATGAAGTAAGGACAAGTAGTCATCTCTATTAGTCCTTTAAGAGTAGAGTAGTCATCTCTATTAGTCCTTTAAGAGTAGAGTAGTCATCTCTATTAGTCCTTTAAGAGTAGAGTAGTCATCTATATTAGTCCTTTAAGAGTAGAGTAGTCATCTCTATTAGCCCTTTAAGAGTAGAGTAGTCATCTCTATTAGTCCTTTAAGAGTAGAGTAGTCATCTCTATTAGTCCTTTAAGAGTAGAGTAGTCATCTATATTAGTCCTTTAAGAGTAGAGTAGTCATCTCTATTAGTCCTTTAAGAGTAGTGTAGTCATCTCTATTAGTCTTTTAAGAGTAGAGTAGTCATCTCTATTAGTCCTTTAAGAGTAGAGTAGTCATCCCCATTAGTCCTTTAAGAGTAGAGTAGTCATCTCTATTAGTCCTTTAAGAGTAGAGTAGTCATCTCTATTAGTCCTTTAAGAGTAGAGTAGTCATCTCTATTAGTCCTTTAAGAGTAGAGTAGTCATCTCTATTAGCCCTTTAAGAGTAGAGTAGTCATCTCTATTAGTCCTTTAAGAGTAGAGTAGTCATCTATATTAGTCCTTTAAGAGTAGAGTAGTCATCTCTATTAGTCCTTTAAGAGTAGTGTAGTCATCTCTATTAGTCTTTTAAGAGTAGAGTAGTCATCTCTATTAGTCATTTAAGAGTAGAGTAGTCATCTCTATTAGTCCTTTAAGAGTAGAGTAGTCATCTCTATTAGTCCTTTAAGAGTAGAGTAGTCATCTCCATTAGTCCTTTAAGAGTAGAGTAGTTATCTCTATTAGTCCATTAAGAGTAGAGTAGTCATCTATATTAGTCCATTAAGAGTAGAGTAGTCATCTCTATTAGTCCTTTAAGAGTAGAGTAGTCATCTCTATTAGTCCTTTAAGAGTAGAGTAGTCATCTCTATTAGTCCTTTAAGAGTAGAGTAGTCATCTCTATTAGTCCTTTAATAGTAGAGTAGTTATCTATATTAGTCCATTAAGAGTAGAGTAGTCATCTATATTAGTCCATTAAGAGTAGAGTAGTCATCTCTATTAGTCCTTTAAGAGTAGAGTAGTCATCTCTATTAGTCCTTT
Source organism: Brachymystax lenok tsinlingensis (assembly GCA_030435695.1). NCBI lineage: Eukaryota > Metazoa > Chordata > Actinopteri > Salmoniformes > Salmonidae > Brachymystax > Brachymystax lenok. Next base: position 49,669,912 of record CM059818.1, read on the forward strand.
AAGAGTAGAGTAGTTATCTATATTAGTCCATTAAGAGTAGAGTAGTCATCTATATTAGTCCATTAAGAGTAGAGTAGTCATCTCTATTAGTCCTTTAAGAGTAGAGTAGTCATCTCTATTAGTCCTTTAAGAGTAGAGTAGTTATCTCTATTAGCCCTTTAAGAGTAGAGTAGTCATCTCTATTAGTCCTTTAAGAGTAGAGTAGTCATCTATATTAGTCCTTTAAGAGTAGAGTAGTTATCTCTATTAGCCCTTTAAGAGTAGAGTAGTCATCTCTATTAGTCCTTTAAGAGTAGAGTAGTCATCTATATTAGTCCTTTAAGAGTAGAGTAGTCATCTCTATTAGTCCTTTAAGAGTAGTGTAGTCATCTCTATTAGTCTTTTAAGAGTAGAGTAGTCATCTCTATTAGTCATTTAAGAGTAGAGTAGTCATCTCTATTAGTCCTTTAAGAGTAGAGTAGTCATCTCTATTAGTCCTTTAAGAGTAGAGTAGTCATCTCCATTAGTCCTTTAATAGTAGAGTAGTTATCTATATTAGTCCATTAAGAGTAGAGTAGTCATCTATATTAGTCCATTAAGAGTAGAGTAGTCATCTCTATTAGTCCTTTAAGAGTAGAGTAGTCATCTCTATTAGTCCTTTAAGAGTAGAGTAGTCATCTCTATTAGTCCTTTAAGAGTAGAGTAGTCATCTATATTAGTCCATTAAGAGTAGAGTAGTCATCTATATTAGTCCATTAAGAGTAGAGTAGTCATCTCTACTAGTCCTTTAAGAGTAGAGTAGTCATCTCTATTAGTCCTTTAAGAGTAGAGTAGTTATCTCTATTAGTCCTTTAAGAGTAGAGTAGTCATCTCTATTAGTCCTTTAAGAGTAGAGTAGTTATCTCTATTAGTCCTTTAAGAGTAGAGTTGTCATCTCTATTAGTCCTTTCATAGTAGAGCAGTCATCTCTATTAGTCCTTAAGGAGTAAAGTAGTCATCTCCATTAGTCCTTTAAGAGTAGAGTGGTAATTTCTAATTGGATGGGATTGGGTAAACTGACCATCCATTCAGTTTATGTTTACATAAATGAGTTGATACAGCAGCTAGGGTACGACTATGTCTAAAATGGGCAAGAGCCTACCTCCTCTTTTCCTTACTGCTGGCAACCAATTTGTGTCCGAAGCCAGTCAGATCTCTGCTGGTGGACTAATGGAGAATGGTGACTAAAATGGTTATGAGCAACAGAAACCCACTGGGTACACACATCATTTCAAAGTCTAGTTTTGATTTACTTTTGGTTGAGTTGTCAACTAACGTGAGTTCAATATGAAATCAACCAAAGAATGTCAGCATGTCATTGGATTTAAGTAAAAATTTGGGTGAGGGTGCCTCCTGAGTGGCGCAGCGGTCTAAAGCACTGCACTACATCACAGTGCTAGAGGTGTCACTACAGACACAGGATTGATCCCAGGCTGTGTCGCAGCCGTCCACAACCTGGAGACTCATGAGGCAGCGCACAATTTGGCCCAGCGTTGTTCGTGGAGGGTTTAGCTGGCCGGGATGTCCTTGTCCCACCGTGCTCTAGCTACTGCTTGTGGCAGGTCAGGTGCGTCCACGCTGACTTCGGTCACCAGATGTACGGTGTTTCCTGGGGTAAGCGAGCAGCTGTACGGCTTCTGGGGTAAGCGAGCAGTGTGGCTTGGCGGGGTCATGTTTCAGAGGATGCATGGCTCTCAGCCTTTGCTTCTCCCGAGTCCGTACGGGAGTTGCAGCGATGGGACAAGACAGTAACTGCCAATTGGGGTAAAAAGTTGGGTGAACAAAATCCGGAATTCCCTTTACGTTGATGACATTTTGCAAACTTAATCAGTTTTCCACGTTGATTCAACTTCATTACATTTCATTTTGGGGTTGAAATGACGTGGAAGCAACGTTGATTCAACCATTTTTTTGCCCCATTGTGGACCCTTCTGCTTCACACTGCTCCTGAGTAATATCCACTTCCTGCTTAGCCAAGGACAGATGCATCACTCCGCTGTGACACAGACAGGATGGACCAGATGGAACTATCACATATACATCAGAACATCATGTTTTTAAAGTTGTTGCTTTAAAGGAACATATGGTTGAGCATGTTCTGACACAGCCCAAAGCCCAAACCATCACATATACCTCAGCACACATAATGTAAACAGTAGGTTACATCGCCTATATTAATCAGTGTATCGGAAGTTCCAGTACATATCAAGACATGAATGTTCCTGCTGTATTTTGCATACCAGCTGTTTGTTGTAATGAGAATAAAAAGCCGTGTGAGTATCGACACAATTTTTTTCACACACACACACACACACACACACACACACACACACACACACACACACACACACACACACACACACATCTCAGGTAAGCTGCAGGGTCTAATTTATTTCCAAGTCTGCAGCATTGAGAGTCAGACGTGCTGACGGTGCCATGGTGCCTGACCACATGCCAGACTGTGTGTTTGTGTGTGTGTGTGTGTGCATGTGAGTGTGTGTGCATGTGAGTGTGCGTCCATGCCTGTGTGTGTGACCCCATGCCAGACTACAAGGACAACAGCCTGGTTACGTTTGTCCATGACCATGTTGCCACCCACACACAATGCAACAGTCAGCGTGTACAGTCTCCTGGGGGCGGATGACGTAAACATCTCTGCTTCATTTCTCGGGTCCCATTCTTCAGGCTAGAGCAGAGCTGTACTGAGGTGAACGATTCAATTCTCTGAGCAGGAGTCTGGGGTTGATACAGCAGCGTCCTGAGGAGAGGTGTTTAAAGCTGGAAGGATGGAACTTAAGGATTTCGGGCCCTGACCAGCTGGGCTAATAGACCACAGGTTCAAAATCGGGTCCAAAATCAGTTCCATATGATATTTGAAAGACAACAATTTTTCCCTAGCTGAAACCTATTCACATTTTCCACTAGCCCGGTCAAAAAAAAAAAGCCTCGGGCTAGCTTAATTTCTATCTCTTGTTAAGAGTCTCCCTACCCAGGTCCTGCAGGGTTCCGATGTTCAGAGAGGTGATGTTCTATGTACAGGAGAAGATCTGTCTAAGTTCCTGCATGCTGAAATAGAGATGTCATGTGTAATCAAAATCCTATCAAATCTAATTTTATTAGTCACATTCGCCGAATACTACAGGTGTAGACCTTACAGTGAAATGCTGAATACTACAGGTGTAGACCTTACAGTGAAATGCTGAATACTACAGGTGTAGACCTTACAGTGAAATGCTGAATACTACAGGTGTAGACCTTACAGTGAAATGCTGAATACTACAGGTGTAGACCTTACAGTGAAATGCTTACTTACGAGCCCCTAACCAACAATGCAGTAATAAAAAAATATGGATAAGAATAAGAAATACAAGTAACAAGTAAATAAAGAGCAGCAGTAAAATAACAATAGCGAGGCCATATACAAGGGGGTACCGGTACAGAGTCAATGTGCGGGGGGCACCGGTTAGTTGAGGGTGTGTGTACCCCTTTAATGGGGTGGCAGATAGCCTAGTGGTTAGAGCGTTAACCAAAAGGTTGCAACATCGAATCCCTGAGCTGACGAGGTAAAAACTGCCCCAGAACAAGGCAGTTACCCCACTGTTCCTAGACCGTCATTGTAAATACACATGTTGTTCTTAACTGACTTGCCTGGTTAAATAAAGGTTAAATAAAAAAAATACAGTTAAAAGATCACCAGAGTTATAGGCTAAGGGACTGGAAAGCAGAGAGTGAAACAGGATGTACAATTCCTCTTATTAATAAGAGGAATCATGTATTTAGTTGAATTGATTCAGTTTATATGGGCAGGGACAGTGTGAAGTGATGCGTTGCGGTAGATTTAGCTGACAGCTCATTTACATATGCTTGTGGATATGGATTGGGCGAGCAGAGTAACTTCTGAGAAGCTAAATAACTCATTCTCTCTGCAAATGTGATAGAGAATACTGACGATAGGTATTAAGTCTCCCCTCCTCAGACCCAGCAGTGTTTAGATAATAGTCTCCCCTCCTCAGACCGAGGAGTGTTAAGATAGTCTCCCCTCCTCAGACTGAAGAGTGTTAAGATAGTCTCCCCTCCTCAGACCCAGCAGTGTTAAGATAATCTCCCCTCCTCAGACCGAGGAGTGTTAAGATAGTCTCCCCTCAGACCGAGGAGTGTTAAGATAGTCTCCCTTCCTCAGACCGAGGAGTGTTAAGATAGTCTCCCCTCCTCAGACCCAGCAGTGTTTAGATAATAGTCTCCCCTCCTCAGACCGAGGAGTGTTAAGATAGTCTCCCCTCAGACCGAGGAGTGTTAAGATAGTCTCCCCTCCTCAGACTGAGGAGTGTTAAGATAGTCTCCCCTCCTCAGGCCCAGCAGTGTTAAGATAATCTCCCCTCCTCAGACCGAGGAGTGTTAAGATAGTCTCCCCTCAGACCGAGGAGTGTTAAGATAGTCTCCCCTCCTCAGACCGAGGAGTGTTAAGATAGTCTCCCCTCCTCAGACCGAGGAGTGTTAAGATAGTCTCCCCTCCTCAGACCGAGGAGTGTTAAAATAGTCTCCCCTCAGACCGAGGAGTGTTAAGATGGTCTCCTCTCCTCAGACCCAGCAGTGTTAAGATAGTCTCCCCTCCTCAGACCCAGCAGTGTTAAGATAGTCTCCCCTCCTCAGCCACAGCGGTGTTAAGATAGTCTCCCCTCCTCAGACCCAGCAGGGTTAAGATCGTCTCCCCTCCTCAGACCGAGGAGTGTTAAGATCCCCTCCTCACCCACAGCGGTGTGATGAAAATGTATGATATATGAAGGTGTGCAACACTGCTCTACTCTGCTCTACTCTACATAAGTCTTTACTTTATTCTACTCTACTCTAGTCTCTACTCTAGTCTAGTCACTACTCTAGTCTCTACTCTACTCTAGTCTTGACTCTACTCTACTCTAGTCTCTACTCTAGTCTAGTCACTACTCTAGTCTCTACTCTACTCTAGTCTCTACTCTAGTGTACTCTACTCTAGTCTCTACTCTAGTCTCTACTCTACTCTAGTCTATACTCTACTCTACTGTACTCTACTCTCTACTCTGGTCTCTACTCTACTATAGTCTCTACTCTAGTCTCTACACTACTCTAGTCTCTACTCTACTCTAGTGTAATCTACTCTAGTCTCTACTCTGGTCTAGTCTCTACTCTACTCTAGTGTAATCTACTCTAGTCTCTACTCTAGTCTCTACTCTAGTCTCTACTCTCTACTCTACTCTACTCTAGTCTCTACTCTAGTCTCTACTATAGTGTACTCTACTCTAGTCTCTACTCTACTCTAGTCTCTACTCTAGTCTCTACTCTACTCTAGTCTATACTCTACTCTACTGTACTCTACTCTACTATAGTCTCTACTCTACTCTAGTCTCTACTCTACTCTAGTGTAATCTACTCTAGTCTCTAATCTAGTCTCTACACTTTACTCTAGTCTCTACTCTACTCTACTCTCTACTCTACTCTAGTCTCTACTCTAGTCTCTACTATAGTGAACTCTAATCTAGTCTCTACTCTAGTCTCTACGCTCTACTCTCTACTATAGTGTACTCTACTCTAGTCTCTTCTCTAGTCTCTACTCTACTCTAGTCTCTATTCTACACTAGTCTCTGCTCTACTCTAGGCTCTATTCCACTCTAGTCTCTGTTCTACTCTAGTCTCTACTCTATTCTCTATTCTGCACTAGTCTCTACTCTACTCTAGTCTCTACTCCACTCTTGTCTCTATTCTACTCTACTCTACTCTAGTCTCTACTCTAGTGTACTCTACTCTAGTCTCTACTCTAGTCTCTACTCTACTCTAGTCTATACTCTACTCTACTGTACTCTACTCTCTACTCTGGTCTCTACTCTACTATAGTCTCTACTCTAGTCTCTACACTACTCTAGTCTCTACTCTACTCTAGTGTAATCTACTCTAGTCTCTACTCTGGTCTAGTCTCTACTCTACTCTAGTGTAATCTACTCTAGTCTCTACTCTAGTCTCTACTCTAGTCTCTACTCTCTACTCTACTCTACTCTAGTCTCTACTCTAGTCTCTACTATAGTGTACTCTACTCTAGTCTCTACTCTACTCTAGTCTCTACTCTAGTCTCTACTCTACTCTAGTCTATACTCTACTCTACTGTACTCTACTCTACTATAGTCTCTACTCTACTCTAGTCTCTACTCTACTCTAGTGTAATCTACTCTAGTCTCTAATCTAGTCTCTACACTTTACTCTAGTCTCTACTCTACTCTACTCTCTACTCTACTCTAGTCTCTACTCTAGTCTCTACTATAGTGAACTCTAATCTAGTCTCTACTCTAGTCTCTACGCTCTACTCTCTACTATAGTGTACTCTACTCTAGTCTCTTCTCTAGTCTCTACTCTACTCTAGTCTCTATTCTACACTAGTCTCTGCTCTACTCTAGGCTCTATTCCACTCTAGTCTCTGTTCTACTCTAGTCTCTACTCTATTCTCTATTCTGCACTAGTCTCTACTCTACTCTAGTCTCTACTCCACTCTTGTCTCTATTCTACTCAAGTCATTACTCTAGTCTCTACTCTACTCTAGTCTCTACTCTACTCTAGTCTCTACTCTAGTCTCTACTCTAGTCTAGACTCTACTCTAGTCTCTACTCTAGTCTCTACTCTAGTCTCGACTCTACTCTAGTCTAGTCTCTACTCTACTCTAGTCTCTACTCTACTCTAGTCTCTACTCTAATCTAGTCTCTAACCAGTCTCTACCCTTCTCTACTCTACTCGAGTCTAGTCTCTACTCTACTCTACTCTACTCTATTCTCTACTCGACTCTAGTCTCGTGTCTACTCTACTCTAGTCTCTACTCTAATCTAGTCTCTAACCAGTCTCTACCCTTCTCTACTCTACTCAAGTCTAGTCTCTACTCTACTCTATTCTCTACTCGACTCTAGTCTCGTGTCTACTCTACTCTAGTCTCTACTCTCTAACCAGTCTCTACTATTCTCTACTCTACTCTAGTCTCTACTCTACTATACTATTCTCTACTCTACTCTAGTCTCTACTCTACTCTAGTCTCTACTCTAGTCTCTACTCTAGTCTAGACTCTACTCTAGTCTCTACTCTAGTCTCTACTCTAGTCTCGACTCTACTCTAGTCTAGTCTCTACTCTACTCTAGTCTCTACTCTACTCTAGTCTCTACTCTAATCTAGTCTCTAACCAGTCTCTACCCTTCTCTACTCTACTCGAGTCTAGTCTCTACTCTACTCTACTCTACTCTATTCTCTACTCGACTCTAGTCTCGTGTCTACTCTACTCTAGTCTCTACTCTAATCTAGTCTCTAACCAGTCTCTACCCTTCTCTACTCTACTCAAGTCTAGTCTCTACTCTACTCTATTCTCTACTCGACTCTAGTCTCATGTCTACTCTACTCTAGTCTCTACTCTCTAACCAGTCTCTACTATTCTCTACTCTACTCTAGTCTCTACTCTACTATACTATACTCTAGTCTCTACTCTATTCTCTACTCTACTCTAGTCTCTACTTTATTCTCTACTCTACTCTACTCTACACTATTCTATTCTCTACTCTACTCTACTCTCTAATCTCTACTCTGGTCTCGACTCTACTCTAGTCTCTACTCTACTTTCTACTCTAGTCTCTACTATAGTCTCATCTCTACTCTAGTCTCTACTCTACTCTAGTCTCTAACTAGTCTCTACTCTATCTACTCTACTCTAGTCTCTACTCTGGTCTCGACTCTACTCTAGTCTCTACTCTACTCTCTACTCTAGTCTCTACTATAGTCTTGTCTCTACTCTAGTCTCTACTCTACTCTAGTCTCTAACCTGTCTCTACTCTTCTCTACTCTTCTCTAATCTCTACTCTGGTCTCGACTCTACTATAGTCTCTACTCTACTCTCTACTCTAGTCTATACTCTAGTCTAGTCTCTAACCATTCTCTACTCTTCTCTACTCTTCTCTAATCTCTACTCTGGTCTCGACTCTACTCTCTACTCTAGTCTCTACTCTACTCTAGTCTCTAACCATTCTCTACTCTTCTCTACTCTAGTCTCTACTCTAGTCTCTACTATAGTCTCGTCTCTATTCTAGTCTCTACTCTACTCTAGTCTCTACTCTACTCTAGTCTCTAACCAGTCTCTACTCTTCTCTACTCTACTCTAATCTCTACTCTGGTCTCTACTCTACTCTAGTCTCTACTTTACTCTCTACTCTACTCTAGTCTCTACTTTACTCTCTACTCTACTCTAGTCTCTATTCTACTCTAGTCTCTACTCTAGTCTCTACTCTCTACTCTACTCTAGTCTCTACTCTAGTCTCTACTCTAATCTCTACTCTAGTCTCTACTCTCTACTCTAGTACTCTAGTCTACTCTAGTCTCTATTCTAGTTTACTCTACTCTAGTCTCTACTCTACTCTACTTCGCTCTGTGTGGGTCTGGAAACATATCTTAATTGAGAGATGGTGAGAATAAGACTGTATGTGTGTGAGTGTGTGTGTGTGAGTGTGCGTGCAGTTGTGTATGTATGTGTGTGTCTGAGTGTGTGATTGTGTTTGAGTGTGTGTGTGTGTATATATGTGTGTGTGTCCACAGAGGCCCAGCTTGACAAGGTGAGACCTCAGAATGTGGTGGGTCCCGGCTACCACTAACTAGCTGATTAGCTTTAGGCACTACCATAGAGAGTGTGGGGGATATATAGAGGAGGAAGGGAGAGAGGGGGGAAGAAGGAGAAAGAGATATAGGGAAGAAGAGAGAAAGAGACATGGAGATGCAATAGAATGACAAAGAGAAAGAGAGAGAGAGAGAGAGAGAGAGAGAGAGAGAGAGAGAGAGAGAGAGAGAGAGAGAGAGAGGGAAGAAGGAGAAAGAGAGATGGGGATGCGAGAGAGAGAAGGGTTGCAGAAAACATGTGAGGCTTGCAAGGATGAGAGACATTTGTCATGCCTTCTGCCTGTGTCTACACGCTGCACTGCATTGGAGCACTTCCCTGTAGGCTTCTCATTCCCTCTATTAAATCTGCACTATTGTACAAATCACTCCTCCATTTCCTGGTTGCTAAAATGTCAGTTTATGTGACAAAACAAGCAATGCACAATGTAGAGAATCATTGTACGAATCAAACCGCTGTGAAATATATTTTCAATAACCCAAAATACTGTATTTTCAGCTGTTTTGAAGGTGGTGTACAAATCGAACATAGACCAGACCTACCACTTCTTAGACTTGCTTTCAATGAGAATGAAAGATCTAGGCCTCCCAAGTGGCGCAGCGGTCTAAGGCACTGCAGTGCTTGAGGCGTCACTACAGATCACGGTTTGATCCCGGGCTCTGTCGCAGCCGACCGCAACCGGGAGACCCATGAGGCGATGCACAATTGGCCAAGCATTGTCCAGGTTAGGGGAAGGTTAGGGGAAGGTTTGGCTGGCAGGGATGTCATTGTCCCATTGTGCACTAGTGACTCATGTGGCGGGCTGGGCACATGGATGCTGACACGGTTGGCAGTTGTACGGTGTTTCCTCCTGCACATTGGTGTTAAGTGAGCAGCGTGGCTTGGCAGGGTTGTGTTTCGGAGGACGCATGGCTCTTGGCCTTTGCCTTTCCTGAGTCCGCACGGGAGTTACAGTGATGAGACAAGACTGTAACTACTAATTGGATATCACAAGAAAACACACAAAAAGTTACAAACTACAGCTTTATAAAAGGAGCAACTGTCACCAGCCAGATAATCAATATTGTGAGAGGCTACTCTCCTGTGAAAATGCACACTCTCAGAGGGAACATGGAGACATAGCGTGTCTCTGTGAACAACAGCTGGTGTGTGCTCTCTAACGTTAAGGAAATCTTGAGTTTTTTCCATAATATTTACAAAGAGTATTTTCATCTATATTTTTTGTAGCTGTCTATTTACTACCCCAAACCAATGCTGGCACTAAGACCACACTCAACCAGCTGTATAGGGCCAAGCAAACAATTTATTTTACCAAAGACATCTGTCGATTTAAGGCAGCCCTCCCGCACCTCTCTGATTCAGAGGGGTTGGGTTAAATGCGGAAGACACATTTCAGTTGAATGCATTCAGTTGTACAACTGACTAGGTTTCCCCCTTACCCCTTTCCCTTACATTCAGAGGTGACATTTATTGTGGCTGGTGATTTATTGTGGCTGGTGAGGGAAACTGAAATCCATTTTACCTCATTTTTACCAGCATGTCGCATGTGCAAATAGAGATACAGATCAAGTTTATTTCACACAGAGAAACACACACAAGGCCCTCCCTTTGGCAAGTCAGACCATAACTCTATCCTCCTGATTCCTGCTTAGAAGCAAAAACTCAAACAGGAAGTACCAGTGATACGCTCAATAAGGATAAAACGGATGCTAAGCTACAGGACTGTTTCATCCGATAACATTGAGGAGTTTACCACATCACGTCACCGGTTTCATTAAGAAGTGCATCGACGACGTCGTCCCCACAGTGACAGTACATACATACACCAACCAGAAGCCATGGATTACAGGCAACAGCCGCAATGAGCTAAAGGCTACAGCTGTCGCTTTCTAGGAGCTGGACGCTCTGGCGCTCCACGGATGTGCCAGGGCTTGCAAACTATCACGGATTACAAAAGGAAACCCAGACGCGAGCTGCCCAGAGACGTGAGTCTACCAGACTAGCTAAATGCATTCTATGTAACAGTGTAGCTTCAGTCCCTCTCACTCACCCCTACCTGGGCTCGAACCAGGGACCCTCTGCACACGTAGACAACAGCCACCCTCGAAGCATCGTTACCCATCGCTCCACAAAAGCCACGGCACTTGCAGAGCAAGGGGAACAACTACTTCAAGGTCTCAGAGCGAGTGACGCCACCGATTGAAACGCTGTTAGCGCGCACCCCGCTAACTAGCTAGCCATTTCACATCGGTTACACAGGGTCAGGATGAAAAACTTCAGTTTGAGGACCTTTATCTTTTGCGTGAGATGTGTGCATGTGTGTGCGCATGTGTGTGGTGTGAGCTGTTCCCCATCAGAGGGCCTCCTGTTGGTGTTCACACGCCTGTCTACAGACCCTAAAGACTCAGAGTTCAAAATTCAAAGGCAATCCTGAGGGGAAAAATAAACATTATTTAACAACAGAGGCCAAAGTGTTGGACTGGAGGCCAGAGTGTTCCGACCACAATGTTCAGTGTTCCGACCACAACCAAAGCGTACTGTACATTGATGAGCACACGTCCGGTGCCCTTGTTACTTAACCAAACAAAACAATAACAGAACTCGACCATTCTGTTGCCTGTGTGTGGCCTGGCCTTTTCTTATTCCAACAGGACCTGGTTTCCCAAAAGCATCTTAAGGCTAAGTTCATCGTTAGAAGATGTGTAGGAGCATCGTTTAATCTCCAAGCTGTTTCCCAAAACATTCATTATTACCGTTGCACTTGAAAACGCTCGTAATCTAACGTCTGCCTCAGAGCACTCGTAGAACGGCTAAGTGTGTTGTTAAATGTTTTTTTTTCCACTCCCGCTTCACTTTATCTGCTACTTGTCACGTATACTCCCTCTCCGGGCCTCTAGGTCATCAGGCTGCTGATTATCCCGCACACCTGTCACCATCGTCTCGCGTACCAGCGCCTCATGACACTCACCTGGACTCCATCACCTCCTCGATGATCTTCCCTATATCTGTCACTCCCCCTTGGCTCTTTCCTCAGGTGTTATTGACTCTGTTTTCATGTCGGTACTTTGTTTGTTCCGTGTTCATTGTTTCTTTTGTTTATTAAAACACTCACTCCCTGAACTTGCTTTCCGTCTCTCAGTGCATTCGTTACACTGCTACATCTGCATGGCTTGCTGTTTGGGGTTTTAGGCTGGGTTTCTGTATAAGCACTTTGTGACATCTGCTGATGTAAAAAGGGCTTTATAAATACATTTGATTTTCTAAAGATACTGTAGAATCACATGGTTTATCTGTCTCTCTGTGACCACGACAAATACAAAGTTGCTAATGTCTTTGCAATTAACCCTCAGCCTACAATTTCCGTAGCCCCGTGGAAATCGAATTAATATAATACAAAAATCCATTTCTTTCGATCCTATCAGTATCCACACATGCTCCGACGACGCACTTGTTGACCGTTCTCTCTGTGTGGTGTTTTGGGAAATGAATGTTACATCTTCGGTCGTTGTAGGAAAGATTGCATTGTTAAAACAGTTTTAAACCTGAGTTCCGTCACTGTCAGGAAACCGGACCCAGTTGAATACAACATGGTGGCATCTCACAAAGATTTTGGTGATTTTCAGAGAATTAAATACTCTAGAATTCAAAGGTGATTCTGAAAAAATAAACAGCATTTAGCGAATGGACAAAGTGTTCCAACCACAGTGCTCAGTGTTCCAACCACAACACCCTACTCGCTGGCCTTTGTTTAAAAGGGCAACAAGGTTGTGTACTGACCCAAACAAATCCGTAACAGAACCTGAGAAACTGCCTGTGTGTGTGACCTATCTGCCGTTGTGTTCATACAGTTCAATGAGAAGAAAATGGCAGCATCTCAAACAAGACAACGCAAAGTTACCATGGTGATTTTTAGAAACCCAAATAACATTCCAGTGCGTAAAAAAAAAAAGCAATGAACCAGTTTGAGGATTGTAAAGAGATGATCCCTTAGAGGCTTTCCCTCTACTAAAACAATGCATCTTAGCAGAGAAGAATGCCACCTTAGGTCCAGTAATCTCATGTTTGGAAACTTCCACAAAACAGCCATTAATATTACAGTGCAATGTTAAGAGTTCCATTGTCTGTGCTTGGCTGTGTGATCCCAATGTGTATGTCTGTCTTTGTAGTCTTTGACAGGAGAAGGGAATTCCTCATCTATTGTGTCCCCCTGGCTACTAAACACATGGATAAAGCTGTGTGTGTGTGTGTGTGTGTGTGTGTGTGTGTGTGTGTGCGTGCGTGCGTGTGTGTGTTTTGTTGGAGTTGGTGGTCGGTGGGTCTGGAAAGCCAACTGGACCAGAGGATTTTACCAGTAGATACAGGATGACAGCCCTAACCTAGTGGCAACACACACACACACACATACCAGAGACCGGATGGCTGGCTGGGCCTATAGCCTAAAGTGACAACACAAAGACACAGGGGCTGGGGGGGACGGATGTGGCCTTTCACTAACAGCATCCATGGAACTAAGCTGTTTATTTGTCCTGATACATATTTGGGGATGCAAAGTTTAGAGTCCACTGACCCAATAACTCTCCTGGTTATTTCAGTCGTAAACAAACCGGAAATCTGCGTCATGAAATGTTGGGTTGGACAGAGGTTATGTTACTATCTTTGGCAATAACAGTAGATTTTCTTACAGTTATCATGACCTGTTGTTTGAATTGCATCCGAAATGGAACCCTACTCCTCATATAGAACACTACTTCTGACCAGAGCCCTATGGGGAGTAGTGCACTACTTCTGACCAGAGCCCTATGGGGAGTAGTGCACTATGTAGGAAATAGGTTGCCATTTAAGACATAACCTTTGGGACATAACCTTAGGGACATAACCTTGACTGTGAAACTGATCTGCTGAGGTTTGAGTGCTCTGAGGGCTGTGTGTCTAGAGTGTGTGTGTGGGAGGGGTGGTCAGTGGGTCTAGAAAGCCAACTGGATCAGAGGATTACACCAGTAGAGACAGGATGGCAGCCCTAACCTAGTAGAAACACACACGTGTGTGTACGTGTGCATGCATACAACCACTTCAGTGTGTGAGTGAGCTTGCAAGGGTGTGCGTATGCGTGCCTGAGTGCTGGGGGTTCTCTACGTTCCTGCTTCCCCAGAGGTCCAATACTTCCCCCGCCTACCTACTTGTCGTCCTCTGTGTGAGGAAGGACATCCCCCCTGTGTTCCCCATTCGTTCCCCTGCCTTATGTTCCCCATTGGTTCCTCTGCCTTGTGTTCCCCATTCGTTCCCCTGCCTTGTGTTCCCCATTGGTTCCTCTGCCTTGTGTTCCCCATTCGTTCCCCTGCCTTGTGTTCCCCATTGGTTCCTCTGCCTTGTGTTCCCCATTCGTTCCCCTGCCTTGTGTTCCCCATTGGTTCCTCTGCCTTGTGTTCCCCATTCGTTCCCCTGCCTTGTGTTCCCCATTGGTTCCTCTGCCTTGTGTTCCCCATTCGTCCCCCTGCCTTGTGTTCTCCATTGGTTCCTCTGCCTTGTGTTCCCCATTCGTTCCCCTGCCTTGTGTTCCCCATTGGTTCCTCTGCCTTGAGTTCCCCATTCGTTCCCCTGCCTTGTGTTCCCCATTCGTTCCCCTGCCTTATGTTCTCCATTCGTTCCTCTGCCTTGTGTTCCCCATTCGTTCCCCTGCCTTGTGTTCCCCATTCGTTCCCCTGCCTTGTGTTCCCCATTCGTTCCCCTGCCTTATGTTCTCCATTCGTTCCTCTGCCTTGTGTTCCCCATTCGTTCCCCTGCCTTGTGTTCCCCATTCGTTCCTCTGCCTTGTGTTCCCCATTCGTTCCCCTGCCTTGTGTTCCCCATTCGTTCCCCTGCCTTATGTTCTCCATTCCTCCCCCTGCCTTGTGTTCCCCATTCGTTCCCCTGCCTTGTGTTCCCCATTCCTCCCCCTGCCTTGTGTTCTCCATTCCTCCCCCTGCCTTGTGTTCTCCATTCCTCCCCCTGCCTTGTGTTCCTCATTCGTTCCCCTGCCTTGTGTTCCCCATTCCTCCCCTGCCTTGTGTTCCCCATTCCTCCCCCTGCCTTGTGTTCCCCATTCGTTCCCCTGACTTGTGTTCTCCATTCCTCCCCTGCCTTGTGTTCTCCATTCCTCCCCCTGCCTTGTGTTCCTCATTCGTTCCCCTGCCTTGTGTTCCCCATTCCTCCCCCTGCCTTGTGTTCCCCATTCCTCCCCCTGCCTTGTGTTCCCCATTCGTTCCCCTGACTTGTGTTCTCCATTCCTCCCCCTGCCTTGTGTTCTCCATTCCTCCCCCTGCCTTGTGTTCCTCATTCGTTCCCCTGCCTTGTGTTCCCCATTCCTCCCCTGCCTTGTGTTCCCATTCCTCCCCTGCCTTGTGTTCCCCATTCGTTCCCCTGACTTGTGTTCTCCATTCCTCCCCCTGCCTTGTGTTCCCCATTCGTTCCCCTGCCTTGTGTTCCCCATTCGTTCCCCTGCCTTGTGTTCCCCATTCCTCCCCCTGCCTTGTGTTCCCCATTCCTCCCCCTGCCTTGTGTTCCCCATTCGTTCCCCTGACTTGTGTTCTCCATTCCTCCCCTGCCTTGTGTTCTCCATTCCTCCCCTGCCTTGTGTTCCTCATTCGTTCCCCCTGCCTTGTGTTCCCCATTCCTCCCCTGCCTTGTGTTCCCCATTCCTCCCCTGCCTTGTGTTCTCCATTCCTCCCCCTGCCTTGTGTTCTCCATTCCTCCCCCTGCCTTGTGTTCTCCATTCCTCCCCTGGCCTTGTGTTCTCCATTCCTCCCCCTGCCTTGTGTTCTCCATTCCTCCCCCTGGCCTTGTGTTCTCCATTCCTCCCCTGCCTTGTGTTCTCCATTCCTCCCCTGCCTTGTGTTCCTCATTCGTTCCCCCTGCCTTGTGTTCCCCATTCCTCCCCCTGCCTTGTGTTCCCCATTCCTCCCCTGCCTTGTGTTCTCCATTCCTCCCCCTGCCTTGTGTTCTCCATTCCTCCCCTGCCTTGTGTTCTCCATTCCTCCCCTGGCCTTGTGTTCTCCATTCCTCCCCTGCCTTGTGTTCTCCATTCCTCCCCCTGGCCTTGTGTTCTCCATTCCTCCCCTGCCTTGTGTTCTCCATTCCTCCCCCTGCCTTGTGTTCTCCATTCCTCCCCTGGCCTTGTGTTCTCCATTCCTCCCCCTGCCTTGTGTTCTCCATTCCTCCCCTGGCCTTGTGTTCTCCATTCCTCCCCTGGCCTTGTGTTCTCCATTCCTCCCCTGGCCTTGTGTTCTCCATTCCTCCCCCTGCCTTGTGTTCTCCATTCCTCCCCCTGGCCTTGTGTTCTCCATTCCTCCCCCTGCCTTGTGTTCTCCATTCCTCCCCCTGCCTAGTGCTCCTGACGTTCCCACGCCTCGAGCGACGCTCTTTGACTCGGCAGCTAATAGCTTACGTAAACAGATCCTTCTACTGTGACAGGAAGTCGCCCAAATGCTATGAACACACACACACGCACGCACACGCACGCACGCACGCACGCACACACACACACACACACACACACACACACACACACACACACACACACACACACACACACACACACACACACACACACACACACACACACACCACACACACACACCACACACACACATACACTCAGATCCCCATGGTCAGTGTTAACTAGTCCCTGCTTTATTTCACCAGCCTTCTGCTGCAGCAGTTACTGTGGAGGCCTAGAAATCATTGGCTCCTAACATACCATGGAACATGAAATGCTATTTAGGCCTACAGTATACAGTACGTGGTCCTGTTTGGCTTAGTTGGTTAAGTGGCACCAGACAAGGTAGTTGGTTCAATTCCTGCAGGGATTACATCCGCAAATGAAAAAATATATGCAATTTACTCTACTGTAATTTGCCTTGGATAGAAGCATTTGCTAAGTGACATATTATACGATATTCCGAAGTTACCCTGTATATACCAACCGTTTTGTATTAGGCTAAGCTACATGGGCACACTTCTTTGTATCTAAGTGCTTATAGTGTCTGTTTGCTCTACGCAGGTACTCTTTCCATAATGAAATGGGTGGATACACAAGGCTCAGGACATGTTGTTAGTTTCATGTAGGAGGATCTGGTGGGCCAATATGGCCAGAGAGACATCAATTAATTTTCTCAATGGAATATAAAGCTACTTTCGCTACAGTACAACCAGTGTAAACATTTACCTTAGTCCGTATATTTGTATCAGTTCAGTGTCTAGGTACTTTCCCCACTGTATTCCCTTCAGATCTGGGATCAAATACAATTTAAAGTCTTTAAAATATTTTTTGAGTTTGCTCTAGCCTGACTGGAGTGCCAGATGTTCCGTTACATCAGGTAAGATCCATCAAGCCCAGATAAAATGTTTAAAATGATTTTGAATAGTATTTGAACCCAGGTCTATTCCCTGTGTGGATGAGTATTTCCAATTACTCTCCTCCATCAACTGTGTGACATATGAACAGTAGATAATTTACCAACGAGGTGTCGAACAATACTATGTGCATATTCCATCTGGATGACCTTTTACTGCTAATGGGTTTCATGTTATCTTAGATGATGCATTAACATTTCATACGGGGGCTGGATACGCATTTCATCAGCATCATGTAACTGATCCATCACAAGAGGTGTTGAGGGTGGAGGGACATTTATACAGCAGTAGAGAGGATTTAACTCAGGCCTCTCTTATCATCTCTTCTTGTCTCTTATTGTCTCTTATTGTCGCTTATTGTCTCTTCTTGTCGCTTATCGTCTCTTTTTGTCTCATCATCTCTTCGTGTCTCTTATGGTCTCTTCTTGTCTCTTATGGTCGCTCGTCTCTTATTGTCTCTTCTTATCGTTATCGTCACTTCTTGTCTCTTATCGTCTCTTTTCTTGTCTTTTATTTTCTCTGTTATCTTTTATTCTCTCTTTGTTGTGTAGTCTCTCCTCTCCTCTCCTCTCCTCCACTCTTCCCTCCTCTTCCCTCCTCTCCTCTCCTCCCCTCCCCTCCCCTCTCATCTCCTCTCCTCTCCTCCAATCTTCCCTCCTCTCCTCTCCTCTCCTCTCCTCTCCTCCACTCTTCCCTCCTCTTCCCTCCCTCCTCTCCTCTCCTCTCCTCTCCTCTCCTCTCCTCTCCTCTCCTCTCCTCTCCTCTCCTCCACTCTTCCCTCCTGTTCCCTCCTCTCCTCTCCTCCACTCTTCCCTCCTCTTCCCTCCTCTCCTCTCCTCCCCTCCCTCCCCTCTCATCTCCCTCTCCTCTCCTCCAATCTTCCCTCCTCTCCTCTCCTCTCCTCTCCTCTCCTCCACTCTTCCCTCCTCTTCCCTCCTCTCCTCTCCTCCCCTCCCCTCCCCTCTCATCTCCTCTCCTCTCCTCCAATCTTCCCTCCTCTCCTCTCCTCTCCTCTCCTCTCCTCTCCTCTCCTCCACTCTTCCCTCCTCTTCCCTCCCTCCTCTCCTCTCCTCTCCTCTCCTCTCCTCTCCTCTCCTCTCCTCTCTCTCCTCTCCTCTCCTCTCCTCTCCTCTCCTCCACTCTTCCCTCCTCTTCCCTCCTCTCCTCTCCTCTCCTCTCCTCTGCCCTTTCATCTCTTATTAACAAATATGGAGCTAGAGAGCCACTGGAAACATGCCGAAAAGCAGCTCGGCCAAATGTCCAAACCTTGGGATGGGGCCAAGAAGTGCAACACCTGCCTCCCCTCCTTTTCCACTTCCTTTCATGCAGTCTTCTTTAGTTCATTCACATACATTTTCAGGAGAGGAGAGATTAATCAATTTAGAAAGTGGATGATCCTTACTGCAGTACATGAATGCAAATAACGATAAACCCTGTTGGAATAGTCAATGTAGTGGCAGGCCCAGCCCCCGAAGTGCCTCTTTACATCGATGCAATAATACCTTTCTGTTGTCTTAGGAATGCTGGATTATCTCACGAACCCCTGACCTCACTTTTATCAACACTCGATGTAAAAGGTGTTATTGTCTTCTTAGGAATTCAGCTTACTTTGTGTTGCTCTCCACGTTCCCCATTCTCTCACACCTCTGTGATATAGATATTTGTTCTGTAGGTCTGACGATGTGATTGGAAGATAACTCAACAGTATTCTATTGGTCAACAACTCAGATATTTTTATGAAAGATGTTCTGAATGTGTTTTTATCTTCATTGCCTCTGTCTTCTTTGTTCCTGACCTGCTGTGGTAGGATACACTCTCTCACTTTCTCTCTCCTCCCCAGGGACTCTTAGGGTCATGGCCTTTTAGGCTACGACTTATCTCTCTCTCTCTCTCCCTCTCTAATCATGTTTAGATTATTCATACCTTAATGTCATGTATGTGAATCGTTAATTTTACAAAGACATTCAATCTATTTTCCTTTAGTGGTCAGACCTTTTTTGGATCGTTTTTTCCTGTAACTCAACAATAGTCCTGGTTGCAGATTGTAAAATCATCTTCATGGAGTCAGATAAATATTATAATAATATACTTTGTCATATTAATTGCATAGTCTTATCACAGGTCACATGTAAGGTATATATAATATTGTATATGTTATACACTACATTACCAAAAGTATGTGGACACCTGCTCGTCGAACATCTCATTCCAAGGTCATGGGTATTAATATAGAGTTGGTCCCCCCCTTTGCTGTTATAACAGCCTCCACTCTTCTGGGAAGGCTTTCCACTAGATGTTGGAACATTGCTGCAGGGACTTTCTTCCATTCATTCACAAGAGCATTAGTGAGGTCGGGCACTGATGTTGGGCAATTACGTCTGGCTCGCAGTCGGTGTTCCGATTCATCCCTAAGGTTTTCGATGGGGTCAGGGCTCTGTGCAAGCCAGCTAAGTTCTTCCACACCGACCTCGACAAACCATTTTTGTATGGACCTCGCTTTGTACATGTTGAAACAGGAAAGGGCCTTCCCCAAACTTGCCACAAAGTTGGAAGCACAGAATTGTCTATAATGTCATTGTATGCTGTAGTGTTAAGATTTCCCTTCACTGGAACTAAGCGACCTAGCCTGAACCATTATTCCTCCTCCACCAAGCTTTACAGTTGGCACTATGCGTTGGGGTGGGTGCGTTCTCCTGGCATCCGCCAAACCCAATTTAGTCCACAAACTTTTGTATATATATTTTAAATTACCCAACTTCATCAATAGCAAATTACAGATGGACAACGGCCTGCAAAGCATCTCCTTAATAACTAAAATCCACAGTTCCACAGACATGATATTCTACTCTGCTGGGGTTCTTGTGTGAAGTGGGTGCCGTGTGTTTTAAATAGATCAGACACACACGTACGTGCGTGCGTGCGTATGACTCGAGTGTTTGTATGTGTGTGTGTGTGTGTGTGTGTGTGCGTGTGCGTGCGCGTGCGCGTGTGCGTGTGTGTATGTGATGCAGTATGCATGCTGCAGCAGTGGGATAAAAGTGGTTCTGTAGAAGCCTATGGGTCTGATGCTCAGGCAGATCTCTTGATGTGCAGCAAAACATGAATATGAAAGAAAGCGCTGAAGTAGAATCATTAGAATCAGTATAATCCATAGAATCAGCAGTAGAATCAATAGAATCAATAGAACCCATACAATCAGTAGAATCAGTAGAATCAGTAGAATCAATAGAACCAATAGAATCAATAGAATCAGTAGAATCAATAGAATCTGTAGAATCAGTAGAATCAATAGAATTAGTAGAATCAGTAGAATCAATACAATCAGTAGAATCAGTAGAATCAGTAGAATCAATAGAACCAATAGAATCAATAGAATCAGTAGAATCAGTAGAATCTGTAGAATCAGTAGAATCAATAGAATTAGTAGAATCAGTAGAATCAATAGAATCAGTAGAATCAGTAGAATCTGTAGAATCAGTAGAATCAATAGAATTAGTAGAATCAGTAGAATCAATAGAATCAGTAGAATCAGTAGAATCAGTAGAATCTGTAGAATCAAAACAATCAGTAAAAATCATTAGAATCAGCTTCAAAGTTATGTGATAAGGACTGGCTGGGGATTGTTTGTTAAACACACACAAACATACAAGTAGGAACGCACATACAAACACACGCACGTACCCACACGTGCACACAAACACACACACAAACACACACATACACAAACACACACACACGCACACATACACACAAGGAGGGGGAAATAAATGGCGGAAAATATTTGAGGACTAAAAGATCAGCAGGCTGCAATATTAATGTCTATAAAATATTAAATACATTCTCTTCTGAACTCCTCTGAAGTTTGAGAAGGCACTCTTTTGAGTGTTTACCAAGGAT
This sequence comes from Brachymystax lenok tsinlingensis, assembly GCA_030435695.1. Taxonomy (NCBI): domain Eukaryota; kingdom Metazoa; phylum Chordata; class Actinopteri; order Salmoniformes; family Salmonidae; genus Brachymystax; species Brachymystax lenok. Next base: position 49,690,874 of record CM059818.1, read on the forward strand.
ACGTCCCAAATGACACCCTATTTTCTTTATAGTGCACCATTTTTGACCAGGTCACATTTAGATTTTTCTCACACAACATGGCATGCGGATGCTCGATGGATGTGGCAGGACTTGCAAACCATCATAGATTACAAAGGAAACCTGCAAGCGAGCTGCCCAGCTACATGTGCCTACCAGACAAGCTAAATGCCTTGTATGCTAGTTTCGAGGCAGGCAACACTGAGCCATGCATGAGAGCACCAGCTGTTCCGGACGACTGTGTGATCTCTCTCTTGGTAGCCGATGTGAGTAAGACCTTTTAACAGGTTAACATTTGCAAGGCCACGTACTCAGAACACGTACTCAGAAACTAGTATGTGCTGACAAGCTGGCAAGTGTCTTCACTGACATTTTAAACCTATCCCGACCGTTGTTTCAAGCAGACCGAAGAATGCCAAGGTAACCTGCCTAAATTTACATTGACCCCCTTATTTGCAATGACTAACTTGCACAGGCTCGATGTACACTCACTGGACTCTAACCACACACTCACACATACTACACTGGCACTCCAACTCTTACCCCTGCACATTGACTTGGTACCGGTACCCCTTGTATATAGTCTTGTCATTGTTATTTTATTGTGTTACAAATTTTCCTTTAGTTTATTTAGTTTAGTTTATCTACCATGCACTCCGCACTGCCCTCACCTACCTGGACAAAAGTAATACCTATGTAAGAATGCTGTTCATTGACTATAGCATTCAACACCATAGTACCCTCCAAGTTCATCAACAAGCTCAGGACTCTGGGACTGAACAACTCCAGAATGGATCCTGGACTTCCTGACGGAACGTCCCTAGGCGATGAGGGTAGGCAACAAAACATTTTGCCAAGCTGACCATCAAGACAGGGCTCCTCTGGGATGTATGCTAAGTCCCCTACAGTACTCCCTGTTCACCCACGACTGTGTAGCCGCTCACGACTCATCAAGTTTTCTGACGACACGACGGTGGTAGGAATGATCCCCGACGACGAATGAGCAGCCTATAGGGAGGAGGTCAGTGTGGTTCAGTGAAATGTATTGTCACAGACATAGGATAGGTGCAGTGAAATGTGTCCGTTTTACAGGGCCAGCCACAGTAGTACAGTGCCCCAGGAATAAACAAGGGTTAAGTGCCTTCCTCAATGGCACATTGACAAATTTATTTCATCTTGTCGGCTCGTTTATTCAAATCAGCAAATTTTTGTTTACCGGCCCAACTCCCTAAGCGCTAGGCTACCTGCCGCCCTTAAAAACGACCACTCCCTCAACGTCAGCAAGACAAAGAAGATGATTGTGGACTACAGGAAACGGAGGTCCGAGCAAGCCCACATCCACATCAATGGAGCTGTAGTGGAGTGGGTCGAGAGCTTCAAGTTCCTCGTGTCCACATTACTAAGGAATTAACATGGTCCACACACCCATACAGTGGTGAAGAGGGCACAGCAGAGTGTGTTCCACCTCAGGAGCCTGAAAAGATTTGCCATCGGCCCTAGGATCCTCAAAAAGTTATACAGCTGCACCTTTGAGAGCATCACTTGATATGGCAACTGCTTGACATCTGACCGCAAGGCATTACAGAGTACGGCCCAGTACGTCACTAGGGCCAAGCTCCCTGCCATCCAGGACCTCTATACCAGGTAGTGTCAGAGGGGTCCGAGCTCCCTGCCATCCAGGACCTCTATACCAGGCGGTGTCAGAAGAAGGCAAACTTTGCTGATGCACTAAGTCTGGAACCAACAGGACCCTGAACAGCTTCTACACCCAAGCCCAAAGACTGCCCTGACTTTTTGGACTAATCACATACTACATACTACACTACAGGGGGCGGCAGGTAGCCTAGTGGTTAGAGCGTCGGACTTGTAACCGGAGGGTTGCAAGTTCGAATCCCTGAGCTGACAAGGAAAAATATCTGTCGTTCTGCCCCTGAACAAGGCAGTTAACCCACTGTTCCCCGGGCGCCGAAGACGTGGATGTTGATTAAGGCAGCCCCCCGCACCTCTCTGATTCAGAGGGGTTGGGTTAAATGCGGAAGACACATTTCGGTTGAAGGCATTCGGTTGTACAACTGACTAATAATGTTGACTTTGACTTTTGACTTTGACTACTGTTACTGTTTACTATCTACATTCTGTATCAACCTCAATTACCTTGTACCCTTGCACATCGACTTGTATATAGGTTGTACATAAGATATCTGTGTATATATTATTACTTGTACTTCTTGTATTATTACTTGTATAGTTTATTTTCCTTCTATCTGCATTGTTAATCACTGTTAGTCCACACCTGCTGTTTACGAAGCATGTGACGAATACAATTAGATTTAGATTTGTAGATACCTAACGGTACAAACTGCCTTTTTAATAGATTACCCTATCCCAGAGCATGTCAGGGCCACTCTGAGAGGAGAAAGGACGGGACCAGAACAAAAGGAAGCGGCTCCCCCTCCAGGCAGGAAAGGGTTAAGCCTATTATAGAAGACCGATCAGGGGAGGGGGAGCACTGCAAAGCTCTGCAGTGGCTAGAGAGAGGGGAGATAGAGAGAGGGGGACGAGTGCAGAGAGACAGGAGCAGAGAGAGAGAGAGAGAGAGAGAGAGAGAGAGAGAGAGAGAGACAGGAGTAGAGAGAGAGAGAGATACTAGGAGCACGTCTGTTTTTACTCCACTCGACACAGTGAGGCTGGAGAGAGCTCATGCCACAGAGTTGATGAGGTGGATAGCTGCTTGTTCACACCACACCGTGTGTACAGAGATAAAGAGAGGAGGAAGACGAGAGAGAGAGAGCACAGGAAAATAAAGCAGCAGGATCTTTTCTGTGGTTATTTTTTCTATGCTGTCAAGAGAGACAGACAGATACGGGACGAGAGGAGAAGCAGTCTTTTATAAACCCCTTACTGCATGGGACACCTACCTCGTTCTGGGTTTACTTCTGCCTGGAAGTGGGGAGAAGTCATTTGTTGGAATCTAGGAGCTCAGGTGCTTTGGAGCTTGTAGGATTTCTATAGTACTGGACCAAGACTACAGTCCTGGACCAAGACCACAGTACTGGACCAAGACTACAGTACTGGACCAAGACTACAGTACTGGACCAAGACGGGACAGTACGGTCAGTGGACCAGATCAGTATGTGTGTTTACTCAGCCTGGTGAGTAACCTTTGTTTCTGTTTTGACGGGACTGGGCACTAGTCAATGGTTCAATCTAAGGTGTGTTGCAGGAAGTGATTTTGATACCAAACACCTCTCCAACACTAAGAAAATATTGGCAACTAGCAGGTGTTTTAATTGTGAATTTCCTACACACATTATTGAATTACACACAGAAATAAGTCTTCCACTGTAAGAGTCTCAACTGTAAGAGTCTTCCATTGTAAGAGTCTCCCATTTCTAAAATGTTTTTGCAGTTGACAGTTTATTCACTCTCTACCATTTCTAAATGATCCAAGATGTTTTTAAATTTCTATGTGTTTTTTTTTTGCAAGTGTGTTTGCATACTGCACTGTGTGTGCCTGTTGACAGTCTTACTGCTCTTTCAATATTGACACAAGACAGTATTTCAAACGTTGGACACCATCAGAACACTGCAGGATCAATACACTACACTTCTATCTTTACTGAAGCAGTTATCTTTAATGTTTTACTTGTTGAATGCCTACTCATAGTCGTGGCCAAATAAAGTAAGTTGGAATTGGCCAAAGTACTGGAGTCCACAATTCTTTATTTTACTGTTAATAGTACAGCACATTTGTTTTTGATTCAGAACTTAATATATCAATTTAAATAAACAGAAATGGCATTGACAAAATGATTGACACCCTAGACTTAATATTTGGTAGCACAGCCATTGGTCAAAATAACTGCAATCATGCGCTTCCTATAAGCATCGATGAGCTTCCTGCACCTCTGTACTGGCAGTTTGGCCCCACTCCTCTTGTGCAAACTGCTCCAGTTCTCCCAGATTAGAAGGGTGCCTTCTCCTCACTGTTGTTTTCAGATCTCTACAATAGTTTTCAATGGGGTTTAGATCTGGACTCCTCGCTGGCCACTTCAGAACAGTCCAGCGGTTTGTCTTGAACCCTTCCTGGGTGCTTTTTGAAGTGTGTTTGGGGTCATTGTCCTGCTGGAAGACCCATGACCTTCGACGGAGACCAAGCTTTCTGACACTGGGTCCGACATTGCGCTCCAAAATGCCTTGGTATTCTCCTGATTTCATGATGCCACGCACACGTTCAAGGCACCCAGTGTCACAGGTAGCAAAGCAACCCCAAAGCAGCCCCAAAGCAGCCCCAAAGCAACCCCAAAGCAGCCCCAAAGCAGCCCCAAAGCAACCCCAAAGCAACCCCAAAGCAGCCCCAAAGCAGCCCCAAAGCAACCCCAAAGCAGCCCCAAAGCAGCCCCAAAGCAACCCCAAAGCAACCCCAAAGCAGCCCCAAAGCAGCCCCAAAGCAACCCCAAAGCAGCCCCAAAGCAACCCCAAAGCAACCCCAAAGCAACTCCAAAGCAACCCCAAAGCAGCCCCAAAGCAACCCCAAAGCAACCCCAAAGCAGCCCCAAAGCAGCCCCAAAGCAACTCCATCACTGAAACTCCTCTATGTTTGACTGTAGGGAAGGTGTTATTTTCTTTGAAGGCTTCATTTTGTTTTTTGTAACCATAGACATGGTGTGCTTTACCAAAAAGCTCTAATTGGGTCTCATATGTCCACAGGACACTCTCCCAGAAGGATATTGGTGTTATTGCCATCTTGGGATTTCTACATTGTGCGGTACTGGGAGAATTACTGTTAACAATATTACTGTTACTATTGGGGCTTAACTATATTACTGTTACTATTGGGGCTGAACAATATTACTGTTACTATTGGGGCTTAACAATATTACTGTTACTATTGGGGCTTAACAATATTACTGTTACTATTGGGGCTTAACTATATTACTGTTATCTATTGGGGCTTAACAATATTACTGTTACTATTGGGGCATAACAATATTACTGTTACTATTGGGTCTGAACAATATTACTGTTACTATTGGGGCTTAACTATATTACTGTTACTATTGGGGCTTAACAATATTACTGTTACTATTGGGGATTAACTATATTACTGTTACTATTGGGGCTTCAGATAGGAAATCATTCAGATGTTCATTGGCAAACTTCAGACGGGCATGTATATGTGCTTTCTTGAGCAGGGGACCTTGCGGGCGCTGCAGGATTTCAGTCCTTCACGGCGTCGTGTTACCAATTGTTTTCTTGGTGACTATGGTCCCAGCTGCCTTGAGATCATTGACAAGATCCTCCTGTGTAGTTCTGGGCTGATTTCTCACCGTTCTCATGATCATTGCAACTCCACGAGTTGAGATCTTGCATGGAGCCCCAGGCCGAGGGAGAATGACAGTTCTTTTGTGTTTCTTCCATTTGCGAATAATTGCACCAACTGTTGTCACCTTCTCACCAAGCTGCTTGGCGATGGTCTTGTAGCCCATTCCAGCCTTGTGTAGGTCTACAATCTTGTCCCTGACATCCTTGGAGAGCTCTTTGGTCTTGGCCATGGTGGAGAGTTTGGAATCTGATTGATTGATTGCTTCTGTGGACAGGTGTCTTTTATACAGGTAACAAACTGAGATTAGGAGCACTCCCTTTAAGAGTATGCTCCTAATCTCAGCTCGTTACCTGTATAAAAGACACCTGGGAGCCATAAATCTTTCTGATTGAGAGGGGTTCAAATACTTATTTCCCTCATTAAAATGCAAATGAATTTATAACATTTTTCACATGCGTTTTTCTGGATTTTTTGTTGTTTTTCTGTCTCTCACTGTTCAAATAAACCTACCATTAAAATTGTAGACTGATAATTTCTTTGTCAGTGGGCAAATGTACAAAATCAGCAGGGGATCAAATACTTTTTTCCCTCCCAGTATCTATTGGGGCTAAACAATATTACTGTTATCTATTGGGGCTTAACAATATTACTGTTACTATTGGGGCTTAACAATATTACTGTTACTATTGGGGCATAACAATATTACTGTTACTATTGGGACTTAACAATATTACTGTTACTATTGGGTCTTAACAATATTACTGTTACTATTGGGGATTAACAATATTACTGTTACTATTGGGGCTGAACAATATTACTGTTACTATTGGGGCATAACAATATTACTGTTACTATTGGGGCTTAACAATATTACTGTTACTATTGGGGCTTAACAATATTACTGTTACTATTGGGGCTTAACAATATTACTGTTACTATTGGGGCTTAACTATATTACTGTTATCTATTGGGGCTTAACAATATTACTGTTACTATTGGGGCTTAACAATATTACTGTTACTATTGGGGCTTAACAATATTACTGTTACTATTGGGGCTTAACAATATTACTGTTACTATTGGGGCTTAACTATATTACTGTTATCTATTGGGGATTAACAATATTACTGTTACTATTGGGGCTTAACAATATTACTGTTACTATTGGGGCTGAACAATATTACTGTTACTATTGGGGCTTAACAATATTACTGTTACTATTGGGGCTTAACAATATTACTGTTACTATTGGGGCTTAACAATATTACTGTTACTATTGGGGCTTAACAATATTACTGTTACTATTGGGGCTGAACAATATTACTGTTACTATTGGGGATTAACAATATTACTGTTACTATTGGGGATTAACAATATTACTGTTACTATTGGGGCTTAACAATATTACTGTTACTATTGGGGATTAACTATATTACTGTTATCTATTGGGGATTAACAATATTACTGTTACTATTGGGGCTGAACAATATTACTGTTACTATTGGGGCTTAACAATATTACTGTTACTATTGGGGCTGAACAATATTACTGTTACTATTGGGGCTGAACAATATTACTGTTACTATTGGGGATTAACAATATTACTGTTACTATTGGGGCTTAACAATATTACTGTTACTATTGGGGATTAACTATATTACTGTTATCTATTGGGGATTAACAATATTACTGTTACTATTGGGGCTGAACAATATTACTGTTACTATTGGGGCTTAACAATATTACTGTTACTATTGGGGCTGAACAATATTACTGTTACTATTGGGGCTGAACAATATTACTGTTACTATTGGGGCTGAACAATATTACTGTTACTATTGGGGATTAACAATATTACTGTTACTATTGGGGCTTAACAATATTACTGTTACTATTGGGGCTTAACTATATTACTGTTATCTATTGGGGATTAACAATATTACTGTTACTATTGGGGATTAACAATATTACTGTTACTATTGGGGCTTAACAATATTACTGTTACTATTGGGGCTTAACAATATTACTGTTACTATTGGGGCTTAACAATATTACTGTTACTATTGGGGCTGAACAATATTACTGTTACTATTGGGGCTTAACAATATTACTGTTACTATTGGGGCTTAACAATATTACTGTTACTATTGGGGCTTAACAATATTACTGTTACTATTGGGGCTGAACAATATTACTGTTACTATTGGGGATTAACAATATTACTGTTACTATTGGGGCTTAACAATATTACTGTTACTATTGGGGCTTAACAATATTACTGTTACTATTGGGGCTTAACAATATTACTGTTACTATTGGGGCTTAACAATATTACTGTTACTATTGGGGCTGAACAATATTACTGTTACTATTGGGGCTTAACTATATTACTGTTATCTATTGGGGATTAACAATATTACTGTTACTATTGGGGATTAACAATATTACTGTTACTATTGGGGCTGAACAATATTACTGTTACTATTGGGGCTGAACAATATTACTGTTACTATTGGGGCTTAACAATATTACTGTTACTATTGGGGCTTAACAATATTACTGTTACTATTGGGGCTGAACAATATTACTGTTACTATTGGGGCTTAACAATATTACTGTTACTATTGGGGCTGAACAATATTACTGTTACTATTGGGGCTGAACAATATTACTGTTACTATTGGGGCTTAACAATATTACTGTTACTATTGGGGATTAACAATATTACTGTTACTATTGGGGCTGAACAATATTACTGTTACTATTGGGGCTGAACAATATTACTGTTACTATTGGGGCTTAACTATATTACTGTTACTATTGGGGCTGAACAATATTACTGTTACTATTGGGGCTGAGTTTGTGTGTGAGTTTGTGTGTGTATGTGTGTGTTTATTCTCATTTTCAACAACGATCTGGGGAATAGTTAAAGGGGATAGGAGGGGGGATGAATGAGTTTGTGTGAGTGTGTACCTGTGCTATGTGTCAAATGTATCATGACTAGAGGATCAAATCTGCTGGTGTTTTTCTTCCTCCTTTTCCTGAACAGATTGTAAAGGCTACATTATGGTAACTATGGTAAGGGCTACCTTATGGTAACTATGGTAAGGGCTACATCATGGTCATTGTCAAGTTACATTTAAGGGCTTTATTGGCATGGGAAACACATGTTAACATTGCCAAAGCAAGGGAAATAGATCATAAACAAAAGTGAAATCAATAGTACAAAATGAACAGTAAACACTCACAAAAGTTCCAAAAGAATAAAGACATTCCAAATGTCATATTATATATATATACAGTGTTGTAGTTAAAGAACAAAAGGGAAAATAAATAAACATAAATATGGGTCGTATTTACATTGGTGCTTGTTCTTCACTTGTTGCCCTTTTCTTGTGGCAACAGGTCACAAATCTTGCTGCTGTGATGGCACACTGTAGTATTTCACCCAATAGATATGTGAATTTATCAAAATTGTTCGCACCTCATTTGTCTCTCTCTCTCCTCCAGGACGGTGAATAGGAGGGGGATGTGACTGAAGGACAGACTGATGATGGTTTGGTCTGTGTGGTCGTCTCATACAATCTTGTATCGTCTTATCCAATCCCTGCCAAGGACTGTTATCTTCTTGACCAATCCCTGTCCAGGACAGTTATCCTCTTGACCAGTCCCTGTCCAGGACAGTTATCCTCTCGACCAATCCCTGTCAAGGACAGTTATCCTCTTGACCAATCCCTGTCCAGGACAGTTATCCTCTTGACCAATCCCTGTCCAGGACTGTTATCCTCTCGACCAATCCATTTTGAGGAGTTTTATCCTGGTATGAATCACAGAGGTGATCCTCTAATGGACTCACTGGCAACCCCTTCTTCATGAACATGACCTTCTACCTCTGAATCACACACACACGTAGGCACACACACACACACACAAGCACACACACACGCATACACACACGACACACGCACGCAGGCACACACACACACGCACACGCCCCGGCATACACGCACAGACACACACGCACGCAACACACACACACACACACGTACACACACACACACACACACGCACACACCAGACAGTCATTCGAATACACATACAGCACCGAGGCAGAACTGAGCGATTTCCGCTAGATGGGCCAGCTGCAAAGTCTAAATTGGCTAATATCATAAAAATTCCTGAAAACACAAATGTGATTTTTGGTCTTAATTTAAAAGGTTAGGTTTAGGCATCGGGGTTAGCAGTGTGGTTAAGGTTAGGGTTACTTTTAAATTGTATGATATTGTGGTTGTGCCACTCTGCAGAGATGCATGCCATTAAATGCCAACCTGCCACTAATACACAAATACATAAATAAATGACACAAATGTGGGAATGTATGTTTTTGATTGGCTGATGGTTATCAGAGGAACATCTGAAATGGAGGATCATCTGAAATGCAGGAACGTCTGAAATGGAGGAACATAGGACTTTTTGTGATTTTTTAGTGAGTGCACTGGACTTAACAATTGGACTAAAGGAGTTTCTGTATGTCTTCTTCAACTGAGGATTTGGATTCCACAGTCTACCGTTGGATTCCACAGTTTACAGTTGGATTCTACAGTCTATAGTTAGATTCCACAGTCTACTGTTGGATTCCACAGTCTACAGTTGGATTCCACAGTCTACAGTAAGATTCCACAGTCTACAGTTGGATTCCACAGTCTACAGTAAGATTCCACAGTCTACAGTTGGATTCCACAGTCTACAGTAAGATTCCACAGTCTACAGTTGGATTCCACAGTCTACAGTTAGATTCCACAGGCTTCTGCCACGCATGTGAATAATACTGTGAGTTCAGGAACAGGAGATCCAGAGGCTCCGAGAGTTTATCTGTGATCCGGTCATCAACGCTCCCACCATCACAAAAACAAACGCTATAGAGATAGAGAGTTTATTTCACTTGCTTTGGCAATGTATATTTCCCATGCCAATAAAGCCCCATTGAATTGAATAGAGAGAGAGAGACAGAGAGAGACGTCCAGGTGTGTTCTCTTCCCTCCCTCTCTGCAGTACTGGAGATCCTCGTCGTGGCAGACACCCAAATATTCTAAAGTCATTAACGACTGGATGAAGCCCCCAGCCAACTAGCAGTCCTGTCCAATCCGCCAGTCCAATAGCTGCTTGCATTGCATTTAGTGGTTCATTGGTGGAAGAGAGGAGCATTGCTGGTGGCAGGACAGAGAGGTGCTTATCTGGCCTGGCAGCCTCCCTGGAAGCATAGCAGCCTCGCTGGAAGCATAGCAGCCTCCCTGGAAGCATAGCAGCCTCGCTGGAAGCATAGCAGCCTCCCTGGAAGCATAGCAGCCTCCCTGGAAGCATAGCAGCCTCCCTGGGTGGAAGAAGAGGAGAGGAGCAGTATTAGTAGTAGATCCTTGTTCTCAGGACGATAGCTCAGAGCGTCTTGATTGGTAGGCTTAGAGAGGATCCTTCTTCTGTGGTGGTTCTCATGGTGACATTATACCTGAATCGGATGCCTGTCGGTGTGGGTCTAGCTGGGGAGCTACCTGACTACGGAGCCTTGCTGGGGCTCAGATAGAGCTGGAGAGAAAGGTGAGTATACTCTGGGACTGGGGCTGCATGGGGTTGACAGCTCTCTGGACTGTATTGTTACTACTGCCCCCCTCATCTTTCATGTAGCCCAGCTACAGCATTGTAGAATTAAATCAATTTAGATTTGTGAAATGTTAGACTGTTCCAACATTGGTGGGCATTTTCATTTGGAACTGTATACGAACAGTACACAAGAACGAACAGACATGTCAATGTATTATATAATGTTCAACGCGGACAACATTGTCAATAAATCAATGCATAATGACACCCTCTGATTAGAATTCACATAACAACTCAATGTGTTCATGAGAATTACCCAATAATGTTGTATATTAACCTACTGTTCACTGGTGTATTACACCCCCCAGCATCCCGCGATGGGACCCTGGAGGTTGCCCCCATAGAATTAGGACTTAGAATACTAGAAGGGACATGAACCTTCTTATGATGGGATAAAATGTCAGACATTTTGGTCAGGGAGTTGGTCAACCATGATTTGCCAGTGCTGTGATAAGATATTGTGTAAAACAATGAATGTGAAGAATTTCCCTGCACTGTGTGTGTTTGTTAGCTAGCTAGCCAGTCAGTTTTAAAAGAATGATCCCATACTTTTTTCAAATTAACTGCCAATATGCCAACGTTCCATTCAAACACTGGCTCTAATCTGTAGACGATAGGACTTAGACAAGTTGCAAACGCAACAAGAACTGATATTGTAACATATACTGGCTCCTGAGTGGCGCAGCGGTCAAAGGCACTTCATCTCAGTGTTAGAGGTGTCACTACAGCCCCTGGTTCGATCCTGGACTGGCTTAGTGTTTGTCTGAGGCAGGCTGTCATTGTAAATAAGAATTTGTTCTTAACTGACTTGCCTAGTTAAATAAAATATTGTATCAATATAATAGCACTCTCAGCTTTATAATATTACATGTTTTACATGTATTGTCTGTTTACATGACCAAAAGTATCTGGACACCTGCTCGTTGAATATCTCATTCCTAAATCTATAACAGCCTCCATGTTTCTGGGAAGGCTTTCCACTAGATGTTGGAACATTGCTGTGGGGGACTTGCTTCCATTCAGCCACAAGAACATTAGTGTGGTCAGGCACTGATGTTAGTTCCTCTTCATCCCAAAGGTGTTCGATGAGGTTAAGGTCAGGGCTCTGTGCAGGCCAGTCAAGTTCCTCCACACCGATCTCGACAAACCATTTCTGTTTGGACCATGCTTTGTGCACGGGTGCATTGTCATGCTGAAACAGGAAAGGGCCTTCCCCAAACTGTTGCCACAAAGTTGGAAGCACAGAATAGTCTAGAATGTCATTGTATGCTGTAGTGTTAAGATTTCCCTTCACTGGAACTAAGGGGCCTAGCCCGAACCAGCGACCTCCCGCTGTCCGCCAAACCCAAATTCGTCCGTCGGACTGCCAGATGGTGAAACGTGATTCATCACTCCAGAGAATTTGTTTCCACTGCCCCAGAGTCCAATGGCGGCGAGCTTTACACCACTCCAGCCGACACTTGGGAAGGCGCATGGTGATCTAGGCTTGTGTTTGCCTCCTCGGCCATGGAAACCCATTTCATGAAGCTCCAGACGTACAGTTTCTGTGCTGACGTTGCTTCCAGAGGCAGTTTGGAACTCGGTAAAGAATGTTGCAAACGAGGACAGACAATTTGTATGTGCTATGAGCTTCAGCACTCGGCGGTCCCGTTCTGAGCTTGTATGGCCTACCACTACGCAGCTGAGCCGTTGTTGCTCCTAGACGTTTCCACTTCAGGATGACAGCACTTACAGTTGACCTGGGCAGCTCTAGCAGGTTCAGAAGTTTGACAAACTACTTGTTGGAAAGGTGGCATCCTATGACAGTGCCACGTTGAAAGTCACTAAACTCTTCAGTAAGGCCATTCTACTGCCAATTTCTGTCTATGGATATTGCATGGCATTGTGCTCGATTTTATACACCTGTCAGCAACGGGTGTGGCTGAAATAGCCAAAGTCACTAATCTGAAGGGGTGTCCACATACTTTTGTATATATAGTGTATATTTTAGAGACTATTTATGCAGAAAATTGGTATAAAACCTTTTAAAAAAATTCAAATTTCAAATGTGTCATTTAGCAGATGCTCTTATCCAGAGCAACTTAGTTAGTGTATTCATCTTAAGATATCGAGGTGGGACAACCACATATTACAGATATGAAAGTACATTTTCTTCAATAACGTAGCTGTCAGTCAGAGCTAAAAATGGGGAGGGACGGTCACGTGCAGGTACTAGTTCAGTTTTTTTATTTTTATATTTATGATTAAATGACTATTTTATGTTGACAATAATTCTATTACATATAATTCTCAGACCTATAATTCTCAGACTGCCGTAAGCCACTGCTGCTGCTATTACCACTTCTTCTGCTGCTGCTATTGTGAAGTCTCTGAAAATAAAATAGCTTTTTTCTGCCTGGTGCTCCAGGCTTTATCTTTCAGAACCTGAAGTTGGATTGAGCCTGAAGCAGCAGAAAGAAAGAAAGAAAAGCATTATTATGTCCACATCCATGAATTTCACCCTATTCCCTGTTTAGTACATTACCCCGTAGGGGTTTCACAATCTAGACGGCCTTGACATCAGTAGAATAGACTGTAGTTGCTTGCCAATGTGGTCCTCTGTAGCTCAGTTGGTAGAGCATGGTCCTCTGTAGCTCAGTTACTAGAACATGGTCCTCTGTAGCTCAGTTAGTAGAGCATGGTCCTCTGTAGCTCAGTTGGTAGAGCATGGTCCTCTGTAGCTCAGTTGGTAGAGCATGGTCCTCTGTAGCTCAGTTGGTAGTGCATGGTCAAAGGCACTAGAGGTTACACTACAGACCCTGGTTTGATTCCAGGCTGTATCACCACCGGCTGTGATTTGGAGTCCCATTGGGCGGCGCACAATTGGCCCAGCGTCGTCCGGAGTAGGCTGTCATTGTAAACAAAAATGTGTTCTTAACTGACCTGCCTAGTTAAATACAACATTTTAAAATTACTGTAAGTCGCTTTAAATAGAAGTGTTTGCTAAATGGAACACGCCCCTTTTTGCCCTCAGAACAGCCTCAATTCTTCGACGCATGGACTATATTTTTAAATGTATACCTTAAGGGGTCCTAACATTCCAAAACAAATAGAGAAATGACCCATAGTAGGACCGTCTTAAAACAATTCCATTTGTCAGCTTAGAACCTCCCCCTCTCCCTGTCTCCTCCCCTTCATCTACACTTATGAAGTGGATATATCAAGTGACATCAATAAGGGATCCGAACTTTCACCTGGATTCACCAGGTCAATCTTTGTCATGGAAAGAGCTGGTGTTCCTAATGTTTTGTATACTCAGTGTATTGTATTAGCAGTGCTCTGCACAAACTAGAACAATATTCTGCTTTTCTCTGGCATGCTCTCAGCATTTTTTTTTTCTTCTTCATTTAAACCCAGAAAATGTTTCCTTATTATTTGACAACTGGCAGTTTTACCACGGCCAGGATTTCACGCATACAATGATTAATTCATTCTGTATCATAGGAACAATCTGATGTCCCAGTTGCAGGGAAGCAGTGTTTGAGATTCAGATGAACTTCTTTGAGGTGTAGCTTCTAATCAAACCTCCTACTGTCTCCTCCTCTCCTCACAAACACTCCCTCTTTCACTTACTTTGTCCTTCTCTAAATCCCACTCGTTCTCTCCTTCCCCTTTCCTCTCATTCTCTCTCTCTCCCTCTCTCTCTCTTCCTCTCTCTTCCTTTCTCTCCTCATCTCTCTCTTCCTCTCTCTCTTCCTCTCTCTCTTCCTCTCCTCCACTCTGTCTACATTTCTCATTCTCTCTCTCTATCCCTCTCTCTCCCCCTCTCCCTCCCCTCCATACAGGATAATGCATATCCTTCCCCCTCTGGAGAGAGAAGAAGGCACCATGAGCAACGTCACCGTCACCGACAACACAGCCGAGCCAATCAGCAGAACCATGTCTCCAGCCACGCCCTACCCCATCTCCTTCCAGGTACACCTAAAGTAGATACTGTATGTCTGTCTGAAGTAGGTCATGTGATATGTGCTGTATATACGTGATATTGGGATAGTTTACCGGACACAGATTACAACTGGAATAAAATCATGATCATTGGAGAAATGTTTATTAAAACAGCTTTTAAACAGTAATGCCTGTATTATTGCCAGACAAATTCCCATACGGGACTATAAAGTATTCATTCATTAATTCACTCAGGTGTCCCTGACCGGCTTCCTGATGCTGGAGATCGTGCTGGGCCTGAGCTCCAACCTCACCGTGCTGGCCCTGTACTGCATGAAGTCCAACCTGATCTCCTCGGTCTCCAACATTGTCACCATGAACCTTCACGTCCTGGATGTGTTAGTGTGTGTCTGCTGTATCCCATTGACCATGGTGGTGTTGTTGTTGTCTCTGGAGGGGGATACAGCCTTGGTTTGTTGCTTCCACGAGGCCTGTGTGTCGTTCGCTAGTGTCGGCACGGCAGCCAACGTCCTCGCCATTACCCTGGACCGATACGACATCTCTGTGAAACCGGCGAATAGAGTCCTTACGATGGGCCGCGCCCTTGCTCTGCTGGCCACCATTTGGGTGCTGTCATTCCTCAGTTTCCTGGTGCCTTTCGTGGAGGTGGGGTTCTTCGCCCCAGGCCAGTCGGAGCTGAACCAGACTCTAGCGGCTGTAGTCACGGTGGCCCACACCAACCAATATTACACAGAGTTAGGACTCTACTATCACCTACTGGCCCAGATCCCCATCTTCTTCTTCACTGCTGTTGTGATGCTCGTCACCTATTCCAAGATTCTCCAGGCGCTCAACATCCGCATTGGGACACGCTTTCACACAGCGTCGCAGAAGAAGAAGGCCAGGAGGAAAAAACGTCCCTCCATGACGGCTATGACGTCACAGACGGCGGACGGGGCCACGGACCCATCCGAGCCCAGCGGCCGTGCTCTCCCCCCGATGGGCATGCGGACCTCCGTCTCCCTCATCATTGCGTTGAGACGAGCGGTTAAACGCCACCGGGAGCGACGAGAACGCCAGAAACGAGTCTTCAGGATGTCGCTGCTCATCGTGTCGACCTTCCTGCTCTGCTGGACTCCCATAACCGCCCTCAACACGGTCATCTTGACCGTAGGCCCCAGCGACTTCACGGTCAAGCTGCGGTTGGGCTTCCTGGTCATGGCGTACGGGACGACCATCTTCCATCCGCTTCTCTATGCCTTCACCAGGCAGAAGTTCCAGAAGGTTTGCCCACCCACTTCTGCGACATACACACACAAAAGCACATACACGCACGCACGCGCACACACACACACACACACACACGCACACTCCACACCACAGCCCAGATCACAGCCTGTTGACAAAACCTTTAGTGTGTAGTGTGTAGTGTGTGTATTTTGTTGTGTTTTTATTGTGTATTTGTTTGGTGTATATATTGTTTATCTATTGGCTGGTGCAATCAAATGTGTCCCCTTTTGAATATCTTATTTGATATTCTGGTATCTTATCTTCTGGTATCTTATCTTCTGTTATCTTATCTTATCTGCTGTTAACTTATCTTCTGTTATCTTATCTGATACTATCGTATCGTATCTTCTGTTGTCTTATCGTATGCTGTCTTATCATCTGTTATCTTATCATATCTTCTGTTATCTTATCGTATCTTATCTTATGTTATCTTGTTTTATCTTCTCTTGTCTTATTTTCTGTTATCTTATCTTCTGTTATTTAATCTTATCTTCAGTTATCTTATCTACTGTTATCTTATCTTATGCTATCTTATCATCTGTTATCTTATCTTCTGTTATCTTATCTGATCTTATCTTAAGGTTCTGAAGAGTAAGATGAAGAAGAGGGTGGTGAGCATCATAGAGGCCGACCCGCTGCCCAACAATGCCGTTATACGTAACTCCTGGATTGACCCCAAAAGGAACAAGAAGGTCACCATCAACGAGGACGCCGAGGCCAGGCAAAAATGTCTGCAGTCTTCAGAGGATGCTGTGGAATGACAGTGAATACTTAGCGACCTTGTCAAGAGGTCCGGATCTCAGGGGTTTGTCTTCATAGGAAAGTCTTGGACGGGCCGCATACGTTTTTTTTCAGACCGCCTATGTCCAAACGAATAATTTTCGTTATGGGAAAACGTTTTCAGTGTAAACTTAAACGACTTTAACCAGATATAAAGTATGTCGAAAAGATAATAGACCTATTTATTTTTTAAATATGATTTTATTTGAGAATTAACAATCACCGAAATAAAAGCTAGACAGTCAGGGAGAATTTTAAATTCCAAAAATGATGCATTCAGGAGTATTTTTGTCATGGCATGGGGCCCCCATTGATTTGTTATGATGTTTGAGTCACTCAGATAGCATAAGCCATGGCAGAATGTGTAGAATTGCAGGAAATGTGATCGCTGCCAAAATGCGTAAAATCACCGTGCCCCCACCATGCCCATCCCCTAAGCCCCGTTTTGATCCAGAAAAAAAATGGGTCTCTTGGCCTAATGGCTAAGGTGTTGGGAAGACAGTCGCTGGACCCAGGTTTAAGTCCCGGACAAGGAGCCCAGACAGAAATGTCTTCAGAGGATGCTGTGGAATGAATAATAGAATCTAGTCATTCTATTTCTGCTGAATGAATTCTAGTCATTCTATTTCTGTTGAATGGATGAACTACTTAAGGGCAAGACAACACAATAAGGAACGTTGACAGTGTGCAATAGATCACGGGATGGGTGTCGACGGATGGTGGTGATTCAACATGTAGGATTGTTGGAAAACTGAAAAGGAGGGCTGATGTTCCGTAGTCAGAGGAGATAGGAAGGCCAAACGCTGCTTTCAGCCGTTCATCGGCACGGTCTGTTTTGTCCTCTAGTGCAATCTTTAAAACTCAAAGCAGAGGAGGCTGGTGGAGGGAGAAATTGGAGGACAGGTTCATTGAAATGGCTGACACTGAAAAAATGGAAGGTATCGAACACATCAAACAAAATGACACCAGCCGCCACTGTCTCTAAGAAAGGACAAATTATTAGGTTCATCAGGTTGGGATAAAAACAAGGGAAACACATTCCAAAGCAGCAATGTAAAATACAGGTAGCTGCCAAGATAAAGGAAACACCAGCATAAAGTGTCTTAATAGAGTGTTGGGCCACCACAAGCCAGAACAGCTTCAGTGCACCTTGGCATAGATTCTACAAGTCTGAAACTCTATTGGAAGGACGCAACGCCGTTCTTCCACCAGAAATTCCATAGTTCTGTGTTTTGTTGACGGTGGTGGAAAATGCTGTCTCAGGCGCCGCTCCAGAATCTCCCATAAATGTTCAGTTGGGTTGAGATCTGAGGACTGAAGCGCACACGAGCACACACACACACACACACACACACACACACAAACCCTTTAAATCCATTATGCTCCTTTGAGACCGATCTTTCAAAGTCACTAAGATCTCTTATTCTAGCCCTGGTGGCCAAAATAATGGGCAACCTGGCATTTGTACACATGACCCTAAGCATGATAGGGTGATAATTGCTTAATTAAATCAGGAACCACACCTGTGTGGAAGAACCTGGTTTCAATACATTTGTATCCCTCATTTCCTCAAGTGTTTCCTTTATTTTGGCAGTTACCTGTATGTGTATTTACTGTAAGTGTACAAATACCAGAGGTGGATAAGTTATTACTATTTATTGAAAACAAAGTACATTAAAAGGTTCACAGATAAAAGCTGTAGATATTGCATGGCTTTTCGTAACTGTAGCAATACAGTTGAAGTCGGAAGTTTACATACTCTTAGGTAGGAGTCATTAAAACTCTTTTTTCAACCACTCCACACATTTTTTGTTAATACTATAAGTTTGTTCACAAGAAATGTATGGAGTGGTTGAAAAACAACTCCAACCTAAGTGTATGTAAACTTCCGACTTCAACTGTATATATATATATATACACACATACATAGAGACATGTACAGTATATAAGGAATACATATTCTATATAGAACAAGTAGGCATTGTATACATTGTATGTTTATAATAAATGTTGTGTTCACTTAATGTTTTTATTTGTATACAGTATATCCATCATTTAATTAGGGAAACTGAGAATGAGATCTCTTTTACAAGTGAGACCTGTGTACAAAACAACAGCAAACATCACAAAATACAAATACAGTGCATTCAGAAAGTATTCAGACCCCTTGCCTTAGTACACATTTTGTTACGTTAAATAAAATAAAATCCACATCAATCTCCACACAATACACCATAAAGAAAACCGGTTTTTAGACATTTTCGCTAATTTATAAAAAATAAAAAAAAACAGAAATCCCTTATTTACATAAGTATTCAGACCCTTTGCTATGAGACTCGAAATTGAGCTCAGTTGCATCCTGTTTCCATTGATCGTCCTTGAGATGTTTCTCCAACTTTATTGAAGTCCACCTGTGGTAAATTCAATTGATTAGACATGATTTGGAAAGGCACACACCTGTCTATATAAGGTCTCATGTGTCAGAGCAAAAACCAAGCCATGAGTTTGAAGGAATTGTCCGTAGAGCTCCAAGACAAGATTGTGTCGAGGCACAGATCTGGGGAAGGGTACCAAAACATTTCTGCAGCATTGAAGGTCCCCAAGAAAACAGTGGCCTGCGTCATTCTTAAATGGAAGAAGTTTGGAACCACCAAGACTCTTCCTAGAGCTGGCTGCCCGGACAGGGAGGTGACCAAGAACCCGATGGTCACTCTGACTGACCTCCAGAGTTCCTCTGTGGAGATGGAAGAACCGTCCAGAAGGACAACCATCTCTTCCGCACTCCACCAATCAGGTCTTTATGATAGAGTAGCCAGACGGAAGGCATTCCTCAGTTAAAGATACATGACAGCCCACCTGGAGTTTGCCAAAAGTCTCTCAGACTATGAGAAACAAGATTCTCTGGTCTGATGAAACCAAGATTGAGCCAGCCAGAGCCTGTACTTTAACCCGATCGAACATCTCTGGAAAGACCTGAAATTAGCTGTGCAGTGACGCTCCACATCCAACCTGACAGAGTTTGAGAGGATCTGCAGAGAAGAATGGGAGAAACTCTCCCAAATACAGGTGTGCCAAGCTTGTAGCGTCATACCCTTCATCAGGATTATGTAGCTTCTCATCCCACACCGTGCCTGTCTCTCATGTGGCCTGTGTCTTACTGCGCTGGGACCCCCTAAGGCCAAGAGTTCAGATAGGGAAGAGGTATATGTCTGTATGAGGGAGAGATAGAGATGGAGGGAGGGAGGGAGGTGCAGAAAGAGAGAGAGAGAGAGAGAGAGAGAGAGAGAGAGAGAGAGAGAGAGAGAGAGAGAGAGAGAGAGAGAGAGAGAGAGAGAGAGGAGATGCTAGACAGCCCTCTCACCAAGAATAACTAAAAGTAATTTATTCATAGGATTGTTGAAGAACTCCTCTCTGTCCTCTTGTTCTCTAAAATAAAACCCTGTCAACGTATTATGTTAAGCCTTTTATAAGAGGTGATAAAGAATTCAGCACATCTAGTACCAAATGTACATGCAGGTTTACAATGTGTATTAGCATAAAAATCCCATTCTTAGTCATAAATCTAGAACAATCTGTATTACACAACAGGCTCAGAATTAGAAGAATTAGAAGTTTAACCACATTTCTCCAAACGTCAAATTTAGAAGTTGCTCCAAACATCAAAAGTGTTTTTTGGCACCCTGGGTGGATTTATCTTGCTCAGCGTTGTTCCGTTTCATCAAATGTCAAATTTAGAAGGTTAAGGTTTTGGATAGGGTTAAAACGTTATGTTTAGGCACTCATTCCAAAAGGTTAAGGTTTGGGATAGAGTTCAAACACCACTGGGATCAAAAACACATCCTTCTGATCCAGAGTCATGAGATTACACCCATAATCCACCCCTATTTACAATGAGCAGGCCCCCTAGCAAAATCCAAGAGTCATGAGATTACACCCATAATCCACCCCTATCTACAATGAGCAGGCCCCCTACCAAAATCCAAGAGTCATGAGATTATGCCCATAATCCACCCCTATCTACAATGAGCAGGCCCCCTAGCAAAATCCAAGAGTCATGAGATTACACCCATAATCCACCCCTATCTACAATGAGCAGGCCCCCTACCAAAATCCAAGAGTCATGAGATTATGCCCATAATCCACCCCTATCTACAATGAGCAGGCCCCCTACCAAAATCCAAGAGTCATGAGATTATGTCCATAATCCACCCCTATCTACAATGAGCAGGCCCCCTACCAAAATCCAAGAGTCATGAGATTACGCCCACCTGCCGCCCTAGCAAAAAGACCCTAATAGCCAGTTTTGAAGGCATTTCCTGACGACATCAGGACATGGATAGACATCCAATTTCAAAGTTCCTCTTGAGCGATCTGCCTGGTATTACTGTTACTATGGTCAAGGATTACAAAAAGGCGTACTGCATGCACAATAGGTTACAGGACACACACATACATGCACACACGCGCACGCACACACACACACAATTTGTCACTGTAATGATCAATCTCAGCAAGGTACAGTACAGGTTTGAAGAGCACTTTAGATGAGATTGTATAGATTCATTGAGATTCATTGAGATTGTATAGATTCATAGAGATTCATATAGATTGTATAGTTTCATTGAGATTCATATAGATTGTATAGATTCATAGAGATTCATATAGATTGTATAGATTCATAGAGATTCATAGAGTTGTTGGCTGCCCCAGGCAATTACACAACCAAACCACAGTCACATGCTGAGAGAGAGAGAGCGAGAAAGAGAGTAATAGAGAGAGAGAGAGAGAAAGAGAGAGAGACAGCTGTTGCTGAGTGTTGTAGAGTATTTTGCAGCTCCGTCGAGCGCTGAGAGAGTTGTTTGATGCAAGCCAGGTTTCTTTATGACCTATGCCAGGTTTCTTTATGACCTATGGTTGTAAACAAATGGTGAAGGATGTCTCTCTGCTCTGGGCTCTCCTCCCTGCACCCGGCCTGCGAACGGGATGGGAGTGTCATTGAAAGTGGAGATGGGACTGTGCCAGGGACAGTGTCAGACAAGCGAGGGAAACTGACAAGGACCTCCTGGGAGACGCAACATGTACCTGAAGTAGATAGAGGCACTTTAAAGGTTCAATCATTATTTTGAGGGATAGAAAAACAGTAGCTCCACAAAAGTATTACCTACCAGCTCTCACAGTCTCACATCAGAATTAAATAGACATTCATCCATTCTTCTCAAGCTTCAGATTTTGAAGCTGTTCTAAATGTCAAATTTCAAAGTGTTTAAGGTGAAATGTTAACAACGTTCTAACACTGGTTTCAAACTTGCAACCTTTGGAATCAGAGGCAGATGCTTACGCCCATCCACCATTCCTGTCCACAACACCCTAGCAAAATCGAAACCAACTTGAAGGTAACAGCGCCCCCAGTGGTCGGTTTCCACATCATCTCCCAGCATCCTCAGACATTGTATGGGCTAATAGCAGTAAAGCCCAAAAAGTTTTTTCATCAAATAATAAAAAACACAAAAAATATTTGATTCTTAAAATTCTAAATCAGTATGACCTTCTTAAAACAATTACATATAGCTTAGTATAACTCCATATAGCTTAGTAGAACCCAATTCCAAACTTAACTAGGCAAGTCAGTTAAGAACAAATTCTTATTTATAATGACAGCCTAGGAACAGTGGGTTAACTGCCTTGTTCAGGGGCAGAACAACCGATTTTTACCTTGTCAGCTCAGGGATTCAATCTGGCAACCTTTCGGTTACTAGCCCAATGCTCTAACCACTAGGCTATCTGCCACCCCATACAGCTTAGTAGAACCCAGTGGTGAAAAAAGTACCCAATTGTCATACTTGAGTAAAAGTAAAGATGCCTTAATAGAAATATTACTCACCACTTGTCACCACTATGAACTATAGACTCATTTAACACCACTAAAATGTTTTTTTTTTAAAGAACTAGAGCTTTGTGGAATTTGTTCTGGACAATGTCGCAGTGCGACCACCACTTGTCCACGAATAAATACCTAAATGATACTTCATAGCTATCTCATTTTTACCTTCACCTTTATACCTATCACCCCAAACATATCAATCATCAGCATGATTGTTTCCCACTTTGAATAAATGGGTCTGGTATTACCTCAAGCCTCAGGGAATTAGCGTCTCTCTTTTTCAACTCAAGTCTTCTCCTCTCCAAACCAAAAAAAGCAATTTCACCACCAGGCCAAACTTTGAATTCTGATCAGTATTGGATCATTCTTCTGCTGAAGAGAAGTAGACAGGTGACAGGTACAGGCACCACCCGTCACTTCGACAAACAGTTCCCTGTCTCCTGCTAACATAAGGCCAGCTAGAGACACGTTAGATACACCAGACAATCAACTTCATATTCATGAGCTGTTCACTCTGTGGACCACAAGTGAATCTCAAACACCTTTTCTTTGATTCTCCAATCTCCTTTTCAAAACGCTTTAAAACACACAAGGTTCCTTCCCACTGGTTTAGTTTTCTTCTTCTATGAGCTAGAGGTTGAGGAATCAAGGAGTCAAGGACCAGATAAATCTTTTGAGATTCATCCCCAGTCTTCTTATCTCCATTTATCTCCATTTATCTAAAGGGTGTCACCACTACCACTGCTGTGATCCCAACACAAGTGACCCTTGATCATCCTATTTAATAACAAGCATATTGGCCAGGCATCCAGACTGAGATGGGGGACTGACCTGAGGAAACTCTGAAAGGAGAAACAAGTCAGTATTCCAATATGTGAAGAAGTGTTTTCAGTTCCATGAGTATGGAGAGGTCAGTGGTACATCCATCTGGATCACTTGACCTGGGGTGGATCCAAACCATCTCCATCCCTGACTCCACCCGATCACATCCATCATCTTCTCCTTTCTCTCCCCATTCCACAACCCCATCCATCGTGTTCAATCTTTCCTCATCCGTCCTCTTCTGACACTTTCCTCATCTCTCTCTCTCTCTCTCTCTCTCTCTCTCTCTCTCTCTCTCTCTCTCTCTCTCTCTCTCTCTCTCTCTCTCTCTCTCTCTCTTTCTCATATACACTCTCATCCTGCTTTCTTTACAAACCTACCTCCTCTAGTTCTGATCTCTCAATCTCTATCCAGCCACAGACTCAGGAAGATTGTATTACCCAGCCCCGTATGGTGTCTCTATTGTATTAGGTCAGCCAACATTCAACTGTAATTCTGCTATCAAGGAGAGAGAAGAAAGAAAATTGAATGCTTCAGCCAGACTGCACGGCCCAAGCGTGACAGATTGTTTTTCATGGACAATTTCAAAACGTCTCCCTACCCATGAGACCTGTAATATGGAGAAGAAAGGGACCTTATATAATTTAAATGAAACTTAATAAAAAATAACTTTGTGACCATCCAAGTCTATTATGGCTGTATAGAAATGGAGCCTTAAAATCAAAGTCTGTTTCCCAAATTGCACCGTATTTCCAAAAAGTGTACTACAAAAAGTGTACTACTCATCAAAAGTAGCGCACTATATAGGGAATATGGTGCCGTTTAAGACGCAGTCTATGGCCATGGAGAAATGGACAGGAGATCAAAGGCTAGCAGATGAAATACAGTGTGACCTCTAGCAAGTGGGACCTTAATGACATCATCGAGTGGCAATTTCAAAGCAGTGATAGTGAAGTTGACCTCAATGGTTTCAATGGCGCCCAGTTCCTAGGTTCCCTGGTGGAAAATAGTGCAGTACACAAGGAATAGAGGGCCAATCGGGATGCAGCCCTGGTTTATCCACAGCTCTATCAGTTTACCTATCTTCATTTATACACTTTATCTTGAACCGAAAAGGGTTATTTGGCTGTCCCCATAGGAGAACCCATTGATGAACCCTTTTTGGGTTCCATGTAAAACCCATTCCACAGAGGGTTCTACCTGGAACCAAAACACAGAAGAATCTAAGAACCCTTTTGGGTTTATAGGGTTTATATAGGGTTTATAGGGTTCATAAATGGTTTATAGGCTTTATATAGGGTTTCTATAGGGTTTATATGGTTTATATAGGGTTTATAAAGGGCTAATATAAGGTTTATAGGGGTTAAATAGGGTTTATAATGGGTTTAAACAGGGTTTATAGGGTTTATATAGGGTTTATAAAGGGTTTATATACGGTTTATGGGGTTATATAGGGTTTATAACGGGTTTATAATGGGTTTAAATAGGGTTTATAGGGGTTGTATAGGGTTTATAAAGGGTTTATATAAGGTTTATAGGGGCTATATAGGGTTTATAACGGGTTTAAATAGGGTTTATAGGGGTTATATTGGGTTTTATAAAGGGTTTAAATTGTGTTTTTAGGGGTTATATAGGGTTTATAAAGGGTTTATAAAGGGTTTATATAGAGTTTATAGGGTTTATATAGGGTTTATAGGGTTTATATAGGGTTTATATATGGTTTAAATAGGGTTTATAGGGTTTATATAGGGTTTATAAAGGGTTTGTATAGGAGTTATAACATAATGGACAGCAGAGACGAGTCCTGGAACACTGATAAACAGGGGAACATATTGGACAGCAGAGACTATTCCTGAAACATTGATTAACAGGGGAACATATTGGACAGCAGAGACTAGTCCTGAAACATTGATTAACAGGGGAACATATTGGACAGCAGAGACTAGTCCTGAAACATTGATTAACAGGGGAACATATTGGAAAGCAGAGAATATTCCTGAAAATGTAATAAACAGGAGAACATATTGGACAGCAGAGACTATTCCTGAAACATTGATTAAAAGGGGAACATATTGGAAAGCAGAGAATATACCTGAAACATTGATTAACAGGGGAACATATTGGACAGCATAGACTAGTCCTGAAACATTGATTAACAGGGGAACATATTGGACAGCAGAGACTATTCCTGAAACATTGATTAACAGGGGAACATATTGGACAGCAGAGACTAGTCCTGAAACATTGATTAACAGGGGAACATATTGGACAGCAGAGACTATTCCTGAAACATTGATTAACAGGGGAACATATTGGACAGCAGAGACTAGTCCTGAAACATTGATTAACAGGGGAACATATTGGACAGCAGAGACTATTCCTGAAACATTGATTAACAGGGGAACATATTGGACAGTAGAGACTATTCCTGAAACATTGATTAACAGGGGAACATATTGGACAGCAGAGACTATTCCTGAAACACTGATAAACATGTTGGACAGCACCCTACACAGGGCAATGTCCCCAATCACTGCCCTGGGGCATTCAGACATTTTTTTTTGGACATGAGGAAATAGTGCCTCCTACTGGCCCTCCAACAACACTTCCAGCAGCATTTGGTCTCCCATTCAGGGACTGAACCAGAACAACCCTGCTTAGCTTCAGAAGCAAGCCAGCAGTGGGACACAGGTTGGTATGCTGCTGATAAACATGCCAATGTGTTGGACAGCAGAGACGAGTCCTGAAACATTGACAAACGGGAACATATGAACAACTCTCTTTGCCTGCAATGCTGAAATGTCAAGGACACAGAGAGCTCAGCAGAATGTAGATTTGCCTGCAGTGTGTAGAGCTGCTGCAGCATGCCCCCTTTCCTCGGTGGGAATGTGTTTATGTGTGTGTGTGAGAGAGAGAGAGCGAGAGAGAGAGAGCGAGAGAGAAAGAAAGAAAGACGGTACCTGTATGTACAGTACCATTCAAAAGTTTGGAAACACCTACTCAATCCAGGGTTCTTCTTTTTTACTTTCTACATTATAGAATAATAGCAAAGACATCAAAACTATGAAATAACACATAGTAACCAAAAAGTATTAAACAAATCAAAATATATTTTATATTTGAGATTCCCTTTCCCTTGATGACAGCTTTGCACACTCTTGGCATTCTCACAACCAGCTTCATGAAGTAGTCACCTGGAATGCATTTCAATTAACAGGTGTGCCTTGTTAACAGTTATTTTGTGGAATTTCTTTCCTTTTTAATGTGTTTGAGCCAATCAGTTGTGTTGTGACAAGGTAGGGGAGTATACAGAAGATAGCCCTATTTGGTAAAAGACCAAGTCCATATTATGGCAAGAACAGCTCAAATAAGCAAAGAGAAACAACAGTCCATCATTACTTCAAGACATGGAGGTCAGTCAATGTGGAACATTGGAAGTACTTTGAAAGTTTCTTCAAGTGCAGTCGCAAAAACCATCAAGCGCTATGATGAAAATGGCTCTTATGAGGACCGCCACAGGAAAGGAAAACGCAGTTAGCTCTACTGCAGAGGATAAGTTTATTAGACTGACCAGCCTTGAAGCCAAATAAATGCTTCACAGAGTTCAAGTAACAGACACATATCAACATCAACTGTTCAGAGGAGACTGCGTGAATCAGGCCTTCATGGTCGAATTGCTGCAAAGAAACCACTACTAAAGGACACCAATAAAAAAAAGAGACTTGCTTGGGCCAAGAAACACGAGCAATAGACATTAGACTGGTGGAAATTTGTCCTTTCGTCTGATGTGTTCAAATTTGAGATTTTTGGTTCCAACCGCTGTGTCTTTGTGAGACGCAGAGTAGTTTAATGGATGATCTCTGCATGTGTAGTTCCCACCGTGAAGCATGGAAGAGGAGGTGTGATTGTGTGGGGGTGCTTTGCTGGTGACACTGTTGGTGATTTATTTTGAATTCAAGGCACACTTAACCAGCATGGCTACCACAGCATTCTGCAACGATACACCATCCCATCTGGTTTGCGCTTAGTGGGACTATCATTTGTTTTTCAACAGGACAATGAGCCAACACACCTCCAGGCTATGTAAGGGCTATTTGACCCAGAAGGAGAGTGATGGAGTGCTGCATCAGATGACCTGGCCTCTACAATCACCCAACATCAACCCAATTGAGGTGGTTTGGGATGATTTGGACCGCAGAAGGAAAAGCAGCCAACAAGTGCTCAGCATGTGTTGGAACTCCTTGGGAAAGTATTCCAGGTGAAGCTGGTTGAGAGAGTGTTCAAAGCTGTCATCAAGGCAAAGGGTGACTACTTTTAACAATCTCAAATATAAAATATATTTATATTTGTTTAATCGTTTTTTTGGTTACTACATGATTCCATATGTGTTATTTCATAGTTGTGATGTCTTCACTATTATTCTACAATGTAGAAAATAGTACAAAAAATTGAATGAGTAGGTGTGTCCCAAACTTTTGACTGGTACTGTATATTTTTGTGGCTGTGTGTGTGTGTCAAACTGATTGTTTTATCAGCGAGTGACAGTGTCTGCTGTGTGTGAGAGGATCAGTGTCCTTCAGACTCTCTTAGTGCTGACTGGTGTCTGATTACATACAAACACACACACACACCGTCTCTCTCTCTCTCTCTCTCACACACACACACACACACACACACACACACACACACACACACACACACACACACTGCACACTGCACACTCCCCTCTGAACGAATGTAGGGACAGGGAGTTGCTGCCTGGCTGTCTGTTGCTGCATGGAACAGAACAGCCTGCCAACAGACGTGTGCTGGTGGAACCTGCAAACAGAGAGAGAGAGAGCGGAAAGGAGAGAAGAGGAGCTGCAGTCGTGTTGAATTCCCTTCATGCCTCTCTCTGTCCCCTTCCTCCCCTGGTACACTTCAGCCAATACATGCACACTCATTTTCCCTCTGGCGTATCTGAATTCTCAGAGCACAGAGCTGGAATGATCAGAGTACACAACACATTACAGTCAATTGATATTACTTTCAAGAATAGACCAGACATTAAACACCTCAGCCTACCAGAATACCGCATGACCATCTGGTGATTGTAAAAACACTGTACGATCTGTCTGTGGTGAGGAAGAGAATACAAAGCACATTCAACTTGGTTTTTATCTTTAAAAAAAAAGCAATCTCAGAGCACAGCTGAAATGGGTAAACACTCAGCCTTTCTGCTCTCTAAAGAGGTGCAGTGTAACCGTTTAGAGAAAGAGCCTAAATGAATACAGGTGTCTGAGAGAGAGAGAGAGAGAGAGAGAGAGAGAGAGAGAGAGAGAGAGAGAGAGAGAGAGAGAGAGAGAGAGAGAGAGAGAGAGAGAGTACAAAAAAACTAAACATACCTCGGCCTAAACATCCGCGCCACAGGTAACTTCCACAACGCTGTTAACGAGCTGAGAGACAAGGCAAGAAGGGCCTTCTATGCCATCAAAAGGAACATAACATTTGACATACCAATTAGGATCTGGCTAAAAATACTTGAATCAGTTATAGAACCCATTGCCCTTCATGGATGTGAGGTCTGGGGTCCGATCACCAAGAATTCACAAAACGGAAACAAACACCAAATTGAGACTCTGCATGCAGAATTCTGCAAAAAGATTGTCTGTGTACAACGTAAAACACCAAATAATGCATGCAAAGCAGAATTAGGCTGATACCCGCTAATTATCAAAATCCAGAAAAGAGCTGTTAAATCCTACAACCACCGCAAAAGGAAGCGATTCCCAAACCTTCCATAACAAAGCCATCACCTACAGAGAGATGAACCTGGAGAACAGTCCGCCAAAGCAAGCTGGTCCTGGGGCTCTGTTCACAAACACACCCCACAGAGCCCCAGGACAGCAACACAATTAGACCCAACCCAATCATGAGAAAACATAAAGATAATTACTTAACACATTGGAAAGAATTAACAAATACACTGAGCAAACTGGAATGCTATCTGGCCCTAAACAGAGAGTACACAGCAGCAGAATACCTGACCACTGTGACTGACCCAAACTTAAGGAAAGCTTTGTCTATGTACAGACTCAGTGAGCATAGCCTTGCTATTGAGAAAGGCCACCGAAGGCAGACCTGGCTCTCAAGAGAAGACAGGCTATGTGCACACTGCCCACAAAATGAGGTGGAAACTGAGCTGCACTTCCTAACCTCCTGTCAAATGAACCACAAAGAATTCAAAAACAAATCCAATTTTGATAAACTCACATATCTATTGGGTGAAATATCACAGTGTGCCATCACAGCAGCAAGAATTGTGACCTGTTGCCACAAGAAAA
The DNA here is from genome assembly GCA_030435695.1 of Brachymystax lenok tsinlingensis. Taxonomy (NCBI): domain Eukaryota; kingdom Metazoa; phylum Chordata; class Actinopteri; order Salmoniformes; family Salmonidae; genus Brachymystax; species Brachymystax lenok. The sequence goes on from CM059818.1 coordinate 49,720,893, forward strand.
GGGCAACCAGTGAAGAACAAACAGCATTGTAAATATAACCCATGTTTATGTTGATTTATTTTCCCTTTTGTACATTAACTATTTGCACATAATATGACATTTGAAATGTCTTTATTCTTTTGGAACTGTTGTGAGTGTAATGTTTACTGTTAATGTGTATTGTTTATTTAACTTTTGTTTATTATCTACTTCACTTGCTTTGGCAATGTTAACATATGTTTCCCATGCCAATAAAGCCCTTAAATTGAAATTGAGAGAGAGAGAGAGAGAGAGAGAGTGAGAGAGAGAGAGAGCGTGAAATAGATAGAAAGAGAGAGAGAGAGAGAGAGAGAGAGAGAGAGAGAGAGAGAGAGAGAGAGAGCGTGAAATAGATAGAAAGAGAGAGAAAGAGAGAGAGAGAGAGAGAGAGAGAGAGATACAATTTTTTTTTAATTTCTTTGTTTTTGTTATTGAACAAAATATTCAAGTAAAAAAATAAATCCAAAATAGAGTGACATTCACAAACATATACTATACAACACATCCAATGACATGCCAGAACTTGTTCACAATCATATAAATTCTTTGAGATGGTCCACAAACGGATTCCCTTATCCTGTCAAATAAATCAGATTTTTTATTTGACTTTACAGTCTATATAATCTAATGGGATGTAACAAAAAATGTCAGTCCTCCAGTTTGTAATAATACGAGGTTTTCCAATTGATGGCAATACAAATATTTTGCAGCAATTAGATTACAAAACTTTCTCTGATATTGTTTACCAATATTTACATTTCCCAACAGACGTAGATAATGGTGGCTATGGATGGATCTAAATTCCTAGACACAATGAAACAACAGCACATACAGTCAAAGTCACCATTATTAGTCAGTTGTACAACCGAATGCCTTCAACCGAAATGTGTCTTCCGCATTTAACCCAACCCCTCTGAATCAGAGAGGTGCGGGGGGCTGCCTTAATCGACATCCACGTCTTCGGCGCCTGGGAACAGTGGGTTAACTGCCTTGTTCAGGGGCAGAACGACAGATTTTTTACCTTGTCAGCTCGGGGATTTGAACTTGCATCCCTCCGGTTACAAGTCCAACGCTCTAACCACTAGGCTACCTGCCGCCCCCCCCACAGTACACCGACATGGTGTCACAGGACCACAGCATATGTATTTACAAAATAAAAACGATTAAACCTTTATTTAACTAGGCAAGTCAGTTAAGAACAAATTCTTATTTACAATGACGGCCCTACCCCGGCCGAACCCGGACAACGCTGGACCAATTGTGCACCGCCCTAACGGACTCCCAATCACTGCCGGATGTGATACAGCCGAGACGTAATAAGGGTCCTTTGTGCATCATCTCCAACAGAGATGTGATACTTCCCTGTGCGTTACATCCATTCTGGCAGGAGTATAGTAATTCCTATAAACTGTCTTAAATTGCAGTAGTTTATGTCTTAGGTTGTAGGAGCAGGTATGAACACGTTCACAATGGTTCTCCTCAATTTCTTCCTTTAGATCCATTTCCCATTTTTTCCTTACAGGTCCTGAACCAGCAGCTAGAGTTTCAATCAACCCTTGATATAAGTTGGTAATAAACATATTTGGCGTACAGTTGCAGCTTCTTTCAGTATTTTTTTCTATGCAAGATGTCTTTGGTTCATCCAGATTCTGTTAAAGAGATTGAATACGATTTCTGAGAACTCTTTACTTGTAATTGTATTGAATGACAGTAGAGAGCCACCTTTAGTACACATGCATCAACAGGACTTAAAGGTGCTGTCATTAAACTCTGAAGGTGGTGGGGGAACGAGGAGTATTTCAATTATTGTTGGCAATTTTCTATTTCACTTGACAGTGAGGATTGGGATGGCTTTTTTTTGAGAGAGCCTATTCGATTCATTATCCAGTCGAAAGTTGGACTATAGCATCCTCTGCTGGACGAATTTACAAAATGTCTTTGCAACATGTTGTCCCCAGTGTATATAGTATAGAGATAGGCGTAATGCATAATGTCATGTATACAGTACAAAAATAGCAATTAAATCCATTTTAATCCCACTTTGTAACACAACAAAATTTGAAAAAAAGTCAAGGGGTGTGATTATTTTCTGAAAGCACTGTATAATATTCATGAACGAATTGATCCAAAAAGATAGTTGAGATGTTACGTACCTCAGTGTTTAGGTTGAGCCAAGACCTCAGCAGCTTTATTTGCAGTGAAATGGTTGCAATTTCTCTAATATGGAATATTAGAGAGGCCTAGATCCTAAGTCAACAGTCTAAATGGCAATGCCTTGATACTATGAAACACATTCAAGTTGAACCTTATTTATTAGTTATCTTCAATACAATGACAGGGGTTTACTTTCAGCTTGGAATACCGCATGGTCATGGCTTTATTTATGGGCATACGGGGTCTTGTTCAAGTTGTTCTCATGCGACGTCAGGGCTTAAGAGGCTGGGCATGAACAGCTGTTGTGCAGGGTGGGGTGGGGGTGGGGGTGGCGGTATGTTCTGTCCTGGTCTACTTCTAATCTACCGTATTTGTCGGGTAAGATTCTAACTCTATTTCTGCTTGTTTGGGTGTGTCGACGTGGTTCCCCATGTACAGTATAGAAAGCAAAATAATGTACTGTTGATTTGACAAATGATCTGTAGGTGGGTAACTGTGGCGAAGTTAGAAAATAACTTTAGATAAAAATAGCATTTGGCTGCACTGTATTTGTAAATGCATGTTAACAGTATGCCACTCATGCTGTAGAGCAGTAGGAATAGTTATAGACTATTTCTGGTGTCTCTATTGTTTCACCAACACCGATGTTTCGGTATACATTGTTATGATATCTCCACAGTGCCCACACTGTTATGTAGTTAAATAACCGGTAAAGAGTTTCTCTACTGGTCAGATCAGGGAAATTCACTCAGTTTCTTAGATTTTCAAAGGAACTTGTAAAGGTGTGCATTGTTTGCATTCAGTTCAAATGCCATTCATATTTTCAACATGGACTCAGTCATGGGAAATAGGAAAGTCAAAAAAGTAAACACTAAACAAAAAACGAAATCATATGTTATCCCTCTGTAATAACTTGTAATCATCACGCCACTGTTACCTAGTATAGATTGATAAGAAGTGAATAGTCAGCGTATCGTCGCTCACAGTCTTGTTCCTTCAGAACCATTAGACACAAACGCAGATTCAGGAGACTTGTGTTGTTTTGTACATAAGAACAACAAAATGTAGCTCAGTTTTGCCAGCTGGTTATTAAATTGTGCATTTTATGTGTGTATTTACAGTGTTGTTGTTTCTCCACAGTGGACTCCCAGCATAAGATGACTCTCCAGTGGACTGTGGTGGCTATCTTCCTATATGTGGAGATAGCTGTCATTCTGATCCTTTGTCTGCCTTTTATATCTGCCAAGAGGTACTGTGGGGAATCATATCCTAGCATTTAACCAGGTTGAAGAGTTAAGCCTTCTCTTGTGACATTTGGCCAACTCTGTAACATGTACAGACCCATCCCAAATTATTGGCACCCTTGATAAAGATAAGCAAAACAAAAAGTCTGTGTCTAATAAATAATACAAATACTGAGCTATATTGTATGCTAAAAAACATGGGACATTTATATTATTTTATACGAATACAGTTGAAGTCGGAAGTTTACATACATTTAGGTTGGAGTCATTAAAACTCGTTTTTCAACCACTCCACAAATGTCTTGTTAATTAACAAACTATAGCTTTGGCAAGTCAGTTAGGACATCTACTCTATGCATGACACAAGTCATTTTTCCAACAATTGTTTACAGACAGATTATTTCACTTATTATTCACTGTATCACAATTCCAGTGGGTCAGAAGTTTACATACAATGAGTTGACTGTGCCTTTAAACAACTTGGAAAATTCCAGAAAATATGCCATGGCTTTAGAAGCTTCTGATAGGCTAATTGACATAATTTGAGTCAATTGAAGGTGTACCTGTGGACGTATTTCAAGGCCTACCTTCAAACTTAGTGTCTCTTTGCTTGACATCATGGGAAAATCAAAAGAAATCAGCCAAGACCTCAGAAAAAAAATTGTAGACCTCCACAAGCCTGGTTCATTCTTGGGAGCAATTTTCAAATGCCTGAAGGTACCACATTCATCTGTACAAACAATAATACGCAAGTATAAACACCATGGGATCACGCAGCCATCATACCGCTCAAGAAGGAGACGCGTTCTGTCTTCTAGAGATGAATGTACTTTGGTGCGAAAAGTGCAAATCAATCCCAGAACAACAGCAAAGAACCTTGTGAAGATGCTGGAGGAAACAGGTACAAAAGTATCTATATCCACAGTAAAACGAGTCCCATATCGACATAACCTGAATGGCCACTCAGTAAGGAAGAAGCCACTGCTCCAAAACCGCCATAAAAAAAGGCAGACTACGGTTTGCATCTGCACATGGGGACAAAGATCGTGCTTTTTGGCGAAATGTCCTCTGGTCTGATGAAACAAAAATAGAACTATTTGGCCATAATGACCATCGTTATGTTTGGAGAAAAAAGGGGGAGGCCATCACAAAGCCCTGACCTAAATCCTACAGAACATTTGTGGGCAGAACTGAAAAAGTGTGAGCGAACAAGGAGGCCTACAAACCTGACTCAGTTACACCAGCTCTGTCAGGAGGAATGGGACAAATTTCACCAAACTAATTGTGGGAAGCTTGCGGAAGGCTACCCGAAATGTTTGACCCAAGTTAAACACTTTATAGGCAATGCTACCAAATGCTAATTGAGTGTATGTAAACTTCTGACCCACTGGGAAAGAAATAAAAGCTGAAATAAATCATTCTCTATACTATTATTTTGACATTTCACGTTCTTAAAATAAAGTGGTGATCCTAACTGACCTAAAAGAGGTAATTATTACTAGGATTAAATGTCAGGAATTGTGTAAAACTGAGTTTAAATGTATTTGGCTAAGGTGTATTTAAACTTACAACTTCAACTGTACATACAATTGAAATACTGAGCTATATTGTAGCAAACAAATTGGGTAATTATACTATTTTATGCTAATACAATTGCTCAGAGAAATCATTTTTTTTGTCTCAAAACGTTAGGGGTCAAAATTATTGTTACCCCTAAAGATTCTTATAAATAAAATGTAGTATTTGGTCCCATATTCCCAGCACGCAATGACTACATCAAGCTTGTGACTCTAAAAACTTGTTGGATGCATTTGCAGTTCGTTTTGGTTGTGTTTCAGATTATTTTGTGCCCAATAGGAATGAATGGTAAATAATGTATTGTGTCATTTTGGAGTCACTTTTATTGTAAATAGAATATGTTTCTAAACACTTCTATATTAATGTGGATGCTACCATGACTAAGGATAATCCTGAATGAATCGGGAATATTGATGAGTGAGAAAGTTACAGAGTATCTTGTAACTAGGCTGGTAGCCTAGTGGTTAGAGAGCGTTGGACTAGTAACCGAAAGGTTGCAAAATCGTTGCAAAAAGGTAAAAATCTGTCATTCTGCCCCTGAACAAGGCAGTTAACCCACTGTTCCTAGGCCATCATTGAAAATAAGAATTTGTTCTTAACTGACTTGCCTAGTTAAATAATATAAACATTTAAAAAATTCCCCAAGACATGCTAACCTCTCACCAGGTTAGCATTTCTTGGGGGTATGATCTTTGACCCTCTGTAACTTTGGTATAATCCCTTATTGTCTGTAACTACTCATTCTCTAAGTTTCTACCTCTTACTTTTGCAGATGGCGATCACTGTTCAACCTGAGTATATGGAACTGGTTCGCTCCGTATTGGAACAGGGGATTCTTTACAATGATACTCATCCTCATCATTCTCTTCTGTGGTAAAAGTCATCATACTCGCAGTATATTGGTTGGGTCTTTGGTATGGCAACACTGAATCTATTGTAGATAGTCAGAAAGTTTTCCATAATGACACCTTTTATAGGACTGTGGGTTATTCTCCTTTTTCTATAGTTTCATCTCATAGTCTAGTGACATATTATACACGTTATAAGACAGTACAAAGGCGTATACATGCTTATGTCAACAAGTTTTAAAGCATTATACCTGGCTTTACACAGTGTTACAATCAGTCCTGTAGTCCAGCGATCCCCAACTGGTGGCCCACTGGTGATTTTATTTGGCCCCAAAAGTGTTATTTTTTATTGTTGGACATAAAATACCAGAAAACCAGCTCCAAGGGATTTTAAAAAGTATTCCCAAGCGTTATAGGGAGATATACAGTATGTGATCTATACAAATGTAAGCAAGGTCTGAAATTATTATGTTTTAGTCAAATATTATATATGTTTGGGCTTCATGCAGTCAATTTGCAGTCTACATATTGCTTGGAATTATTTTGCGGCTCCCTGACCATCCGCGCGCAGCTGAATCTAGTGATGATCCCTGCTGTAGTTACAGTTGCTACACGTCACTGTTACACCTGTTCCCTGTTTCCACCCTAAGATGCTCTGAGAGAGGTGAGGCAGTACTCCAGCGCAGAGCCCGTGGAAAACGGCAAGCTTATTTTCTCCAGCCTGTTGTTATACTAGTAAACAGTCCTCTATGCTCCTTACACTGCCCCCATGTCAGAACCCTTTGAAGAACCCGTTTGGAACCTTTTTTTCTAAAGAGTGTAGCTATAGACACTAATACAACTGTTCCCTGTATCTCCCTCCTAAGATGCTCTAAGAGAGGTGAGGAAGTACTCCAATGCAGAGCCCATGGGAGAAGCCAAGCTGAACCCCAACCTGTTTGACCACCTCCACATGAAGCTGTTCAGAGCCCAGAGGAACCTCTACATCTCTGGCTTCTCCCTCTTCCTCTGGCTGTGAGTCCTACTTTATATTATCACTGAAGTTAGTTAGGGTTGAACTGGGATGTGACCATTAAGTTAGGGTTGTGGTTGAAGGTAGTTAGGGTTGAACTGGGATGTGACCATTAAGTTAGGGTTGTGGTTGAAGTTAGTTAGGGTTGAACTGGGATGTGACCATTAAGTTAGGGTTGTGGTTGAAGGTAGTTAGGGTTGAACTGGGATGTGACCATTAAGTTAGGGTTGTGGTTGAAGGTAGTTAGGTTGAACTGGGATGTGACCATTAAGTTAGGGTTGTGGTTGAAGGTAGTTAGGGTTGAACTGGGATGTGACCATTAAGTTAGGGTTGTGGTTGAAGGTAGTTAGGGTTGAACTGGGATGTGACCATTAAGTTAGGGTTGTGGTTGAAGGTAGTTAGGGTTGAACTGGGATGTGACCATTAAGTTAGGGTTGTGGTTGAAGGTAGTTAGGTTGAACTGGGATGTGAACATTAAGTTAGGGTTGTGGTTGAAGGTAGTTAGGTTGAACTGGGATGTGACCATTAAGTTAGGGTTGTGGTTGAAGGTAGTTAGGTTGAACTGGGATGTGACCATTAAGTTAGGGTTGTGGTTGAAGGTAGTTAGGGTTGAACTGGGATGTGACCATTAAGTTAGGGTTGTGGTTGAAGGTAGTTAGGGTTGAACTGGGATGTGACCATTAAGTTAGGGTTGTGGTTGAAGGTAGTTAGGGTTGAACTGGGATGTGAACATTAAGTTAGGGTTGTGGTTGAAGGTAGTTAGGGTTGAACTGGGATGTGACCATTAAGTTAGGGTTGTGGTTGAAGGTAGTTAGGGTTGAACTGGGATGTGACCATTAAGTTAGGGTTGTGGTTGAAGGTAGTTAGGGTTGAACTGGGATGTGACCATTAAGTTAGGGTTGTGGTTGAAGGTAGTTAGGGTTGAACTGGGATGTGAACATGGGTTGTGGTTGGGGTTGCTAAAGGTTTTCCAGAAATCCCAGTGGAGGATTCCTACATTTTCTGCTTATTCCTTCCTGATTGCACAAATCTTCCAACCGCGATTTCTGGAAAACTAGAGACTTTTGGGAAAGTTATCAGAATTTTTTAACCGTAGTTATGGTTGAGCCTAGGGTTAGTTTGGGTTAGTGTGTCACTCATTTATCACTTCTTGCCCCTGTAGTGTGATGCGGCGTGTGGTGACTCTGATAAACCAGGTAGCCATGTCTACGGTAACAGGGACCAGCCTGCAAAACCAGGTGGAGAGCGCCAATCAGGCAGCCAAGAAGTACCAGGAGGACAACCTGCTTCTGAAACAGGTAAACACCAGAGTCAGGAAGAGGGCCTGGAAGGGGCATTATCTGACTTTATATGTACAGTAGAGAGTCGATAATAATCTCTCGTGGAAGACTTAAAACATAGTTACAAATGTTTAACAAACTTAAACTAGTCAAGGAGTTGTGAAGGGTATTTTTGTCAGATGATGTCATTGTTGTGTTTCATGTTTGTGTGCACTTTATTGCAACATTATGTCACCATGTGATGTACGAAATTGTTTTCCCAACTGACAAATAAACCATTCATCCATTCATGAAAACATTTACCTCACAATAAAATAACTAATATAAGAAAGTGCTGGTCTGCTCAGGCTCTGCTGGATGAGGAGAAAAACACAACCGCAGGCAAACGGCTACTGAGGAAGGAGGCAGAGAAGTTGATGGAGGAACTGAAGACTGCAGAGGATGGTGGGTAATCAGGAAGTGAATCAAGAATTAACTGTTTTTAACTGTCTTTGCTTTTTTTTTTATATTAACTGAATTTAAATGGAATTGACCTCCAAACCTGTCTTCAAATCAAGTTTTATTTGTCACATGCTTCAGAAACTAACAGTGAAATGCTTACTTACGGGCAGTGGTGGAAAAAGTACCCAATTGTCATACTTGAGTAAAAGGAAAGATAAAGTCATAGAAAATGACTCAAGTAAAAGTGAAAGTCACCCAGTAAAATACTACTTGAGGAAAAGTATTTGGTTTTAAATATACTGAACTATCAAAAGTACATTTAATTGCTAAAATATACTTAAGTAACCAAAGTCAAAGTAAAAGTACAAATCATTTCAAATTCCTTAACCAGATGGCGCCATTTTCTTGTTTTTTTTATTTAAGGAAAGCCAGGGGCACACTCCAACACTCAGACATCATTTACAAAAGAAGCATGTCTGTTTAGTGAGTCCGCCAAATCAGAGGCATTAGGGATGACCAGGGATATTCGCTTGATAAGTGTGTGAATTGGACCCTTTTCCTGGCCTGCTAAGCATTCAAAATGTAACGAGTACTTTTTGGTGTCGGGGAAAATGTATGGAGTAAAACGTAAATTAGTGAAGGAAAAGTAAAAGTTGTCAAAAATATAAATAGTCAAGTAAAGTACAGATACCCCAAAAAACTACTTAAGTAGTACTTTAAAGTATTTTTACTTAAGTACTTTACACCACTGCAAACGGGCCATTCCCAACAATGCAGAGAGAAAAATATAGAAAAGAGGAATAAATAAACAATGAGGCCATATGATGCCATAACAATAACTTGGCTATATACACAGCTAGGTACCAGTACTGAGTCGATTTGCAGGGGTACGAGGTAATTGAGGTAGATATGTACATATAGGTAGGGGTCTCGCATAGGGCTGTTGTGGTGACTGTAATACCACCACACCGGTGATCATGAGTCATGGAGGCAGTCAAATTCCACAATACCTATTTCTCACACAGAATAGAATAGGTCAACTTTTGTCCTATGGAGGATAGTAGATTCACATAGGCTAGTGCTTTTGCTGTTCGTTAGGCCTACTCATCTTGTTGGCTGACAAAAAGTAAATGTGGACAGTTCTTCCAATATCTTCAATATGCACCTCGGAATTGGACATGCGCAGTTGTGTTCCCGAAGTGTCTGTCTTCACTTGTAGCCTGGGAGAAAGACCCGATCAATTGATGGAGAGCCATGTGAGTGAGAGTTGCTTCGGAGCACCATTTATTTAAGGGTATATTATGGACACACAAAGAGGATGACGCCAATAAATTCGAGGCATTATCAAGTGCTTGTCAAATTGTGAATGAGAGACTGATGAAGTGTGTACAGCCTCTGCAAAAAAACTAAGCAGAGCTCATGCCTTTCATAGCCTTTCAAGCAACTTTTTTCAAATCATCAACAGAGTCACATTATTCAGCCTTGCAATGTATTAAAAATTAAAACATATAGCCCAACATTTATAGAACGACTAAAGTTACATAAATAACTCTAAATTAAGCATATAGGAGGACCTATTTCTTTGTTAAGCGCTCAACACAGAAGAGCCACATGTACACACTACCTCAAATTGTTTGGAGAAAATACACTTTCTATTTTATTCAGCTTGGTTCAATTGTATTCTTCATACTACAAAATAACATAAAATAATGCCACGGAATTCTAACCAAATCTTGTCTGCTAAATGAACACGTGTAGCCCACAGCCATATGGCATAGCTAGATCAGCACCTAACATTAGGACAACTCAGAGTATGCTATTCTGTTCTTCTGAAATAGACTACATTTTCTTCATATCATGTATCTTTAGACCTGTCTAAAATAAATAATGTATTTATTGGGAATGTAGAGGCTATATTACATGGATTTATTATACTGTAGATGTTCCAAAGGTCTGCATCAGGGGTTTGTAGGGTGGAAGCCAGGAGATGCTAAATGTGTTTATGTTAATTAACAGTCAATTACCATGAGACCGACATGGTTGACAAAATTTTGTGACCGCCACAGCCCTAGTCTAACACATCAGAATAATAGCTTAACTTTCGCCAATTTCAAAGACAGTTGTCTATATGTATGTAAGTATACGTGAGTGAAGTGTGTGCTGTCTGTGCAGCTGTGCGTAAGTCTAATGCTGAGGTGGAGGCCATGAAGAGGCAGGCTAACGGTCTGACAAAGGAGTATGACAGACTGTTGACAAAGCACAATGAACTACAGGTAATACACACACTCACACACACAGTCTTGCAGAACTAACCTTGTGGGGACACACAATTCAGTCCCATTGAAAATCATATTTTCCCTAACCCCTAACCCTAAACCTAACCCGTACCCGTACCCGTACCCGTACCCTTACCCTTACCCTTACCCTAACCTAACCCTAACCCTAACCTTAACCCGTACCCTAACCCTGTCCCTAACAATCACCCCAAAACCTTTACCCTTACCCTTACCCTTACCCTTACCCTTACCCTTAACCTAACCCTAACCTTAACCTTAACCTTAACCCTAACCCTAACCCCAAAACCTTAACCCTAGCTCCTAACCCTAGCTCCTTATCCTAACCTTAACCCTAGCTCCTAACCCTAGCTCCTAATCCTAAACTTAACCCTAGCTCCTAATCCTAAACTTAACCCTAGCTCCTAATCCTAACCTTAACACTAGCTCCTAACCCTAACCTTAAACCTAATTCTAACCCTAGCTCCTAACCCTAACCTTAACCCTAGCTCCCAAACCTAACCCTAGCTCCTAACCCTAACCTTAAACATAATTCTAACCCTAACCCTAGCTCCTAACCCTAACCTTAAACCTAATTCTAACCTTAACCCTAGCTCCTAATCCTAACCTTAACCCTAGCTCCTAACCCTAACCTTAAACCTAATTCTAACCCTAACCCTAGCTCCTAACCCTAGCTCCTAATCCTAACCTTAACCCTAGCTCCTAACCCTAACCTTAAACCTGATTCT